>NHOR01000078.1:0-149012 GCA_002287245.1 Trypanosoma congolense | reverse complement strand
CGCTCTGAATTGTTTTAACCAGTCAATACTGGTTTCCCAATCCGATTCTTTACCGTAGTAGACACAGACACCTCCGGGTGGCTGGCCTGTTTCCTTCTTTACCGTTGCAAATGGGGCCATTTTCGCTCTCGCTGATTCCGTTCTTTCCCACACTTGTCCCCAGCATGCCCTCTTTTCTTTCACTGCCATCGACTTTATCACCACTATCACCCCTTCTGTACACGCCCCCTGTTTTCAGGTGCTTCAAGAATTGATCGAGAATGTGACGCGCCTCCGCGGTAGACGTGGAGTGCTGCTGCATGTGTTTTCCGCAGCCCCCTTTGATCGAGGCCCACATGGTTGAGGATCCCTTGGGGCCACGTGATTCGCCCCGGCGGAGCTGGCCATTTTCTTGATTGTTTCCCATATAGAATCCGCACACCTGGTTCGCACCCGCGCCATCCTGCCGCCGCGCATAAGGGCAGAAGAAATCCACAACGAGGTTGTTACTGGCGATTTCTCCTTTTGTATCCTGTCCAGGCTTCCCACATGCCGTAGCCCGATCACCTATCCCATTCAACGCAGTCTGCTCGAGATCACTCTCATTCCCACGCTCCCCAAAGATGACTTTATGGAACTCAGCTTTGGCCTTTTCAATTTTTCGGTGACATTCATTTTTCTAATGTCCTCCAGAATTTTGTGGGCCCTCTGTGTAAATTTGATTGAAGCTGAGTTTAGCGAGTGCTGTTTCCTTCTTCACTGCTACGTTAATCTTGGCATGCTCCTTTCGTGCGACTTTACCGTCCCATACCTGCTTTGTTTCATTTATCATGTTTATCCCCATAAACAAGGGGTTGAGGTCGTCGACTTCCTTCACAATATTGTAACCCTCCTCCATATCTACATAGTTAATAGTAGGATTCTAGGCCACGCTCTATATCCGACAAAGCAGCGAAAAGGGTTCAATGTTGTCATCCTTTGCTACTTCTACTGACCCTTCACAACTCCCAGGAAACTCAAAATGATAATGTATATCAGATTAACAAAACACGCCGGGTTCACAACCTTTTTACTGTACTTTCACTTTGACTTCTTTGATGGATACGACACTTGGTTTAGAGAAGGAATTGAGGCATAATTTTTTATTATTTCAAAGGGGTGCAAGGAAATATTTGCTAACACATACTTCCATAACATCATAGCCATCATCTAAACTCTGTATCGCAACACGAATACGCCTTCAAAGAATAAGAAAGATTTCTCTACCATTAAGTACAAACACACCACCATGCACAATACAACTCGTTTATCAAATGTCACCTCTCTTATCAATAATCACTCTAACGACAAATTTATCAAAAACAAATCCCCCATAAATTACCACCACAAAATCCTGTTCATTGCGCTCCTCATTCTTACACTGAACATTGTTTCCAGAAAAATATTCTGAGGGGAGAGATAAACTTCTTGAAAAAAGAGAGTTTTCATAATAGGGATCCTTGATCAGCCATCACTTATCGAAGAAAGCCAATTCACATAATATAGAAATTATTTTGCGTGGAAAAATAAATTACATGATGGAGGGGCATTTTGTCATATAGAATACAATAATGAAAACAACGCTCCATGGATATTTTGTTGTAGGAATACTCTCTTACACACTTCTCAAATGGCTTTCCATATCAAATTGTATTCACTCCTCGGAAAGTGTTTATCACTCCCCCTCATCCTTCCCCCTGACTATTTGTCATATTCCTTCATGGTGTGATGATAAACACCCGCGACTAGTTTGCTCTAATGTGGAAAAAATTCCCTCCAACTAAACCTACAATGAAATCATGGGAAAAAATATTTTTGAGTGGAATGAAGTTGCTGATGGATAGGGGATTGATGAACAATGGGGTCTTCCTGTCCATTGGGGTAGGGCGGTTAGGGTTGAAGCGTGGGGTAACACTCATTCCCTAAAAAGCGTGAGGGTCTTTCCGTGCAACTCCCGTCACTCATGGTAGACTCTCCCCCTCTCCCATCAAAAGCTCTCCTCCTCGAATAAAGTGCAATCAAGAGATAACTGTCATTACCTAAAGTGCTTTCAGACATAAGCAACTACTCTTCACCCTTTAATCCTTCTCAAAAACAGCATGAATATTAAAAAGAGTGAAACCTTTTTTTTTGTTTATAAGAATTACACCAACAATTTTTCAAAAGAAACTTGCTCGTGGATGTTAAAATGTGTAAGTTATAACCCAGACCATTCTCGGGGAGGCATGGGAATCTGGACAAAGTAAAACACCGGGTATGGGGTCTGGATGACGTGCGGCGTCGCTTAGACTAGGATTACCCTCCCTCTGAGAGTCCATACGGAGGGGTCGGCTGGCGACGACACAGGCACCACAACTCCCCGTCTATGACTTCCAGGGGTTATCATCTAACATGACATGCTTCGACCATGAATCCCATTCATGAGGCCCCATACGTCAGCGTGGACAAGCTGTCTTAATATTCGTGGGGCAAACTCCCTAAAGTTCCACAAAAGGTGTGAAGGTTTCTCCAAGCGATATAGCACGAACTCGCCTCTTCTATGTATCGTCTGGGGTTTTTTACAAAATCGCTCAAGGTGAAACTGGCGTATTTCACACTGAGCCCCTGCTAAGCCGGCTCCACGAACCGGTGAAGGTTGATTTCATTCTCCGGCAGAATACCTTCCAGGAGCACCTCCACCACATCTCGTTCCATGCTCCAAGGGTGATTTCGTACCCCTACTTCTCCTCGTGCTTGCAATCGACGGAGTGGCTTGCGCTTGGTCATCGTCAATCTTGAATCCTCCATCTTGACTTTTTACTTTCTTTTTCTATAGAAGAACAAAGCTTTGTGGAGAGAAATAGGTTTCTTTGATGTGAGGTTGGTATGGATGGGGGAGGACAGTCTTCCTTATATACCTTTCATCCCTATCACTACACCAGGAAAAAGAAGAAAAAAGCAAGCAAATCACTTTTAATTTGGGGGATTTTATTTTTATGATGTGCATTTTGAGTGGATCTGCCGGAAGAATTGTTCTTTTGTTTAGCAAAGCAAAGAGGCGGCCGTGAAGAGCCAGAAAGCTGGGTTATAAGGGAGCCGCCTTCATGAGATTCGCGTCGAGGTGTGCTACGGCAACTTCCGCGGAGTCAGGAGTGCCTTCTATTCTCTGTGTGGATACTTCCTCGGGCTCCCTGACACTCACACTCGTGTGATTTTCCGTTTCCCATCCTGCATCTGTAGTATTCTCCACGTCTTCTGGAAGGTCTTCGTCTTGGACAACAACCTTCTGACCTTCATCATCCACAAGCACTTCGGCTATTGGTGGAAGTGGTGGCAGGGATATCTCAGGGGCTGCGGAGTTGGACCTAGAGATCGGCTCTTGGGCTCTGGCTTCCTTGGGCTTTTCAAACCGCGCATAGAGCTCCTGCAGAACATGTCGAAGGCGTTGCTCCCACGGAATGCCCCACCGTCCCACACGTTGATGGTACGCGGCGCAAATGTCGTTCGCGTTCCTTCCCGAGCAGCCGCGTATGTCGTTGATCTCACCCAAGATGTACAGGAATTCTCCGTTCGGTCGGTATAGTCGAACTCCATTCCGGACAGCTTCCAAAGCCCTGGCTAACCTAGCCACGCGGTTCAAGTCACTTTCCTGGTTCTTCACAGGTGCCGTACATTTCTTAATCACATCTAGCCAAACGTTCTGGAGCAGGTGCTTATCAATTCTGCACGATTAAAGTTCCCCGACCACGCTCTTCGCCTCTCCCAGTGGCGCACACCACACAACGTGTCATACCTGTTCGTGATAGGCGGGGTACACACACACAAAAGCTCCAAGAGGTTTTGCGCAAAAACACCGTCCACATCCTTCGTTGGAGAATTTTTACTGTAATATTCGCAGAGCGTGTGACGTCCATATTGAACTTCGGAGGGAAACGTGTTACGGACACCCCACCTTCCGTCTTCTGTGAAGTGGGTGGCACCGGGAGCACCATACACGGCCACTTTCATCCTTTCCACCATCTCATGCGACATACTAACATGCCTGCGTATATCTTCTGCTGCTTGAAAACTTCACAGAGAAACTTTCAAGCCGCTTCATTATGACCGGAAGCCCATAGAACCACACCATCATCACCCAGCCAAGTCCCAATCCAATCCACAACAGAAGCCACGTCGTGATTTTCACAATCATCCACATCCATCTATTTTATTCCACTGTGAAAGTAGAAAAAAACATTCAAATAACAAGAAAAATGTCTCAACAACGATTGCTTAAGTGTACAAAATGCACAGAAACAACTCTCACAGAAACATCACCTCTCTCATCCAATCATACCACACCACCCATTCCCTAAAAACAACCACCCACAATCACCACCACAAACTCCAGTTCATTGCGATCGTAATTCTTTCCCCATTCAAAACTGTTTTCCAGTGAAATATTCCAGAAACAGACTTGTCATCTGATACCAAGAGTGGTACAACAATGTAGGATCCATGAACACTCATCACTCAATAATGAAAACCATACTTTACGGACATTTTTGTGTGGCAAACTGTCTTAAATGTTTCCCGTCGAGTGGCATTCAGTCTGGAATGACTGTGGTCTCCTCACTTTCCTTCTCCATATTGTGCACTCATCGGAAAGGGGAATCGCCTTTCCAGGAAATCGGTGTACTTCCGAAGATTTATCGAGAAGAGGGATTCACTGCCATCCACATGCTCATCAACTGACAAACTTTCATTATCCCACAAAAGCTCTCCTGCTCCAGTGAACGGCTGTCATCGGACAAGTATCGTCCTGAACAGCTTGCCTGCATGGTTGAATATTCTCCTTAACCCTGATCACTATTTTCAAAAAAATTAAATGTTGAGGAATATTGATGGGGGAAGGGAAATGAACTTCTAGAAGAGAGAGTGGTTATTATCAGAGGATCACTGATCAGCCATCACTCACTGAGGAACACTATTCCATGACATGGAAATATGGCACACCCTCCCCAACAAGTGATCCACCCTCGGAGAGTAAGTACCACTCTTCCCCCCTGACACATTTCTATTTTCCCTCATTTTTTGGTGATAAATCATCACCTTCGATTTGTGTGTTCTCATGTGGAATTTTTTCAGGCTAACCCGAAGATGCCATCATGTGGAAAAATCGGGGGAGAGATGAAATTGGTGATCGAGGGGGGCTAACAGGCGATAGAGTCTAACTATCCCCTCCCCTCACTAATAATACCACTCTCTCCCTCCAGTGAACGACTATCATCCGACAAATTTCCACCTGAATGGATTCCTGATATAAACAATTATTCTCTCCTTAACCCTGTTCACTATTTAAGAAAATTAACAAAAAAAAGGAATATTCGTGGGAGAGAAATACACTATTATAAGACAGGGCGGTACAATAATAGAGGATCACTGAACAGCCATGACTCAATAATGAAATAAATTCCCATAACATAGAAATATGGCATACTCTCTCCCTCACTCCCTTCAAAGTGGCACACCTTCTTTAATAAGTTATCCTTTCTCAGAAAGTGTGTATCACTGCTCCTCCCCCCATGGCACATTTTCCACCTTCACTCATTCATCGGTAATGATAAACACACCGCAAATGGTTTGATCTCAACGGCAATAATCTCCCTCGAACCAACCCTAAAATACAACCATGAGGAAACATATTTTGGGGGGATGAATCGGTGAGCAGTGGGCAGTGTCTCAGTAGCGTGAGGGGTTTCCTGTCCCAACTTGTCTCCCTACCAAGAAGGGGGATGGGGGGTTAGTGTTTGAGCATGGGGAGCGATAGGTATTGCCTAAATAGCGTGAGGGTCTTTCTGACACTGCGACAAGCTTCATGTATGCCACTGCAGCTCCTCTTTCTTTCATGCATTCCTAACAAAAATAAGAGGAGTGGAGAGGAGAAGAGAAGAGAATAGAAAGAGATCAGGTAGCAGCACCCTTTCCTCATGGGGTGGCTTAGTGGAATTTTTTTAATTTTTGCTATTGAAAGAAAGCGACAAAGAGGAGCCACATGGGACGTGTTAAAATGGAGCCACTATTCTGTTCAGAGTTGTGGGAAACGATGCTTTCTCGGCTTGAACGCTGAAATCGCTGGTTGGATTTGGCTTCCAGCATACTGGTTGTGGGGTCTTCCTTATCTCCAGAATTTTCATCAGAGGGTCTGCCTTGGTCTGTGTCGTTACTGGCCTCTCTGCGGATTCTTCTTTTTCCCGTGTTTTTTTTGATTTCGTTGAAGTCTGTATCTTTGAGGTCTTCTAGGACCTCCCGCCATTGTGGGAACTGTGAACCTCCAGACTTTCCACACCAGCCAAGGGAGCCGACGCATATATCACCGGAACTTCCCCCACACGTAGTTGAATGGCGGTTCCAATTTGGGATCTTCGAGCTCTCTTTTTGTGTATTCAAAGCGGTTAGGGCGCTCCTCAAGTCTGTAACATTTCGCCTAGTCAAACAGGATGCAACAACCTGCACCCACGCTTTCTGCAGCCTTTCTGAGTCCCAGTGAGCACTCCATTTTTTGCCGTCACAATTCCAGGGCTGCTGGGTTCCCACATATTCGGTCTGAATCTGAGTCACCATGCATCCCCAATGGTCCCCTCTCACTCCACACAGGGAATGGTGTCCACCGCTATTAAATGGCGCTCCATTTTCCCCTACGGTGCACAAGCAAAGAAGGTCGTGTGGAATGGATATCCCCGGGTAGTGTGTTGGATCGAACCTGCATTCCCCACACGAGCTTTTGCGGCCCTCGTCCCCCCCGTACTCGGCTGGTAACCTCTTTTTGAAATCATCTAGATTCCTTCCATCTTCCTTCCCGATAATTGCTCTCCCCAAAGCTTTTCTAAGTGGAGTATCTTGATCCTTAACCCGGTCCCACAAGGTCACAGCAGCTCCTAATACATCGCACAGCGCCTTGTGTTCGTTGTCATTGTAATTGATTTTATTCTCTTCTGTTTTGGCTCCAGTAGCCATGAACAACACCGCCATTCCCCTACCATCATCACCATCAAAAGCTTCACCATCCTCCCCTATCTCTATCTCACACTGTACAAAAACAAACACACAATCTTCAAAAACAAAGCACCATTTGCTTCCATAAAGTACCCATAAATCACCACGCACAAATACAAATCGCACATAATGTTCCACTCTCACATCCAAATAACACCCAACCACACTTCCACAGAAAAGCTCATTCCACACTAACCAAGATAAACTCCCTTTTGCCGCGTTCCTCACCTCCAAATTTTTTCCAAAGAATACTTTTTGGGAAAGAACTGTACTTCTCTGACAGGTAGTGGTTTAAGCCATGAGGTTCGATGAACACTCATCACCATCCAGGAAAAATAAAGCCACATTGCATGGAAATGGGTTGGGTGAAATAATTTGTAACCATAAAACAAGCATTTCTCAGAGTGAATATATTAATGAAGATAATACTCAATGTAGAATGTTTTTTGAGGCATACTGTCTTAAATATCCCGTTAAATGGTATCCCCCTCCCGAATAACTGTGATCTCCTAGTATTATATACACGAGTGTATATCACTTCCCTTCATTCCTCCACATGACACTCTCTGTCACCTTCCCCCATTGTGCTGTGAGGGTAGACACCTCGCGAGAAATGTGGTGTCATGAGGACATGGCCTCAAATACCTTAACCGTAAAATCAATCATGGTGAGTTATTGTGGGGAATAATGTGTGGATGACTGTACTAGTTAAATGAGCGATAGACATTGCCTAAGTAGTGTGATGGACTCCATGATACCGCACCCCTCCCCACATATGCCACTTTCCGTCAAGCTTATTTAATACTTTCCTACAAAAAATGA
Organism: Trypanosoma congolense; assembly: GCA_002287245.1. Classification (NCBI taxonomy): domain Eukaryota; phylum Euglenozoa; class Kinetoplastea; order Trypanosomatida; family Trypanosomatidae; genus Trypanosoma; species Trypanosoma congolense. The sequence goes on along the minus strand of NHOR01000078.1, from coordinate 141,158 downwards.
TGAGAGAGGAAAGAAATGTTTTTTTGTGGGACATATTCCCTCGTCTACATGAGCTGTATTTCTGTGGGTGGGTTTTCTTCACTATGAGTGCTTTTTTCCAATACAAAAGGTAGAAGCGAGGGAGTTTTCCCTCATAGCAGCCTCTAACTCATCCCCACATCCTGCGGTGCTTGTTTTCATGGCTTTGCTCGCAGACGGACCTGAGGATCGTTTGGGTGACCCACCGGATCTCACAGTTATATATCCTCTCCAAACCCTCCCATTGGTCCAGCGTTTGGAGACCGACATAATTCGGGTGCTAGCAGTCTCACTGAGCAAAAATTCTTCAGGGCCTCTAGCATCCACTCCCTCGTTTCCATATGCTGTATGTAACGGGAATTTTCTTTAAGGAACTCGTAAATGCTGTTTGTGTGGCGGGTTCCCTCTTCAAATTGTAAATTCCATTCCTTGGTGAAGTCGGCGAGCGGCACGAGATGCCAGTGCCAGCGGCCAGTCTAAAACACCTGTCAGATCCGGGAAGATCACGTCCAATCCAACTGTCCCTGCGTGGCCATGCGCCAATCGATGCTGGAAGTGTCACGTCTATTGATCTCGCTGCTGGTGCTGGTGTCCAAGTCATCGTCACTTTCGGCGTCAGCGCCGCTTACGAAGGGAAGGAAGAAGGAAGACAGAAACGGGGAGGTTGGCGCGAGGACAGCATTATGGATGGCGTGCCGCAGGATAAATTGGGTAATTAATTCTATCCTGGTATTTTCCTGCCATTCCACTTGCTCCTGCAGAGTTTGAATGTTGCACCATGCCAAATACCGAATGAGCGCGAGCATGTGCACCCGCAACCGGGCCATCAGGAGACGGAGTTTTTTGCATCACTTTTTCCCACATGAACTCATCTCGAATACAACGCTGGGGTGCTGGAGAAAGTCCCCCACAGTGAAACGCGCCACTTTATTTTTAACATACCTGTAGTGTGGTTGGATAAAGGAAAGCAGGTTCAAATTATTGGGGTCCCTCATACCTTCGAGCAGCACGTCCCGAGGCGCACTCTCCATAGTCCACGCTACCTCTCTTGGATGACCTTCTTGTCGCCTGAGGATGGGCTCTGGTCGTGTGGGGCTGTCGTCCAATCATCAATTTCGTGACTGACCAGTTCAAGCCTATGTGACCTGGACCGGTCTAGCTTCCAGGGGGGGCCTTTCCCGCTTCTGTAGCCTGTACCCTTCTGTCTCTCCTTGGTCTTGCGACTGTCCTTCTCATATTATTGACCCAGTTCTCTCCACACTCCCTCTTTCACACCAGCTCTTTCTCCTCCGGTGTTGGGAAGGGTTTTTTTCTCATTCTTACCTTTTATCGTTATATCTTCTCAGAGCTTCAACGAAGTTTATGGGACTCGTGGGGCTGAGGTCGATGGAGTTTGTATCTCACTTTTCGGAGAACCAAATCACTTTTCTCCATTGTTTTCCTTTACTTCACGACAAGCACACATGTTCAACAATACTTAATACACTGTACTTTCCTTTTTTTCCTTACAAGCAAAAAAGTAAAACTTATAAAGAGAACGAATCATATCAAATTTTAGCAGCAGCGTATGAAGGTTGAACTAGAGGTTAAATAATGCAATAGGTAAAAGTGAGTGAGGATATGAAAATAAAAAAACGTGATAATTATTTACACGGTTGCTCCAAGCGGTTGGCTATGGAGAAGGTGATGCTAAACATTTCGTCGAAAATTATATAATTTACACGACTTGATTCGCATACCTTTAACACAGGACCCATTGAAAAGAGGAAGTGTGGTCTGAGCTTGCGTCATGGTTATGAAGTCTACCTAGGTCATGGATTATCCTATATAACTGAGCAAAATATTTTAAATCAATGGAATAATATTAATCATCTGCATTACTTCACTCACTTGCATTATTCCACTGAATTTTAACACAACTTAATTTAATAAGGTATCCCTTGAAACTCTTCCATACACACGGGTGCAACCACCATCATAACTGTACTCTTCAGTTCAAACGATCAGAACGCAAAGCTGCGACACCATACCACTCCCATCACACACAGTCAAGAGGGAATAAACATCCCTTCAATGGGAATTATGAATTATATGAGAAAGTGACAGACCAATGCCACGCGTGGAGAGTGTTAAGCCACACCGCGTCATACACTCGAGCGCAATGGGCTTCCCACTCACATCAGTGCTCTGAAGGTGTGGCTGTGCAGCAATATGAAAAGTGCCCGTAACAAATGGGCCGCACTCGCACTGTCACACCGCACGCACGCACGGCCTTCACTTCTCAGCTCACTGCCACATTACACCATTGGAGGCAGCATTTGCTGCAGGGGCGTGCAGCCAAAGTCAGCTGGCATCACGCATCCCTCCCTGCTACCAACACTGCACATGCCATTCTCAGCTGCATCCTCCATCCAACTGCTCACAGGAATAAGTCATGGAGCAGTTGCACGGCCCGCAGTTCAACACTCAAACAAATTGCATCCCGAGTATTTAAGGTGCGATGGCCATTCCTCACAGTCACACAGCACAGCTTACCTTCAGGCATTCATACAAAGCCACTTCACTCATTGAGGAAATCAAAGCCCTCTGAAGTGAAGGCAGCACTGAGGCAATATGGTCCATTTGATATCGCAGTGCCTGCTTCGAGTGTGCGCTGCGACCACATTACGTAACTGCCCTCACACCGCGAAGTCACTGCATGACGCAGGCAGCCATGCACACCAATGGCATGCAACGGTGTTCAGCCCACGGAGGGTCAGTGCTCCTCCCAACTACAATCAATCAAGTGGCTCCACCGCATCCCCCTCGCTCCCACCACTGTTACTTGCTTTCATAATTCCCTCACTCCAACACATGGCACCGTGCCTACACAAAACTGATCTCATGCCAGTGAGCCGATTGCTGGAAGATATTCCACTGAGCGCAGCACAATGAGGCACTGCAGAGAGCAACACATTCCCCCGCTGCCACCTGAATGCCAATAAAAGCACAATTCCCTCGTGAGACACACGAAAGGATAATACACTCCCCGTGCACTCAACACATTGCTGGCATTGGGAATTCCAGTGCTGTTATTTTGCCTTCAGCTCTCGTGTGCTGCTTCAGCTCCATCCCACTTTGTTTTCCACACACACACGCATTGGAGACAAAACAGTAAAGTGTTTTGTTTCTTTACTACTTTGGAGACGATGACTAACCGAAAAAGTGATTGCATGTAAAGGTGAGCGACTTTATTCTTGATGCTTTGTAACAATTTCTATTTCTTTCAAGGGGGCATCCAAAGTCAATTCCAACAAAATCTCATATCTAAAACGATATCTTTTTTCACCTTGCTAGGGAAAGTAACACACATCAAAATCATAAATCGCATGATTAGTTGATTAACATTTGTGTCGACGATCTGTGAGGAAAATAAAAGAAGCCGAATGCTGAATTCTTGGTCAAGGGAAATGGCATGGAATAGGTATCTACTTGGGGAAGAAATGAAATCCTAACATACTCTCAGCAAATTCTTATATTTTTGCGGCACTCCTATCGGCAGACTAGAATATCAAACCACACAGTCACACCCTAAGTCAGTAATAAAAATGTTACTAAATCTTGTTTTATTTTTAAAGAGAGCAAGTAATCATTTTACATAATACCGAATTAAGATACTCCTTATCACTCTTAATGTTTCACTTCTAAAAGAAAGCCTTTGAGTAAATGCAATACAATTCACTTCCTACGAAAAAGGAATATCTTCGTTTATCAAACTAGGATTAAACTTTTCACTCATCGATGACAGGAAATCAAACTATTTTTCGATAACTCTGCTCATGTTTGAATTGTGGTTGCTACTATAAAGGGAAGTAGTGAGGCTAGACAATCTTCGGGTGAGACAGCATTGAGTTCACTTCTATTTCGTGAAAAAAACATACAATTCTCCTAATTTTGTTCCCAGTGTGCCACGTGACTGTGGCATCTTACTTGTGTGGCTAAAATCTCAATACATAACACATTTATATCCTGCAACGGAAATAAGATATTGTGGAATATCGCTTTATTACTGTTTTCATGTAATACTCAATTAAAATGGTTATGCCAATAATTTTTTCTTGAGCATCCTGTTCTGTAATTGCCTGTACCGACGAAACCTAGAGACAATTCAGCGAAATTGATTTCCTCAAAGCGCTATCACTCCTGGCTCACGCCGCGACAAACGATCTTTACGCATTACATTGGGAGAAAACTATCTGGCTCCTTCGTCGCACGACACATACTTGGTCACAGGGATCAAAGATTAATATAGACCCACCACAGAAGTCTTTTACACCTCACACAACCTTCAAACTCGGAAAGTTTTCCTTTGCTTTAGCTTCACTTGCATTGGACTTCTTAGTTTCATATTTTAACTTTCATAAAATTATAGGAAACACGTAGCCCTATTGTCCAACATGCGCGTCACAGCAATTTCCCATTTCCCCCGCATTGCACACTCTTACACCTGTAATACGTGTTAGCATAAATGATACTGAGTCTCAACCTTTACACTATCAATGAAAATCCCCTCAAGAAAGCCCCAAAGCAGGTCACGCAAATGCCCTACTCACACAACTTGCCACAAAATCCCAAAACCAACTCTCCATCGGGCAACCATCGTCTCAAATTAAAACTAATTAAATTTCTGAGTGTTGTCTCTTGCTAATAAATAAATAATTACAACCAATACATTCTCATTTGTAACCATTTAACTACTCCTCATGAATTTCAATTTCACTACACTCTTGCAACTAACCACCACGGTGGAAAGGAAAATCGTATCTTTTAAAGCTGAGTAAATCAAGATACAAATTCTCATAACTAAATAATAGCAATAACTTCTAAGAGAGGCGAAAGTGAAACGACACGTTGTGTCATCATTTCTATAATTCAAAGAAGGGTGGGTCGTTCCTTCCGACTCTCTTGTGACTGTACCATTCAACGTGTACAGATAAAATCCTAAGCAACACCTAATACTCTCACATTGGGATGCAAATAAAACAACACACTGTATCGTTTTAATTGCATTGTCTTGAATAATAACAAGTGAAACTCATGTGAGCATTAATGAATAACGCTGACAAGTGCACTTTGCGCTGGTTTGACTCTGCCTCAATAACACTTAAATGCATATAAAGTCATTTCCCTGCATATGGACAATTATTATCAAAAATTTATTCAACCGCAAGCCTCATTCCAGCCACTTCTTTGCTCTCCTTATTACAACCTCGATATCTAAATATCCTCCTCGCTTCCTTTTTTTTAACTGAAAATAAAAGACCAAGTCCTCGCATTTCTACTTCTATAGAATAGATTATTGTTGACGCCTCACGTAAGCGTAATACATACGACCATATACTATACGACTTGTGACTGGATCATTCAAGATATAGTTCTGACAACTAAGCGATAAATAACTATAACTTAAAAATTGAACGTAAAGTGGGTTTACACTTTGAAGTTTGTGGAGTACCCCTTTCTTTTAAAACATCCTTAAGCGTTGTGACATTCTACTTCAATAACCAAAATTGAAAAACCCTAACCCACGCACTCGCACTCTGAAGTAGGACAAGATGAATATTTCTTATTTCCATTGATCAGATTTCAAGCCCTCAAATAGATGAAGTGTATAGAGTGTCTATGGAGCAACAAACATATCTCAATACTCATAATTATTTTCTGTATAATCATATGAACACTTTAAGTTAGAAGAGTCATATCCTCATGCTAAATAAAATCAAGAATTCTCTTCCTTCTATATTTCCCTTTTCATACGTTGTGTTTTTTTTCACGTGCTTCTTTGCATCCTCCATTATATTCACTCTGATCCCACAAGAAACCATAAGTTTTGTTACTAAGGTCCTTCAGAGTAAAGGAAAATGGAATAATAACTGACTTGGCAAAAGCTGTTTCTATTTGGCTAGGAAGCGACGTAAATTTTTTATTTTGGAGAAAAGTGCATTGGGCCATTCTGGAAAAGGAGGATAAGTTCATTAGGTCAGTTTGTCCGGTTAGAGGGCTGCAGTTGTTTTCTCATTCCTTCACACTTGCCACACCCCATTCGAGCGCGTCCCGAAAAGAGGAATGTTTTCAGCGAAAAAAAAAATTGCGTTTTTTTTTATACATCATTTTCCTCTGATTACCTCGGAGACGCACTTGGTGGGTCCAGGTCCCTCATGGGTGTGGCGGTATGTTCGGGTCACCTTGCTGTTCTGGGCCCAGCGAACCCACAGGAAAGCAACCACATCCTACCAACACTATTCACGGGGCGAGCCACAGTTGTCACACCATGGCTGCAATAGTCGTGCCAACACCGACCTCCTGACCAGTTGCGCTGCCGCAATTACCCTTATAAGCTCACATCTCAGGCATGCCTGAAACTTCTGGTCCTAGAAAATGCGCACGGTGACTAAGATCCCTTATCAAGATAATAAAAATCCCAACTCCCTACATTCACTTTTGAACCTTTTATTTACTTCCTATGCCTTTTACTAAATTATTGCGACTAACCATTTTAAAACACACACCGCAATTACAATTCACAAGCTTAGATAATTCATTTACTCATATAACAGCTCGTACGTCTAAATAGGCAGATACATCGAAGTCAAGCTCCCAACTTCCACAGACGACACCACTCTGGGTGCGCAGCTTCGATGGAAAAGCTAGTGGATTATTCTTGCCTGGGGGAGATGCTATCCATCAACGGAAACTACTCCCCGCTACCTTTTCTGAACCTTTACCAAACTAGAAATAGATTATAGTGCATGGTGGACACAAAATGGACGTTTCCAAAAAAAAAAAGAAAATATTTTCCACACACATTGGCCAGCAGCTCCATCTCTTCCTCGTGAATTCGCTGGAAACAGTTGAGAGTGTCAAAATAAATTTAAAAAATGATGTCGCTTAGTTCTTATCCAATGCCAACATCCATTTAGCGTCAAGGGAAAAGTTTAGAAACCAATCATGCTTCGAAAAAAAACTGTTTATTTTTTGTCATTTGTTTCCTTTAATACTTTTTATTAATTGTTTTGTTGTTTACACCTCAGTGAAAGAAAGAATAAAGAAAATTCAAGCATGCTTGCTTTGGTCGTCATTGCCTTGTGGTGTCGCGATTCTTTTAAGTGAGACCGATTGACTTTCCGTATTGCTTCCCTTGACTTCCATATCGCAGCTTGTATACAAATGGTTGCAGACGTTCTTTTACCCTTTTCAAGTCTTCAACAATCTTCGGCACCTCGGCATTTGAACTGGAACTACCCAACTTTCTATTAATAATCGACTGTAATCTCCTCACAATGTCGCCCATTCTGGGCTTATCAAACTTTGCAGGATCCAGACTACCTACGAGGCACTGAAGCCGCTAGAGAGCTTTTCGTAGATCTTCATCTTGAGCCTTATGACTCTTAATGCGACACACCACTGACTATGTGTCGCTTTGCATTTCTTCGAGCTTTGCATGGTAATTCGAGTTCACTGTTTCAAAGCTTCATTTGCCTTTTTAGACTCCTAAAGCAATAAACATTCACTAATAAGCCAAAACAAATAAAATAAAATAAAGCACGGTCATTCAATTTTATAAACAATTCAAATGTCGCATTTTCACATTCAAGACGGGTGATGAAAATGATGGGTATATGGGTAGCTTAAAAATACCATTTTCTCTTCTTATTTTACAGCAGGAGAGAAAAAATGCACACTCAAACTCTTAAGCCACAATCATAACTCGCACGCTTAGATAATGAATCTTTTCAGCGGCTGGTTGTGATGGCTTGTAACCATTCGAGTGGCAGTCCATGCCCGACAGTTATGGTAAAGTCAAAGAGCGAAAGTTTATCAATTCACATGCATCCCCGCAAGAAAATCAATTCAAAGCGGCACTACTATTATCCCCAGAATTTCCCCCGTTTATATTTTTGTGTATATTCATGTGTTATTTTCATTAACACAATTGAGGCGTGTGGTGCTTTCTAAGCCTGTGACCTATTTTGACCTACCTACCTTTAACTGTTGTGAACTTTCACCTCCTAAGCACAAAAAAGCAAAAGAAAATAGGGAAAGAACCATTGAATATTCAGAGTGTTTCCTACACACTCATGCAAAGCCAGTGGAAGAATACAGATAAACATGGCACAATTTACCTGTGCCCTCAATTACAGATCAAGAAAGAGAAAACCAAGTGCACGGAATCATATCCCAATTGTTTCTGCGTTCTATTGACTTGGCTGTAGGTTGCCAGAAGGATAAACCTGCCAGAGCCTTCCCTTTTGCATCGCTTTGCTCCATGTAGTTTATCGCTGTTATGCATATTTTTGCTCCGGAACACCTCCGGGTATCGCGCTTGGTGTCCACCTCCTGGGTGTGTGGTCAGGAATTATCCTCATCGTGTTTTTCCGTGTGTGCACACTCACCCAGATAGAGGGTACGGTCTGATGTCCCTCTTCCAAACCTGGGCGTTTTCGGTCGAGCCATTGCGAATGGCTCCATAGCCCGTGGCGAAGGCAACTGCAGTCATAGGAAGTTACAGGATTTGTCATTATTGTGTGCCGGTGCAGATTCACAACTCCTGTAGGGCATAGCAAGGCTGGTTATCTATATGCACTCTCCCTGTGAAGCGAGAGCCGGAGATGTCCGACGCATCACAGTCTGCTGCGGAGCATTGTAAGAAAACCTCGCCTAAACTTGTAGAAAAATAGATTGAGGAAGAGCAAAGATTAAGAGCAATGAGAGCACTCAAAATCCCCCGCAGTAAGTTAGTAAGCAAACCATTTTACAAGAAAAACATTTAGATGCAATATGTGAATAATGGAAAGCTGCCGCTAGAAAGGCCATAAGTTATGGAGTTACGGGCGAACTGTTAGTGTAACCTCCTTATTAGTTCCTCGTCGAGAGGAGAGCCACATGCACGTAAAGAATGCAGTTGACAATTGGGGTAGGCATTTCGTGGTAAACCGACGATGGACCCAATACCCTCGTGTTGTGATGCCCACAGCCCGCAGGAATGGGACGTCGCGGAAGATACAGCCCTTCAAGTGATGCAGCTTCTCGGGAAGTTTCTCGACAGCTTCCTTCCGCCTCTCATCCTCTTCGATGTGGTGGATGGGTCTTCCAGGAAAGTAGCGAGAGTCACATTGGGGTTACAGGCTCCGTGTGTCTTCCCACATTCCTGAGTCAGAAAATCAACGAAGCAAGCGCCTTCCCAGGATTTGAATGCTTTCCGGAGGATCTCTTCCGGCTCATTGTCCTCAGTCCCTCCTGGCTGACGCTGTGTGCTTGGAGTGCTGGTTACTTGATGTGTGGACTTTCTACTTCCTCGTTTCACCCTCACACGGACATGCTTCCGCTTGTTACGGGAGGCCACGGCTGCTTGCGGGCTTCAACGGACGGTTTCATCCAAGGTACCTCTTGGAACATGCTCCAACAATGTACTCGCTCCACGAAGAGCCCAATCAAGAAGAGTTATGATGCCATCACCCACAGGTACCGGATGTCTTTGACCGTATTTTCATGCAAGCGTCCTAACATCTGCGCATGACTTCTTGCACTTCCTCGCGACGGTTGGCATCCTTGATGTAGCGCCCTGGTCATTGTTTAAGAAATTCGCCAAACGTTAGGCGGCAGAATTCTCTATCGTTCATCCGTAGTACTCCACAAAGAAATAAAAAAGGTTTATCTTGACCCGCGTCTTACATTCCTGGATAAGGACTTGTTCCACTTCACTCTCCATCGCCAGTTTGGTACTGCTTCCCTTTCACCTTCCATGTTCATATGCCTATTTTTTTTCTTGGCAATTACATTTTATTCTCTCGCAAAGCACTATTGTTGCATCCAATGCTATCGCGAGACGCTGATAAGTGCTGTTCCTGGGACAGACATTGAAAAAGAGAGAAGACAAATCTACAGATATTTGCAATATGTTTTGTCTCACGTGTGACCTCATCATCATCTAAATAATGTAACCGATGATGATGATTTCCTGGAGAAGGGGCACGGGGTTGAGGGATGCACAACGCCATATTGTGGGTATCAGCATGCGTGACTTTCACTGACCACATTACCATAACCACAGCACGGGAAGCCATGAAATATCAAACTAATAAAGCCACGTATAATTCCGGAAGAAATACAGATAGCATCGTTCACAATTCATTCTCACAATGGCATCATATTCAGTACGCTTTCCACATGTTTCGGCGCCGGACCTCATAAAATGACACCATGGTTGTAGGGTTGAAAAGCAAATTTCATCAATTTTGAAAGGATCCTCATTTTGTTTCACGACTGCATGGCCATTTAACACTTGAAGATAACTGAGAGACCATGGGAAGACGGGAGGAAGTTAGAATCCTTTTTTCCACCAGCCTGCGACTGGAAGCCGCATGCCCCACAAACTCCCTCCAATAATCCCAACAGCTAAGACCACCGGGGAGTAAGAGTGGGGAAGCAACAGACATTTGAAATAACCCAACTTGCAAAACCTGACAAAAAAACAAACACCTTATGGTAGCGAAGCACACGATTCCCTGCACATGGTTTTTTAGCTTCAATACTTCTGTACGATTGTTTTCCATCCTCAGAGAGGGTTTGGCCTAAATCATGATGTCCTCTCCTGGACCTTGCGGGGTGCAGGTGTCTGTGCTTCCTGAGGGCACATCACCATCCCACTAAGGCAGGGATGAGTAAGCGTGGCACGAACAGTTCACAGAGAAACAAGAACTGTTTTGAAAACGTCGGGCTGATCATAGGAATCTTTCGACTCTGCTCACTCAATTTTCCCAAGTCAGCCTTAACAAGCAGGACCATCCCGAGTGGTCCCCTTGGTGGCCCATATGCTCGATTCCAAAGATGTTTTGTGTGATCGCTTTTGTCTTTAAATTCCTACTCTGTGACTCAACTCGCCAAGCCATTTCTGAGACGTAAAATAGTGCCAGTGAGTAAAACGCAAGAACACAGGATCAGTCAAAATCATTCAAAGTTAATCAGAACACTCCGCTGCACTAAACAGCGAAAGTTTAAATTAGCACCCACACCATCCACCTTCAGAAAAACAGTAAAATATTAAAATATACAAACAAACAACACTACACTATCTTCCAATACCAGCCACTGAACGCACGTCAACAAATCGCAAAATATCAACAAAATCCTTGAAAATGGAAAAAGAGTCGAAGTGAAAGGGCGTCCTTAGCTCTAAAAAAGCTGACAGTCAGGAAAAAGTAATCAATGGAAACGTTCACCAACTGCAAAAAACTAGAGGACAACACTATCCGTTATTTCAACGATATAACACAATACCAGCCAATCACAATAAAACACTACATCATAGTATTACACCAAAAGGCAACAGCTCAATCATTTAGAGCGTCCACATCCCTACAATACTCCACAGCATTGCATTATTTCAAACTCATGCACCATACCACATAATGGCGCTATATCACATAATATCACTGTTTCTTATAATTGAATATCCTGATCTGTGTGTGAGAAAGTGCTTTTTTGCCTATAGGTTATTCGTTTAGAATTTGGTTGTGTTGATGTGGAGGGCAAGTTCCTCTATCTGATGTTAATCGTTTTTTCTTCCCACCCTGTGTTATTGGTAAGCTGGCGAGTTTCTATTGTTTTGTTGGTAACAGGGCGTTTCACAACACCAGTGTGGTGAGGGAGATGTTGCTGCCACTCGTGTGCGGTTGTATGACCTGAGTAAAGGGAATCCCATGGAAGTGCTGTGGATGTCACAATACGGGGTGTGGAGTGAACGCATGGAATATAACATTGCAGCAGCCAACGAAAAGTTTTCGTACTGCAATAGCTAGCACCCCTTTGGACCAACATGCGAGACGTGGACACCATCCACTGAAGAAGTGTGGGCGGGCTCAATATCCACCCACGGGGTTTAGCTGGCATTGGTTTACTCTCCACGGTTGCTGAGCTGCGCGCTACCATTTCGGGAGACGCAGTGTAGGCAAATGCATTTCCTCTCCTTCGCTAGTGTGGGGTGATTCCTTTAGTTGTTAATTCGCACAACTGAAGAAAAAGAAAGCAAAAAAGGAAAAACCTTTCCAAAAATAATTGTGCGATGCATAACCCCACAGGGAAGCACTTGAAATGCATATTTGATTGCATTGGGAACACACTCCAAGCCATTGGACTGGATGAAAAGGAATTGTAGCACGTGACGAGTTGCCTGGGAGTTTTTTTCTGAGTTGTGGTTGTTCGGCATATTTGTTGGGTGCATTTAGTGTGATTTGCGATTCGAAGGTGCCATTGGGAGTTTTGTGGTTATTGGAATTATAGTAATATTTGTGTATTTTGCTAATTTATAACAGATTGTGGTATACTTAGATTTATGGAGCTATATTTAAGAATCCCATTGAAAGATTCTACGGTAATTTTTTTTCGTTTGTTTGGTCTCTGGGTGATTGTTTTTATTCGCCCATTGCTGGGGGACGCGCATCGAATATTTAACAGTTGTCAGGCGGTCGTTAGGAACTTTTATGCTCACCGCTCGCTGGAGATGTAAGTCGTTCGCTTCGGAGTGCTCTTGTCTCACGTCACAGTGCGTAACTGTTTGATTGAGGGATGGACCTATTTTGACAGCCCGATAAATATGCGCTGTTACCACTCCCGACAGGCCATCGCCCTGAAGGGCGATAATTCAATCACAAGACGACGCAAGCGCCACGAGGCCCTTCGTTGGGGTAATATTTCTCAATTCGTTCAGTGACACTCTGCCGGAAACGATGCTCTCGAAGTGGAGAGGTTCCAGAATTATGTCACGGGGATTCACCGATCCCAATAAATTTTTTTTCCCTACAGCACTTGATTGGCACAATGGGCAGCCCAAACACTACGTGGAAAGGTTTAGTGGCATGCATAACGTTCCACACCTCCCAAGGTGTCGCATCCGCCACGTTGACAGGGTACTGCTTAACTTTGGTATTGCAACGCCTCATTCCAATGAAGGTTCGAGTGCCTGTGAAATACTGCGGCAAGCACCCCGCCAATTCCCTTTTGATGTCGAGTGAAGCAGCCTCCGATAATGGCGTCACTGTCCGGCAGCTTCCCTCGCCCATATGTCCCAGCCTCCTTGCCTTTTGTGCTCCACGTGAACTTGGCGCTTCCACAACACTCTTTGAGCTTCGGTTTCTGAGGTTTAACGACAACAAAAGCGGTATTGATCGGGTTCCTTCCCATTACAGCGCTCACTACCATTCCCAAGCGTTGCTATCATCGCCACATGCACCTCAATACGCACATCGCTCCCACGTTCTCTCTCCTCTCTCTTACCATCGGAAAAAAGAAGCGAAAAAGTATTCCACACCAAATTTATTCATAACAGAAATATAAGCAGCTTAAATTCGGGTGTTTCTTTGTTCCTTTAGGCAAAAACAATGAAACAGAGAAAGAGGGAAGGGGGATAGAGACCACTGCGGTGCCACTCCGCTTGTGCTCCTCGCAGAGAGTCAGTTCGTCTTCGAGGAGCTTGTTGCGCATATTGCTGGGGTTCCACGTCGGGAACCACGGAGGGCCCTCCGGGGAATTGTCGTCCTCCTCGCTGACCCTCCTCTTTTGCCCTTCTGTGGTCTTGATTGTATAAAGCACATTGCGGATGGTGTTGTCGGAGACCAGCTATTTTTCACCCAGTCGGCCTTAATGACTGCGTAGATGCTGTGGATGGATTTTAGCAGCGAAACGAAGACTTGGTAGTCCTCGGCGGCACTTCTTAGGACAGTAACATCCTTGGAGGGCACCGTTTCCACTCGCCCTGGTCACCTCCTTGAACTGTGAAAATCCCATCGCCCCACGGCATGCCGTGCACAATGGCATGTTCGTCGACGTAGGTTTTGCTTTTTCACGTGCGCGAGGGTGTCACTATTGGAACTGCTCCCTCCAGTCCCGGTACCACTTAAGGTGAACTGGGCGTCGATGTACTCCCCGAGGTTCTTAACGCCATCGCCGTACTGCGTGTCAGTGTCATCCCCAATGCCGTAGAAAATGTTTTGACTGCCGCTCCCTTTGTAACATGTGTTGAGAAAGATTCGATTACTGGTCTCCCCCGCTGCCTGTTTGAAGACACTCACAAACTCGTCCAGCCTCCCGGCGGCAATCCCGGCCGACCCTGCAGCTTTAGTGCCGGCCTGCCTCAGTTTCCCCATGACCTCCTGCATGGCGGCAAGGCGCTCGTAGACATACAGCAGGAAGGCAGACTCCTTTCCACAATTGAGTTTTTCTCCTCCAGGCATAAAGACCTTGAGCCGCACGACATCCCGCATCATTTGAATCTCCTGGATTTTTTGGTCATATTCCTCCAACTTCTGTGCCACGTAGGTGCTCACACCTTTTAACTTCCTTGCAATGTGACAGACGGCCGTAGCCCTCTGGAGGGTTATGGTCGACCCTGTTGTTTTCTCATCGGCTACGGCGTAGACAACTACCAACACCGACACCACCACCAACCTAATTACATTCTCCATCCCCACCACACTAACACTAATAACACACCTAATAAATATATAAATGAACAACAATAATATGTGAACATAATACACGTGCATAACCGTATGCTGTCCCGCATAAATGATAATCATGATGGGAAGGAATTCTTTTTTGTTGGGGGGAGGAGGGGCATTTACCATTCGAAGAACCAACGATTCCGGCGGAGGTGCAATTCAGCAGCCGAACGGCAAAGTTGAATTTCTGCCGCTAGGAACTCCTTGGACACAAGTTCCTTATTGTACTGCGCCAGCCACTCCTGCTTCCGGTCGTTCAGGCCGACAAACGGCTCGACCGTGTGGCGGAGCCGCAACCGCCGCTGGTCCTCTTCGGCCGTCTCGTTGTCCTCGCTTTCGTCCACCGACAGAAGGACGTCGAGCTCCTCCGGCTTATAAAGAAGGGAGGCGATACCCTCGGCGTACTTCATAAGATGGTCGACAGTCCAGTCGTCTGTCATGGCGGCGGAGAGGTGTTTGACTTCATCGAAGAGTTTACGGTAGTCGTTGTACCGTACAACGAAGTCCTTAAGAACGGGTATGGACGAAGAGGGCTTTGCTTCCCACATAATATTCGTGGAGTAGGAGGAGGAACGGACGCTTCCGGTGAAGCCGGATTTCTTCGTATGTCCACTAGTCACCCCAAGCAACCCGTCCGCCCACAGCACTTTCTTTCCTTTATTACCTCCCCCGAGGTAACCACCACCGTCTCCCATAGATAAGAGCACACAAGAACGATCTTGGCCGTGCTCGTCACGCGGGTCCCCGTCAACGAGTTTCAACCTCATATCCAGCAAACTCCCCATGTCGTCCTGGTCCAGCCAGTGGACGTCGCCCCCGTCCACCGGAACAAATCCGTTGTCATCGGTCTCTTTGTCATTCATGAAGCAGTCGACAATGCTCTTCTTGTCGACAGGTTTCGTCCCCTTCCCTCGAAGGCAGAAGCTGTACGTGTGGTTGTATGTGGTCGAGTAAATGTGAGTGGTTTGGACATGCCAGGAATGTCTGAAAATATTAATAAACTCGTCCAGTCGCCCTGCGGCCAGGCCGGCTGCTCCGACTAGTCTCACCCCGGCACTCGCCAGCTCTCTAATCTTCCTGGTCATATTCTCCTTTATTCGCTGGGAAAACAACACAAAAAACGTCATCCGGTCGCACTCCCCGTTTTCCAGGACGTGCTGGGCAATCCGGACCCTTCCCAGGTCATACATCCTCTCGACACTCTCGTACATCTCCTGCGCCTCTTTATTCCTCGAGCTCACAAAGTTGTACATCGATTTCATCAACCTCGACACGGCACACGCTCCCTGCGCGGACTCCAGCTTCAACGCAGGCAAATCCCTCGCCTCCACCATCACAACCCCCACTAGCATCACCACCACCAAAAAATGTAACGATCACACATGATTTCCCCAAACAAAACTACACAAAACAGTGGAGGAGGAGGAGAAAACAGCCAGTGAAGGAAGGACCTTCCCCACCGAGTAACTTGAGGAGGAGACCTTATTTTCAACTCCACGAGGAGAAATACCGCAAAAAAAAGAAACACATTGAGGTCACCGAGGTGCTTCCGCTTCCAACTACACCGTACACAACATTTCGTGAATCGGACAAACGATGAAAACAACATAAAAATGGAAAAGCATAAGACCCAAGGATGGCGCAGTACACAAACGGAGAAATAAGAAATGTAGAAAAACGCGGCGACAAAACAAAGAGTATGAGCTAAACAGAGAGACATAAAGAGAAATGGAAGATATAGGTTATCCCACTTTTCAGGACGCGTTAATTGCACGAGGATTCGCGTTTCTACTCATTAATCCTCGTAGACTCAGTGCTTTGCGCCACGTCTCCCAATCCGGTTGCCGCTCCCTGCTGGCACACGCCTTGAGCAGCCGCTTGCACACCCGGCATGCAAACAGTCCTCTCGCATTCGGGCCGCGTCCTTGGAGGATCGCGGATGCCCAAGTCCTCCTCCACCACCGCAGCTCACATTCCTCAGTGCGCTGGGAGTGTCTTTAGCTACTGCAATCTCCACCACAGGCACGCCGCAAATGAAGTGAATGAGACTGTTTTCGCCTGCACACACACGCCATTTAGTCGCACGCAACAGCTCCTCCTCAATTGGAACATAAATTCCCTCCCTTTTCCATGGCATGCTTGGCATTCCCGTGCGCGATTGTGCGTGTCACCAGTTTGGTCACGAAATCCTCGGCTTCCCTCTCCGTGTCGGCCAGCCTCACCACCTCCTGCTGCACGGAGACAGGCCTTCCAGTTCGCGAATAGTCTCCATGCCCTTGCTGAGCTCATTGGGGATTCCCCGCGACTCTCCCATTCCGCCACTCTCAAAATCCTGCACGAGTGCTGCAGTCCCTTCCCACTTACAGCGCTCACTACCATTCCCAAGCGTTGCTATCATCGCCACACGCACCTCAATACGCACATCGCTCCTCCCACCACAGACATGAAAGGGCACGTGCAGGGGAAAAAATTAGGATGTGGGGCCCCGGTGGCTAATGGGGTCCAAGGGTGACTACACCTCTTAAGTCCTCCCACGGAAATGTAAAGCGGGAGAGCCACTATCAAATTACTTGGAATGCAACACAATTAACAGTGGGCGTCCCACATCTCATACCCACCACGAGGTCCGTGGCCACAGGCAGGCACGCCGAGTTGTCAGCCACTGCCATTTGGTGTTGTGTTGCGTGAAGTGTAACAGCAGCATTGCGAGCAGCAGGAACCTTCAGCATCCGGAGTGACAAATGCCAACCAAATTTCATCAACTTATGTGGAAGTCCACACACACACCACCGTTACCAACACAGTCGGCATTCGGAGATTACTCCACCGCCACAAACACGCGGACTCCCGGTCCCTCACTTCCCACACGCCTTCAGCCGGCCACCCACGGAACCTCGAGTGGAGGAGCGGAGGTGCGGAGTGAGAACAATTCATCCGCCCTGCCTGTGGGCATGGGGAGGAGCAGTGAAAATAAACCAGTTCAAAGCGGCCGCAGCAATATTATCAAAAGAAAAAACACCTGCAATCCAATCAGCAGCAGCCAAATATGGAATAGAAATATGCCACACCGGAGACAACAGTAATCACAACGCTGCCATCCTCCACAACATCCCAAGCACAACGCGGTCCTCCATCTTCGGCATAACACCTTGCGAAATAAACGAGAGTGATTGAAAGGGAGCTGGGAATAAAGCAGGTAATCGCGTTCAGCTGAGAAAGTACAACACCATCTCACCATCTCACCCACGTGCAGCATTTCACTCAATTGCACTATTTGGACCGAATGGCACAATTTCTCAAAACAGAGCACCTTCCTGATGTTTGCGGCAGACCGCTCATTGCAGCGTCAAGGTCCAGCACCTACCAATTGGTATCATCTGTCAGGCATATTTATTCCTTTCCACAATATGCGAAGCGCCGTGCCATCGATCACATGTGGAGACTAATGTGAGGCAAATGCGATTGCATCTCAAGGGCCTCATAACAAGAAATTTGGCTCAGCGCAAGTTTACTCTCCGAAATGTGGCTGTTATGTGTTCCGCGGCTGATTACCCCGACTGAAGGGATCCCACCGATGTCACGTGCAGCCCGCCAGACACGAGGGGTTTGGGGTGACATCACCGGGTGAACTGCCACGACCACCACAAGGCGGGCTCCGTGCCGCAATGGAGGACGCTCCCTCCGCACCAACGTGTAAGACGCGGCCACCACTCACCGGTGAAACAGGCAGGCTCCATTTCCAAAACTGAGTCCCACACGGCCATGGCATCAGGGCGTGGTGCGTGTGAGTGCAATTCCTTCTGCTCGCCAGCGTGGGTCATTATTTCAACCGCTAATCCGTACAATGAAGAAAAAGAGAAGGCAAAAAGAATGCCCAGTGCGAAATTAATTGCCCGATGCCGTCACTTCAAACTTCCAGCCGGTGCGAGACAAGCAACTCGGCGCCTCCGTTTACAGACGGCCCTTTCGAAGTCAAAGTCGGATGGAACCGGCTGCGCTTCGCCAAAAGGGCAATAAAGCGCCCACAGCAGCCACCCAACGCTTGGGCCATTCAGCCACGCATCTCAACAAAGCCCTAACGAGAAAAGAAAGGAAAGGAATGAGAGTGCTGAGGGAAGAGAGCCCTATTCGAGTGAAGTGACAGCACCAACCGCTGTGCCACAACACAGCTGCTCCAACACGTACACACGCACACGCACACATAATGTCAGTTACTACTATGGAATAGATATCCCACACAGCCTCTGCACCGTGGAAGTCAAACAATGGGAAAAAGCTATTAGCGCGGGTAATGGACAGTTCATGCTGCCAGAGAGGAGGGTTCAATAAAGAATAATCTGTTGGTAATACGCATATAGAAGAGAA
This sequence comes from Trypanosoma congolense, assembly GCA_002287245.1. Lineage (NCBI taxonomy): Eukaryota > Euglenozoa > Kinetoplastea > Trypanosomatida > Trypanosomatidae > Trypanosoma > Trypanosoma congolense. The sequence goes on along the minus strand of NHOR01000078.1, from coordinate 122,241 downwards.
AATTAATACTAACGATGTCATAGAGCAAATGTAATAGTGCTCAAGGAGAGGGTCAGGGCGGCTTCACCTGCTGTTGATGGTTAGAGCCTCAAACGTGTCATCTTTATACCCCATGACCTTATTGGCAATGCTGTGTTTAGCGTTACCTGGTACTGGTGAAACTTATTTCACAAGGTGAAGCTCGTATCATTAGCAGCATATCTGGACGAAGCGCAGTTCTGATGCTTCTTAATGGCCGTGCTATCCACGTGTTGGATGTAAATGATTTCCCAGCTGCAACTTCCTTCAATATTCTCCCAGTCCTCAAATACTTTCCCCATGTAGTCGCGAAACTTACGCACTGTAGTCTTCTTCGTGTGGTGCTCCTTCGCTCTGGTTATTTGCAGCAGAACAATCGTCTTGGGTCCCTTTCCTTCCACAACAAAGAAGCCGTCCACAAGAGGGAAGTTTGGAATGAGAGGCTTGTAGAGGCAGCCCGTCTCCAGCTTTTGTTCGGACCGTCGGACGCGAACTCGGAAACGATTGTGGCACACGTCCTTCCGCATGCCGCTGATTGAGCACGGACTCACGCTTTACTTCATTTTCATGGGGCAGGTGCTTGAGGTATTTGACCAGCGCGTCCACTGCCTCCCGAAGCATAAAAATGTCCAGGCCCAACTCCTCAAGTAAACCAGCACACATCTCCGGCGCACCACGGAGTACGTAATATATCAAACTTCTTCTAAGGCGTGCCTGGCGCAGTTTTTTCAGCAGTTCCCGCCGCACATGTACGGACGTAGTTTGGTTCCTGCACACCAACTGACCGTTCACTTCACAGCGTACCAGCTTCACCAGTTTGTGTGTGGTGCCGTCCTCATGCCACTCATCCGGATTGTCCAACACCCTCATGTAGTACCCGACATCATCAGGCGTCAATAGTAAGGCACGTGTCACTTCCTCCACGCGCTTCTTATACGTTGCCTCACTTGCAAGCGCGTAACGTGGCAGCGGGCCGATCATGCGAATTCGCTTGTCAAGCACCTCCCAGTCATTTCGAGATTGACATCCTCCAATTTAATTTGGTTATTCTCCACCTGCGACTTCCTCTCCCACACAAGTGCAGCCTTGAACTCAGCATCCTCGTAGCAGTTCATGTAAATAGGAAGCGTGTCCTGTCGGTGCTTCGCAAATTCATGGAATTTCTTCGCGTTGGGTGACGTAATCAATACAATGCCCCAGGATCTTGGCAAATGGTCAATAATAGGATCACTCCCACCCATGTCAAATATTATATAACCCTTCACACCTTTTCTTGCCATCTCTTCAACTTTCTTCAACGCGACCTGCTGCTTTTTGTAAAACACAACCCTCCTATCCTCACGGTGGAAAATATACGCCTTCCCACTCACAAAGTAAGCCACCACTTTCAGCCATTCCGGCTTGTAATGCAGCAGTTGATATAATAGCAAGGAGCCGGTGGCAAACGATTTGCCAATGCCGGGCGTGCCAATCACAATAAATGGATGCACAACTCTTCCATTTCCATCCACTTGTCAAGACCTTTCTTCACAATGTGACACACTCGCAGATTCTCCTTGCGGATGTATGCGTCACAAACGGCATTGTAGCCTGTCAGCGTTTCCGGCCCCTTCTCTTGTGTCTTATTTGCATCGAATAATGTACGGCCATCCCTTCTGTGACGAGAGAACCGCCACCACAAGTTTCCCCTTCACACCCGGCACCACATCGCCCTCCCACGGCTCTGCGGGATCATAGAGGGCATCCGCCTGCTTCTCGGACCATAAGTGTGGCTGCTCTCCCTCACCAACAGGCACCACGCCCATTCCAAGCCACTCCTCCCCGTACTCATCGCTCTTCACAACATAGCTCCACCTTGCGTTGAAAACGGAATCGTACGCGCCGTCCAGTTCCACGGCACTGGGTGCGTTAGCATTCCTCATGGCTTCTCATAACGCTCGCACTTAGGAGCGCGGCGTTCAACTTGCCCCTCACTAAACCATTAACATCTCTCACCTCATTGGCGGCAACGGCACCTTCCCACTGAAGGAGGAGAAAATTTCTATAGCGCTCAGCCTGTCCACTCCTTCCCTCATTGTCTTATACATTTCATATTCCCTCTTATATTCCTCCACATATTCCCTGTACGGCTCTGAATCCGTTACCAGTGTGCATAAAGACTCATCTCTCAAAAAGAAGGAGGGGTTGCCCATAAACACACTCATGGAAGTATCCTCCACACCGAACGTCCTTTTGAAGTATTTCATCAGGAAGTCATGAAGGCTCATGTCACTCAATCCACCGCAGTCCTCCAGTAACACTTCTTTCACAGAGCTGTCCAGCGTCCATTTGGATACCTTCAGTTCAAAGCTCCCCGCGGAGCGAGAGTGCTGTGAAACACAGTCCGCCGGCTGAGCTGCAGAGGAATTGGCACGTGTGGAAAGATGCCAACGTGTGCCCAAAGCGCCCGGCATCTCAGCACCGCAGCGCGACTCGCTGCCAACCTCGCTTGTCGGAACATCGTTGAAAGCAAGACCTTTTGATACAACAAGCAGTGGGAAAAGAAAAGCTTATAACGTGTAGGACTCACGCGACAAAGGAAAGCAGTAAGTACTGACCTATTACGTCCACTGGATCTGCACGCTCATACAGCCACAGCAGGAAAGCAGGCCTAACACACAACGGCACGGCGTGGGCAAAATACCCGTGCAGCACAGCAAAGGAATAAGTGCAAGCAGCCGGCCGCGATAATCACCGCGTCGCAAACTGCGCAGCCACACAAACGGGACAGTGTGCATCACACAGAACTGTTTGTGTCGCTTGCTCGGGATGCTCCGGCCTGCGCAGGAAAGCGTAGGCTGCAAATGCTGTGGAAATGCATTAGCGACAATCAGCCCCTAACAATTCAGTGCAGCCCGCCGTGGGACCGGCGAAAGATATGTGCCAGTAACGAAAAGCCCAATCACGACCGCCGCCACTCACAAGACCGGGCCGATGGACGTGCACGAAGGGTAACAGCCCAGTGGCGGTTCAGCACCAGTCGGCCAGAGGCATCCCCATCGCCATCCAAACACACAACCGTCAATTGAAGTCATACGGTTCCTCATCTCAGCAAACCATAATGACGCTTTCAATAAAAAGAACGCAATGGGGATATTGAAGAAAACAGAGCCTATTCGCATGAAGTAACAGCACTAACCGCTGTGCCACAACACAGCTGCTCCGACACGCACACGCACATAATGTCAATTACCAAAATAGAAGAAAAAATGAATCCCACAAAAACCAAAGCGTTAAAATGTAAACAAAACAATGAGTGAAATAACGATATTGCAGGCGAGAGTTAACTCAAGCCGCCACAAGGAGGATAAGCCTTAAATGGTGAGGGCTGCCGTGCCATGGCCACCGCATGCATGGCATATGCACAATGAAATAATGAGAAGGAAATAAAAAATAAAAGTAACAAATATCTGAATGAATAAAACAGCAGGAATAAAAGGGACACAATGCCCTTGCAAACAGTCTGCTCACCGCGCGCCGTGCAGCAATGCGTGTTGTGTGATAGTGTGTGGACATGTGAGACGCCTCCCTTCAACTGGCTGTCTTCACTGCTCTCTCGCAGGTGCCACACTAAAAATGGAAGAAAATATGGAAACAACAAATTAGGAACACACACAAGCACAGGGGGAAACAATGGAAATATGAGGAAATCACAATGGGGTTTGGCACATTTGTTCATTTGCTATTAGCACCGGCCACTGCTGTTACGTTGGCATCACGCAAGTCTCGAACAATAGCGGCAACGCCCTCTGTTATTTTGGCGTCACACATTTCTTGCAAAAGTAATTTGACAATCGGACCTTCACCTGCCGCTGGTGGCTTAGGCCTCACGCGGGTCACTGCTGCGGTTTATGAACTCACTGGCAATGTCACTGTTTGCGCACCTGGTGCTGGTGAAACTTATTTCACAAGGTGAAGCTCGTATCACTGGCAGCACCACAGGACGAAGCGCAGCGCTGACGCTTCTTAATGGCCGTGCTATCCACGTGCTGGATGTAAATGATTTCCAAGTTGTAATCCTTTTCAATCCTCTCCCAGTCCTTGAACACTTTTCCCATGTAGTCGCGAAAGTCAGCGGCTGTGCGCTTCACCGTGTGGTGCTCCTTCGCTTTGGTTACTTGCAGCAGGACAATCGTCTTGGGTCCCTTTCCTTCCACAACAAAGAAGCCGTCCACAAGAGGGAAGTTTGGAAGCTCAGGCTTGTAGAGGCGGCACCTCGCCAGCTCCCGCTTCGGACCATTGGAATCAAATGGGAAATAAGCATGGCCACACTCCCCGTTGCATGAGCACTGACTGGTGTCTTGCTTTATTCCTACGAGGCAGGCGCTCAATGCGTCCAACTAGCGCGTCCACAGCGTTCCATGCCATGGAAGCCCTCATGGTCACCGTCCCAAATAAATCAGTTCACCTTTCCTGCTAACCACAAAGCATGCGACGTGACATATCTCCTTTTAATGTTTACCTACAAGCATTTTCCTGTAGATTTCTTTCAGTACATGTACGGACATGGTTTGGTCCCTCCACACCAACCGACCGTTCACCTCTCTACACACCAACTTCACCAGTTTGTGCGTGGTGCCGTCCCATGCCACTCATGCAATATTCGAAGTCGAAGGAAACCAATTCCAATGCACTTTTCACTTCCTCCACTCGCTCGTCAAAGGTTACCTCATTTCCCAGGACGTAGCGTGGCACCGGGCCCATCACGGAAATTCGTTCAAGCTTTCCAGTCATTTCCGAGATTGGCATTTCCAATCTAATTTGCTTCGTCGCCACCTTCCAGTGCTTTCCCACACAAGCGCGGCCTTGAGCTCGCATCCTCGTAGCAGTTCATGTAAATTGGAGTTGTGTACTGACGCTGCTTTGCAAATTCATGGAAGTTCTTCACGTTGGGTGATGAAATCAGGACAATGCCCCAATCATCTGGCAAACGCCCAATAATAGCACCGTTATCACTAATGTCGAATATTATGTAACCCACAATGCCTTTATTTATCATCCGCTTGACTTCGCTCACAGCGACACGGTCCTCTTCGTAGTGCACAACCCTCCTCTCCTCGCGGTGGAAAAGGTACGCCTCACCCCTCACGAAGTAAGCCACAACTTTCAGCCTTTCCGGCTTGTAGTGCAGCATTTGGTAGAGGAGCAAGGAGCCGGTGGCAAAGGACTTCCCGATGCCGGGCGTGCCAATCACAATAAATGGGTGCACTTCCTTCACGCCATTCAACCACTCGTCAATCCTTTCTTAACAATGTGCCACACTCGCAGATTTTCCCTTCGGATGTGAAGGTGTGCATTGTGCACATCCTTGTACTTCCGAAGCACATCTGCCGACACGATTTTAGAGGTCTTTGCATTGAAAAGCGTGTACGGCCATCCCTTATGGGATTTCATTGTTGCCATCACAAGTTTCCCGCTCACACCCGGCACCACATCGCCCTCCCACGGCTCTTCGGGATCATAAGGGACATCCGCCTGCTCCTCGCACCACAAGTGTGGCTGCTCTCCCTCACTAACAGGCACCACGCCCATTCCAAGCCACTTCGTATCGTATTCCTCGCTCATTACAACATAGCTCCACCTCGCGTTGACGACGGAGTCGTACGCGCCGTCAATCACCTTAACACTGGGTGCATTAGCATTCCTCATGGCTTCCTCATAACGCCTCACATTGACAAGTGCGCCATTCAGCTTGCCTCTCACATGTATATCAACGTCTTCCACCTCATTAGCGGCAGCTGCACTTTCCCACTGGTGAAGAAAGTAGATCCCTCTAGCGTGCAGCCTGTCCACTCCTTCCCTCATTGCATCATATATTTCATAAGCCCTCACATAAGCCCTGTACGGTGACGAGTTGGTTACCAGTGCAAGCGTAGACTCATCTCTCAAAAAGAAGGAGGGGTTGCCTGTAAAAGCACGCATGGAAACACTTGGACAGCCAAATGTCTCGCCAAAGTGCTCCAGCAGGAAGTCATGCAGTCTCATGCCATCCAATCCACCGCAGTCCTCCAGTAACACTTCCTTCACAGAGCTGTCCAGCGTCCATCTGCCACTCGCTCCCGCCACAACCTCACGTCTCACAGCAACAGGCCTTACAACAGCGTCAGTTGCAGCCGTCACTTGATCGCGTGCGGCAGCCTCAGCCCGCACAACAGGAGCAACGGCCTCTCCTTCCATCTCATCCCTCGTCCGTCTAACTCCCCTTCTCGCCATTTATATAATCCGCTTGTGTTTATTTTATACTTTCAGTGCTACGCGTACAATCAGAGAGTGAAGGAAATGAAAGGGAGGGTGAGTGAGCAGTGGCACAAACACACAGGCAACGTACAGCAATAAAGCACAGACACATTCAAGAGGGAATAAACATCCCTTCAATGGGAATTATGGATTATATGAGAAAGTGGCAGGCCAATGCCACGCGTGGAGATTGTTAAGCCGCACCGCGTCACGCACTCGAGCGCAATGGGCTCCCTCTCACATCAGCGCTATGAAGGTGTGGCTGTGCAGCAATATGAAAAGTGCCCGTAACAAATGGGCCGCACTCGCACTGTCACACCACACGCACGCATGACCCTCACTCCTCAGCTCACTGCCACATTACACCACTGGAGGCAGCATTTGTTGCAGGGGCGTGCAGCCAAAGTCAGCTGGCATCACGCATCCCTCCCTGCTACCAACACTGCACATGCCATTCTCAGCTGCATCCTCCTTCCAACTGCTCACAGGAATAAGTCATGGAGCAGTTGCACGGCCCGCAGTTCAACACTCAAACAAATTGCATCCCGATTTGTTAAGGTGCAATGGCCATTCCTCACAGTCACACAGCAGAGCTCACCTTCAGGCACTCATGCAAAGCCACTTCACTCATTGAGGAAATCAAAGCCCTCTGAAGTCAAGGCAGCACTGAGGCAATATGGTCCATTTGATATCGCAGTGCCTGCTTCGAGTGTGCGCTGCCACCACATTACGTGGCTGCCCTCACACCGCGAAGTCACTCCATGACGCAGGCAGCCATGAACACCAACGGCATGCAACGGTATTCCGCCCACGGAGGGTCAGTGCCCCTCCCAACTCCAATCAATCAAGTGGCTCCACCGCATCCCCCTCGCTCCCACCACTGTCACTTGCTTTCATAATTCCCTCACGCCAACACATGGGCACCGTGCCTACACAAAACTGATCTCATGCCAGTGAGCCGATTGCTGGAAGATATTCCACTGAGCGCAGCACAATGGGGCACTGCAGAGAGCAACACATTCCCCCGCTGCCACCTGAGTGCCAATGAAAGCACAATTCCCTCGTGAGACACACAAGATGATAATACACTCCCCGTGCACTCAACACATTGCTGGCATTGGTAATTCCAGTGCTGTTATTTTGCCTTCAGCTCCATCCTGCGCTCCACAGTGCACGCCGCCACTCCTCACTCATCGCAGTCTCCCTTCAATCGCATTGGGAGATCCTCCAGCCACACTGCCACACAAACCGCTCTCACCGCATAGTTCCACTTCACTGAGAATTATTCCACTCCATACTCAAACTAACACACACACACACGAGCACACAAGTGAGCCCCAATGACACTCACAGCAAACATCACCCGCTGATACCAAAAGCGAGGCTGCAGGCCGCACACCAACGGCACGTGAGGCCACACAAACATGCAGGGATTATATGCAACCCGGGCAGCAAATCATATGCACTAATGCTGGAAATAATGAAACTCACTTCCAATGCATATCTCAACATCCCAACACGCATGCCCCATGCCGAGGTCAGAAACCTCAATGCGGGCAACAACTGCTGCATGCTTTCGGTCTCCATCACGTGCCCCGAGTGCTCGGATGCGCATGGTGCAGGGCAGTGGTGGTAACACCGGCACGCGGAAACACGAGGGGTAACTGCACTTCAGCCTTCTATTTTATCCCTTCCAGTGGCAGCACGGCGTCACAGCAGTCCCCTCACTGCTTGGCGGCGTATCGCAACGGAGAGCGGTGTGACACTTCCCACCATACGCACGTGGCAGCAACACCACATTACTCCTCAAGCCTACAATGGTTGAAATGTTCCACAGTCGCATGCCCAGGAGCCATTAACGGTTCCCTCACACCTCCGCACATTCTCTCAACGTTATTTGCCTAACTGGACACTGCGCTCCATCACCTTCCCCGCATGAACTGCGCGCAGTGACCGCAAACAAATAAATGGTTTGTGGCATGGCAAGCACACACAGTTTGACGTGCTCAGTTATTTCCGCAAAGCATAATGAAAGAAAATATCATCGCAGCTCAGCTTCATTTCCATTGCATGGACACGTGTAAGGGCCACTCCCACCACACACCTCGGAATGTCGTAAGGCCATTGCATTCACACATTGGGTCACACACGCTCCACTGAAACACACCACAACTCATTTCATTCCTTCCCTCCCTCTCACGCATGGTCTCACACTTCCCTCGCTTCATTGGCCGTGGCGGGTGTTACGATCCCTTCAAAGCTTCCCACTCGCACGCCTCTCCAATTACAACAAAAGAGAAATGGCTTCAACACCTCTTGTCACAACCGCACATCCATTGGGCCCTATGGCCGCATCTCCCGTTTGAGCACCTCCAGCGCCCTCACGCCTCCGCCACGCCCAGTCGCACTCGGCGGTGCTCGCGGGGCCGGGGTGGCAAATATATTTGGGACGCATGTTTATATTCCACGGAGTTACAAAATAAATTGGGAAATGCTCGCCATTACTTAAGCGGTGTCATCGCGCTAACCACACGGTTCCAATTCCCTCCATGGAGCCTCATTTAATTTTACCAGAAGCTTCACTCATTCAAAGCGGGTTGCCAGCCACACGTCAGCGGTTTGGCGTCATGTCGGCACGTCATGATTTATTTTTCATTTTATTCAAACCAATCAGGAAAGTCCAAACCATTCCAATACAAAACTGAGCCCCTAATGGTCAGCGCTCTCTTTCCATTTATTGCACCTGCCGCGATCTGTTGGTGTGCATTCACGCTGGGTTGCACATTTCGTTATAACGTTGTGGGGAGTTTCTTCCCGCTGACTTCCAATGTCCTCACGGGCGCTTGCTTCATCCACACTGACAGTCCCTCCAAACAAACTGACAAATATCCAAGCAGCAGCAACAAATGTCGCCCGCACGGCAGTCATATTTCCGTCCCATTCACACGAGCCCATCCATTTCGTTATGCCCCACACTCACAGCTGCCAGTCAAGCTGTTGCTGCCGATGGACGGCTCTGCAATGCGCCTCGACAAATGGTGCGTGGCTCTCACATTTCCTTAGCGGGGCTAAAACTAACGCATATCATTGAACACTCAGCTCGCTTGTCAAAAGCCTTTCCATTCACCACTTCAGGAACATTCAGTGGAAGTCACACACACACACATACGCAGCCATCAGGATGCCACATGCGCACCAATGGATGCGGCCACAAGGTCCCACGCATTCGCTTCCCGACGACACCATCGGCTCCCAACACATCATATGCCACAGCCACCTGAGAGACTCATCGGGGCACATCAAACACATGAGCGACACGATGTGGAGCCGTACGCATAATCAGGTGCCACACTCTTCATTAGTAACGGAGCACCCCGGGCTCAAATATCTCATTTCCACTTCCCTCTGCCCGACAAGGCAAATTCACCGCGTACCAACACAGCACGGCACGGCCACGAGGAAAAGCAATGGAAAGCGCATTAAGTAAACCCTTCCTGGCAGTCACTTGACAAGCCACAGCAAAGGGAAGCTGCTCAGAGGGGTTTGATGCTCCTCCGTGTGCTCTGCTCCCAGTCCTCTCAACTCATTATGCCTTCCATTGACTTCTCACACAAAATGCCATCCAGCGGGTTGCCTCCACAGCGGCATAACCATCGCGTTGCTGATATGCTCCCATGGCGTGACATCCCCACCGATGGCTCATGGCCCTCCCACCAAACAGCCTGAGGGAACGTGGCCACTTTCCTCATGCCTGGGACTGTGACGCTGCTTAACAAAATGCAGTGCGGAGTACCACAGCCTACCGCACAGGTTGGGTCGGTGTAAACAAGTGACAGGAGCTTGGCATGAGAGCCCGTACCAGTGCTCTGCTCATAAGCGCCCTCTCCAGCATTAGCGCACTGTTCCCTCATGTGCCTGCATCATTTGCCAAGGACGCGCCGCTTCTCACAGGCGGGTTGCTTCAGTGGGTGCCCCACGTGGCATGCCTCGTAGCGCCCTTCCTCGACCTGCCGCACCTCACGCATCCGATACCTGCAGCACACACGCTCCAGTTCCCGCTTGAACACGGCAAGCCTCATGTGCCGGCCACTCTCTCCTCCCATCTCCTCCTTTCTGCAGCCGCGTCCTCAGCCGCATCCAGCGCTGCCATGCGCGGCGGGTCCTCCGGGAGTGTGGCGCCCCCGTGTCTCCCAATCCGGTGCCGCTCCCTGCTGGCACACGCCTTGAGCAGCCACTTGCACACCCGGCATGCAAACAGTCCCCTCGCATTCGGGCCGCGTCCTTTGGAGGATCGCGGATGCCCAAGTCCTCCTCCGTCACCGCAGCTCACATTCCTCAGTGCGCTGGGAGTGTCTTTAGCTACTGCAATCTCCACCACAGGCACGCCGCAAATGGAGTGAATGAGACTGTTCTTCGCCTGCACACACACGCCATTTAGTCGCACGCAACAGCTCCTCCTCAATTGGAACATAAATTTCCTTCCTTTTCCATGGCATGCTTGGCATTCCCGTGCGCAACTGTGCGTGTCACCAGTTGGGTCACGAAATCCTCGGCTTCCCTCTCCGTGTCGGCCAGCCTCACCACCTCCTGCTGCACGGAGACGGCCTCCCAATTCGCGAGTAGTCTCCATGCCCTTGCTGAGCTCATTGGGGATTCCCCGCGACTCCCCCATTCCGCCACTCTCAAAATCCTGCACGAGTGTTGCAGTCCCTTCCCATTACAGCGCTCACTACCATTCCCAAGCGTTGCTATCATCGCCACACGCACCTCAATACGCACATCGCTCCTCCCACCACAGACATGAAAGGGCACGTGCAGGGGAAAAAATTAGGATGTGGGGCCCCGGTGGCTAATGGGGTCCTAAGGGTGACTACACCTCTTAAGTCCTCCCACGGAAATGTAAAGCGGGAGAGCCACTATGAAATAACTTGGAATGCAACACAATTAACAGTGGGCGTCCCACATCTCATACCCACCACGAGGTCCGTGGCCACAGGCAGGCACGCCGAGTTGTGAGCCACTGCCATTTGGTGTTGTGTTGCGTGAGGTGTAACAGCAGCATTGCGAGCAGCAGGAACCTTCAGCATCCGGAGTGACAAATGCCAACCAAATTTCATCAACTTATGTGGAAGTCCACACATACACACCACCGTTACCAACACAGTCGGCATTCGGAGATTACTCCACCGCCACAAACACGCGGACTCCCGGTCCCTCACTTCCCACACGCCTTCAGCCGGCCACCTACGGAACCTCGAGTGGAGGAGCGGAGGTGGCGGAGTGAGAACAATTCATCCGCCCTGCCTGTGGGCATGAGGAGGAGCAGTGAAAATAAACCAGTTCAAAGCGGCCGCAGCAATATTATCAAAAGAAAAAACACCTGCAATCCAATCAGCAGCAGCCAAATATGGAATAGAAATAAGCCACGCCGGAGACAACAGTAATCACAACGCTGCCATCCTCCACAACATCCCAAGCACAACGCGGTCCTCCATCTTCGGCATGACACCTTGCGAAATAAACGAGAGTGATTGAAAGGGAACTGGGAATAAAGCAGGTGATCGCGCTCAGCTGAGAAAGGACAACACCATCTCACCATCTCACCCACGTGCAGCATTTCACTCAATTGCACTATGTGGACCGAATGGCACAATTTCTCAAAACAGAGCACCTTCCTGATGTTTGCGGCAGACCGCTCATCGCAGCGTCAAGGCCTAGCACCCACCAATTGGTATGATCTGTCAGGCACATTTATTCCTTTCCACAATATGCGAAGCGCCGTGCCATCGATCACATGTGGAGACTAATGTGAGGCAAATGCGATTGCATCTCAAGGGCCTCATAACAAGAAATTTGGCTCAGCGCAAGTTTACTCTCGGAAGTGTGGCTGTTATGTGTTCCGCGGCTGATTACCCCGACTGAAGGGATCCCACCGATGTCACGTGCAGCCCGCCAGACACGAGGGGTTTGGGGTGACTTCAACGGGTGAACTGCCACGGCCACCACAAGGCGGGGCTCCGTGCCGCAATGGCGAACACCCCCTCCGCACCAACGTGTAAGACGCGGCCACAACTCACCGGCGAAACAGGCAGGCTCCGTTTCCAAAACTGAGTCCCACACGGCCATGGCATCAGGGCGTGGTGCGTGTGAGTGCAACTCCTTCTGCTCACCAGCGTGGGGTCGATACTTCAACCGCTAATCCGCACAATGGAGAAAAAGAGAAGGCAAAAAGAATGCCCAGTTCGAAATTAATTGCCCGATTCCGCCACTCCAACTTCCAGCCGGTGCGAGTCAAGCAACTCGGCGCCCCCGTTTACAGACGGCCCTTTCAAAGTCAAAGTCGGATGGAACCGGCTGCACTTCGCCAAAAGGGCAATAAAGTGGCCGCCACAGCAGCCACCCAACGCTTGGGCCATTCAGCCACGCATCTCAACAAAGCCCTAATGAGAAAAGAAAGGAAAGGAATGAGAGTGCTGAGGGAAGGGATGCCTATTCGAATGAAGTGACAGCACTAACCGCTGTACCACAACACAGCTGCTCCGACACGCACACACGCATAGTGTCAATTACCAAAATAGAAGAAAAAATAAATCCCACAAAAACCCAAAGCGTTAAAATGTAAACAAAACAATGAGTGAAAGTAACGATATTGCAGGCGAGAGTTAACTCAAGCCGCCACAAGGAGGATAGGTCCTAAATGGTGAGGGCGTGCCGTGCCGTGGCCACCGCATGCATGGCATATGCACAATGAAATAATGAGAAGGAAATAAAAAATAAAAGTAACAAATATCTGAATGAATAAAACAGCAGGAATAAAAGGGACACAATGCACCTTGCAAACAGTCTGCTCACCGCGCGCCATGTGGCAATGTGTGTTTCTGTGGCGGTGTGTGGACATGTGAGACGCCCTCACACTTCACTGGCTGTCTTCACTGCTCTCTCACAGCCGCCACACTAAAAATGAAAGGGAAGAATGGAAACAACAAGTTAGGAACACACACGCACAGGGGAAACAATGGAAATATGAGGAAATCACAATGGGAGTCGTACACTTGTTCATTTGCTATCAGCACCGGTCACAGTGTTGTTGCTTTTTTGGCGTGGCGCAAGTCTCAAACAGTAGCGGTAACGTCCTCCACCCTTCTCCTTTTTATGCGAGTCTCTGTAGCAACAGGAGCGCCGGCCTCCTCTATTAACTCAGCGCCATATATATCTTCGAAAAGTAGCTTGGCAATTGGGGCATCCAGTTTCACACAAAACTGATGGATGCCGCTCCAGAACCGCTCATTACCTGCATCATTAGCCACACCACTGCGGGCACAGCGCTGCCTGCCGGTGAGTGTCGTGCTCTCTGCGTGCTGAACATAAATTATTTCGTAGCTGAGGCGGCTCTCCATTTCCGTCCAATTGGTGAAGTACCTCGCCATGCGCTTTCGAAATGCTTCCACTTTGCTGGTAGTGGTGTGGTGATCTCTTGCTCTGGTCACTTGGATCAGCACAATAGTTTGGGTGGGGGCCGCCGCTCCTTCGGGAAGTGAAACTCCAACCCTCTCGCCCACCGCATCCACCAGGAAAAAGCCGTCCACGACGGGAAAGTTCTGAAAAGAGGCCTGTAGAGTTTGTCCGACTGAAGCGAAAGGTCTCGATCTTCTTTGGCAAGAAAACTTGTTCTTGAGGGCACGCGGCCCCAGGCACTCACTCGGACAAGCACCGAAGTGCAGGACCTCTCCGTCTCACCTTCCCGTGGGAGGTACTTCAGGTGCCGTACCATCACATCCGACACACTCCGAATCAGAAAGACCGTTATGCCCAATGTCTCACGTGTTCGCACACAACGCTCTCCACCCGAGTGCAATTCGCTTTCCTGCACCTCAGTCTCACAGAAATGTCTCAATACTATTAGGAGAAGTTCCTGCCACACGTATGAAGAAATGATATGGCTTGTGCAATCGTCCGTTATGTGCTCCGAAGTGCGGATCTGTATCACCATTTCGTACTTTGCATCGTTTATTGGCCACTCCGTCACATTTTTCAGCCTCCACATAAAATCATCCAAATCGGCATAACTTAACCTCTTGACGGAATTATTCACCGTGCGCGCACGTGAACCGAACGTAACCTCACTCCTCAGGACATATCGTGGCACCGGGCCCACCTTGTAAATACGGTTCCTCAGCACTTCCCAGTCCTCCAATATGGTGCTCGGGCGTTTCCTGAGCCTGAGACTATCCGACCCCAGCTTCTTCCTCTCCCATATGAGTACAGCCTTGAACTCAGCATACTCGTAACAGTCGACGTATATGGGCAACGCTTCGCCGAGACGATCTGCACTCCACCGCTCATAATTACTACTCTTCGGAGATGTGAGCAGAACAGCACCCCACTCATCCGGCAGGCTGTGAATACTGTTATGACCCCCACACATGTCATATATTATGTAACCCTCAACACCTTTTCTTGCCATGCGTTCAATTTCACATATCGCAGTTTCCTCTTCCACATAATACACAGCCCTCCTCTCTTCGCGGTGAAAAATATACGCCCTCCCCTTCACGAAGTAAGCCACCACTTTCAGCCACTCCGACGGGTAATGCAGCAGTTGGTAGAGCAGCAACGAGCCGGTGGCAAACGATTTCCCGATGCCCAACGTGCCATTCACAGTGAAGTTGTGCGGATATCCACCACGTCTACCTTCAACCCACTTGTCAAGACATTCCTTCACAATGTTCCACACTCGCCAATTGCTCCTGCGTATGTAAGCGTCACACTCAGTACTGTGCCCTCCCAGCAATCTCATTTTTTCCTTTCGTATCTTATTTTCATTGAACGACGCGTACGGCCATCCTTTTTGTGACGAGAGAACCGCCATCACAAGTTTCCCCTTCACACCCGGCACCACATCGCCTTCCCACGGCTCTTCGGGATCATACGGGACATCCGCCTGCACCTCGGACCATAAGTGTGGCTGCTCTCCTGATGTCGCGTCCAACACGCCCATTCCAAGCGTTCCCTCCCCGTATTCCTTGCCCATCACAACATAGCTCCAGCTCGCGTAGAACACGGAATCGTACACGGTATCAATTTTCTCCGCTGTGGGTGCTATGGAAATCCCCACAGGCCTTTCATTACGCCTCGCAATGAAGAGCGCGGCATTCAGCTTGACTTTCAAAGAAGCATCAATATCTTCCACCTCATTAGCGGCAGCCGCACCTGCCCATCGACGGAGAGTGAAGATCCATTTAGTATGAAGCCTCCTGACTGCTTCCCTCATTGCCTTATGCAACTCATATTTCCTCACAAATTCCACATACGGTGAAGAGTTAGTTACTTTCACAAGCACCGACTCATCGGTCACAAAGAGCGTTGGATCGTCCATAAACAAACACATGGAAACACTTGGAGAGCCAAATGCCTCGCCAAAGTGCTTCATCAGGAAGTCATGCAGTCTCATACCATCCAATCCACCGCAGTCCTCCATCAATACATCCTCAACAGGGCTGTCAAGCGTCCATCTGCCACTCGGCGGTACCACCACCTCATGTCTCACGGCAACAGGCCTTACAGCGGCAACAGTCGCAGTCGTCACTTCCGAGAGTGCGGGAGACTGCACAACAGGAGCAACGGCCTCTCCTTCCATCTCATCCCTCGTCCGTCTAACTCCCCTTCTCGCCATTTATATAATCTGTTTGTGTTTATTTTATACTTTCAGTGCTACGCGTACAATCAGAGAGTAAAGGAAATGAAAGGGAGGGCGAGTGAGCAGTGGCACAAACACACAGGCAACGTACAGCAATAAAGCACACACACAGTCAAGAGGGAATAAACATCCCTTCAATGGGAATTATGGATTATATGAGAAAGTGGCATACCAATGCCACGCGTGGAGAGTGTTAAGCCACACCGCGTCACGCACTCGAGCGCAATGGGCTTCCCTCTCACATCAGTGCTCTGAAGGTGCGGCTGTGCAGCAATATGAAAAGTGCCTGTAACAAATGGGCCGCACTCGCACTGCCACACCGCACGCACGCATGGCCCCCACTCCTCAGCTCACTGCCACATTACACCACTGGAGGCAGCATTTGTTGCAGGGGCGTGCAGCCAAAGTCAGCTGGCATCACGCATCCCTCCCTGCTACCAACACTGCACATGCCATTCTCAGCTGCGTCCTCCATCCAACTGCTCACAGGAATAAGTCATGGAGCAGTTGCACGGCCAGCAGTTCAACACTCAAACACATTGCATCCCGAGTTGTTAAGGTGCAATGGCCATTCCTCACAGTCACACAGCACAGCTCACCTTCAGGCACTCATGCAAGGCCACTTCATTCATTGAGGAAATCAAAGCCCTCTGAAGTCAAGGCAGCACTGAGGCAATATGATCCATTTGATATCGCAGTGCCTGCTTCGAGTGTGTACTGCGACCACATTACGTGACTGCCCTCACACTGCGAAGTCACTCCATGACGCAGGCAGCCATGCACACCAATGGCATGCAACGGTATTCCGCCCACGGAGGGTCAGTGCCCCTCCCAACTCCAATCAATCAAGTGGCTCCACCGCATCCCCCTCGCTCCCACCACTGTCACTTGCTTTCACAATTCCCTCACTCCAACACATGGGCACCGTGCCTACACAAAACTGATCTCATGCCAGTGAGCCGATTGCTGGAAGATATTCCAATGAGCGCAGCACAATGAGGCACTGCAGAGAGCAACACATTCCCCCGCTGCCGCCTGAATGCCAATAAAAGCTTAATTCCCTCGTGAGACACACGAAAGGATAATACACTCCCCGTGCACTCAACACATTGCTGGCATTGGGAATTCCAGTGCTGTTATTTTGCCTTCAGCTCTCGTGTGCTGCTCCCGCTCCATCCTGCGCTCCACAGTGCACTCTGCCACTCCTCACTCATCGCAGCCTCCCTTCAATCGCATTGGGAGATCCTCCAGCCACACTGCCACACAAACCGCTCTCACCGCATAGTTCCACTGCACTGAGAATTATTCCACTCCATACTCAAACTAACACACACACACGAGCACACAAGTGAGCCCCAATGACACTCACAGCAAACATCACCCGTTGATACCAAAAGCGAGGCTGCAGGCCGCACACCAACGGCACGTGAGGCCACACAAACATGCAGGGATTATATGCAACCCGGGCAGCAAATCATATGCACTAATGCTGGAAATAATGAAACTCACTTCCAATGCATATCTCAACATCCCAACACGCCTGCCCCATGCCGAGGTCAGAAACCTCAATGCGGGCAACAACTGCTGCATGCTTTCGGTTTCCATCACGTGCCCCGAGTGCTCGGATGCGCATGGTGCAGGGCAGTGGTGGGAACACTGGCACGCGGAAACACGAGCGGTAACTGCACTTCAGCCTTCTATTTTATCCCTTCCAGTGGCAGCACGGCGTCACAGCAGTCCCCTCACTGCTTGGCGGCGTATCGCAACGGAGAGCGGTGTGACACTTCCCACCATACGCACGTGGCAGCAACACCACATTACTCCTCAAGCCTACAATGGTTGAAGTGTTCCACAGTCGCATGCCCAGGAGCCATTAACGGTTCCCTCACACCTCCGCACATTCTCTCAACATTATTTGCCTAACTGGGCACTGCGCTCCATCACCCTCCCCGCATGAACTGCGCGCAGTGACCGCAAACAAATAAATGGTTTGTGGCATGGCAAGCACACACAGTTTGACGTGCTCAGTTATTTCCGCAAAGCATAATGAAAGAAAATATCATCGCAGCTCAGCTTCATTTCCATTGCATGGACACGTGTAAGGGCCACTCCCACCACACACCTCGGAATGTCGTAAGGCCATTGCATTCACACATTGGGTCACACACGCTCCACTGAAACACACCACAACTCATTTCATTCCTTCCCTCCCTCTCACGCATGGTCTCACACTTCCCTCGCTTCATTGGCCGTGGCGGGTGTTACGATCCCTTCAAAGCTTCCCACTCGCACGCCTCTCCAATTACAACAAAAGAGAAATGGCTTCAACACCTCTTGTCACAACCGCACATCCATTGGGCCCTATCGCCGCATCTCCCGTTTGAGCACCTCCAGAGCCGTCACGCCTCCGCCACGCCCAGTCGCACTCGGCGGTGCTCGCGGGGCCGGGGTGGCAAATATATTTGGGGCGCATGTTTATATTCCACGGAGTTACAAAATGAATTGGGAAATGCTCGCCATTATTTAAGCGGTGTCATCGCGCTAACCACACGGTTCCAATTCCCTCCATGGAGCCTCATTTAATTTTACCAGAAGCTTCACTCATTCAAAGCGGGTTGCCAGCCACACGTCAGCGGTTTGGCGTCATGTCGGCACGTCATGATTTATTTTTCATTTTATTCAAACCAATCAGGAAAGTCCAAACCATTCCAATACAAAACTGAGCCCCTAATGGTCAGCGCTCTCATTCCATTTATTGCACCTGCCGCGATCTGTTGGTGTGCATTCACGCTGGGTTGCACATTTCGTTATAACGTTGTGGGGAGTTTCTTCCCGCTGACTTCCAATATCCTCACGGGCGCTTGCTTCATCCACACTGACAGTCCCTCCAAACAAACTGACAAATATCCAAGCAGCAGCAACAAATGTCGCCCGCACGGCAGTCATATTTCCGTCCCATTCACACGAGCCCATCCATTTCGTTATGCCCCACACTCACAGCTGCCAGTCAAGCTGTTGCTGCCGATGGACGGCTCTGCGATGTGCCTCGACAAATGGTGCGTGGCTCTCACATTTCCTTAGCGGGGCTAAAACTAACCCATATCATTGAACACTCAGCTCGCTTGTCAAAAGCCTTTCCATTCACCACTTCAGGAACATTCAGTGGAAGTCACACACACACACACATACGCAGCCATCGGGATGCCACATGCGCACCAATGGATGCGGCCACAAGGTCTCACGCATTTGCTTCCCGGCGACACCATCGGCTCCCAACACATCACATGTCACAGCCACCTGAGAGACTCATCGGGGCACATCAAACACATGAGCGACACGATGTGGAGCCGTACGCACAAACAGGTGCCACACTCTTCATTAGTAACGGAGCACCCCGGGCTCAAATATCCCATTTCCACTTCCCTCTGCCCGACAAGGCAAATTCACCGCGTACCAACACAGCACGGCACGGCCACGAGGAAAAGCAATGGAAAGCGCATTAAGTAAACCCTTCCTGGCAGTCACTTGACAGGCCACAGCAAAGGGAAGCCGCTCAGAGGGGTTTGATGCTCCTCCGTGTGCTCTGCTCCCAGTCCTCTCAACTCATTATGCCTTCCATTGACTTCTCACACAAAATGCCATCCAGCGGGTTGCCTCCACAGCGACACAACCATCGCGTTGCTGATATGCTCCCATGGCGTGACACCCCACCGATGGCTCATGGCCCTCCCACCAAACAGCCTGAGGGAACGTGGCCACTTTCCTCATGCCTGGGACTGTGACGCTGCTTAACAAAATGCAGTGCGGAGTACCACAGCCTACCGCACAGGTTGGGTCGGTGTAAACAAGTGACGGGAGCTTGGCATGAGAGCCCGTACCAGTGCTCTGTTCATAAGCGTCCTCTCCAGCTTCAGCGCACTGTTCCCCCATGTGCCTGCATCATTTGCCAAGGACGCGCCGCTTCTCACAGGCGGGTTGCTTCACTGGGTGCCCCACGTTGCATGCCTCGTAGCGCCCTTCCTCGACCTGCCGCACCTCACGCATCCGATACCTGCAGCACACACGCTCCAGTTCCCGCTTGAACACGGCAAGCCTCATGTGCCGGCCACTCTCTCCTCCCATCTCCTCCTTTCTGCAGCCGCGTCCTCAGCCGCATCCAGCGCCGCCATGCACGGCGGGTCCTCCGGGAGTGTAGCGCCCCCGTGTCTCCCAATCCGGTGCCGCTCCCTGCTGGCACACGCCTTGA
This sequence comes from Trypanosoma congolense, assembly GCA_002287245.1. Lineage (NCBI taxonomy): Eukaryota > Euglenozoa > Kinetoplastea > Trypanosomatida > Trypanosomatidae > Trypanosoma > Trypanosoma congolense. Next base: position 102,004 of record NHOR01000078.1, on the reverse strand, counting down.
GCAGCCGCTTGCACACCCGGCATGCAAACAGTCCCCTCGCATTCGGGCCGCGTCCTTTGGAGGATCGCAGATGCCCAAGTCCTCCTCCGCCACCGCAGCTCACATTCCTCAGTGCGCTGGGAGTGTCTTTAGCTACTGCAATCTCCACCACAGGCACGCCGCAAATGGAGTGAATGAGACTGTTCTTCGCCTGTACACACACGCCATTTAGTCGCACGCAACAGTTCCTCCTCAATTGGAACATAAATTTCCTTCCTTTTCCATGGCATGCTTGGCATTCTCGTGCGCGATTGTGCGTGTCACCAGTTTGGTCACGAAATCCTCGGCTTCCCTCTCCGTGTCGGCCAGCCTCACCACCTCCTGCTGCACGGAGACAGGCCTTCCAATTCGCGAACAGTCTCCGTGCCCTTGCTGAGCTCATTGGGGATTCCCCGCGACTCTCCCATTAAGCCACTCTCAAAATCCTGCACGAGTGCTGCAGTCTCTTCCCATTACAGCGCTCGCTACCATTCCCAAGCGTTGCTATCATCGCCACACGCACCTCAATACGCACATCGCTCCTCCCACCACAGACATGAAAGGGCACGTGCAGGGGAAAAAATTGGGATGTGGGGCCCCGGTGGCTAATGGGGTCCTAAGGGTGACTACACCTCTTAAGTCCTCCCACGGAAATGTAAAGCGGGAGAGCCACTATCAAATTACTTGGAATGCAACACAATTGACAGTGGGCGTCCCACATCTCATACCCACCACGAGGTCCGTGGCCACAGGCAGGCACGCCGAGTTGTGAGCCACTGCCATTTGGTGTTGTGTTACGTGAGGTGTAACAGCAGCATTGCCAGCAGCAGGAACCTTCAACATCCGGAGTGACAAACGCCAACCAAATTTCATCAACTTATGTGAAAGTCCACACATACACACCACCGTTACCAACACAGTCGGCATTCGGAGATTACTCCACCGTCACAAACACGCGGACTCCCGGTCCCTCACTTCCCACACGCCTTCAGCCGGCCACCCACGGAACCTCGAGTGGAGGAGCGGAGGTGGCGGAGTGAGAACAATTCATCCGCCCTGCCTGTGGGCATGAGGAGGAGCAGTGAAAATAAACCAGTTCAAAGCGGCTGCAGCAATATTATCAAAAGAAAAAACACCTGCAATCCAATCAGCAGCAGCCAAATATGGAATAGAAATAACCCACACCGGAGACAACAGTAATCACAACGCTGCCATCCTCCACAACATCCCAAGCACAACGCGGTCCTCCATCTTCGGCATGACACCTTGCGAAATAAACGAGAGTGATTGAAAGGGAACTGGGAATAAAGCAGGTGATCGCGTTCAGCTGAGAAAGGACAACACCATCTCACCATCTCACCCACGTGCAGCATTTCACTCAATTGCACTATGTGGACCGAATGGCACAATTTCTCAAAACAGAGCACCTTCCTGATGTTTGCGGCAGACCGCTCATTGCAGCGTCAAGGTCCAGCACCCACCAATTGGTATGATCTGTCAGGCACATTTATTCCTTTCCACAATATGCGAAGCGCCGTGCCATCGATCACATGTGGAAATTAATGTGAGTCAAATGCGATTGCATCTCAAGGGCCTCATATCAAGAAATTTGGCTCAGCGCAAGTTTACTCTCGGAAGTGTGGCTGTTATGTGTTCCGCGGCTGATTACCCCGACAGAAGGGATCCCACCGATGTCACGTGCAGCCCGCCAGACACGAGGGGTTTGGGGTGACTTCAACGGGTGAACTGCCACGGCCACCACAAGGCGGGGCTCCGTGCCGCAATGGCGAACACCCCCTCCGCACCAACGTGTAAGACGCGGCCACCACTCACCGGTGAAACAGGCAGGCTCCATTTCCAAAACTGAGTCCCACACGGCCATGGCATCAGGGCGTGGTGCGTGTGAGTGCAACTCCTTCTGCTCGCCAGCGTGGGGTCATTATTTCAACCGCTAATCCGCACAATGAAGAAAAAGAGAAGGCAAAAAGAATGCCCAGTCCGAAATTAATCGCCCGATGCCGCCACTCCAAACTCCCAGCCGGTGCGAGAGAAGCAACTCGGCGCCTCCGTTTACAGACGGCCCTTTCGAAGTCAAAGTCAGATGGAACCGGCTGCGCTTTGCCAAAAGGGCAATAAAGCGCCCACAGCAGCCACCCAACGCTTGGGCCATTCAGCCACGAATCTCAACAAAGCCCTAACGAGAAAAGAAAGGAAAGGAATGAGAGTGCTGAGGGAAGGGATGCCTATTCGAATGAAGTGACAGCACCAACCGCTGTGCCACAACACAGCTGCTCCAACACGAACATGCGCACACGCACATGATGTCAATTACCAAAAAAGAAGAAAAAATAAATCCCACAAACCCAAAGCGTTAAAATGTAAACAAAACAATGAGTGAAAGTAACGATATTGCAGGCGAGAGTTAACTCAAGCCACCACAAGGAGGATATGCCCTAAATGGTGAGAGCGTGCCGTGCCGTGGCCACCGCATGCATGGCACATGCACAATGAAATAATGAGAGGGAAATAAAAAATAAAAGTAACAAATATCTGAATGAATAAAACAACAGGAATAAAAGGGACACAATGCACCTTCCAAACAGTTTGCTCACCGCGCGCCGTGCAGCAATGCGTGCCGCTGTGGTAGTGTGTGGATATGTGAGACGCCCTCACACTCCACTGGCTGTCTTCACCGCTCTCTCGCAGGTGCCACACTAAAAATGGAAGAAAATATGGAAACAACAAATTAGGAACACACACATGCACAGGGGGAAACAATGGAAATATGAGGAAATCACAATGGGGTTTGGCACATTTGTTCATTTGCTATTAGCACCGGCCCCTGCTGTTACGTTGGCATCACGCAAGTCTCGAACAATTGCGGCAACGCCCTCTGTTATTTTGGCGTCACACATTTCTTGCAAAAGTAATTTGACAATCGGACCTTCACCTGCCGCTGGCGGATTGAACCTCACGCGTGTCACTGCTGCGGTTTATGAAATCATTGGCAATGTCACTGTTCAGCGCCACCTGGTGCTGGTGAAGCTTATTTCACAAGGTGAAGTCCGTATCACTGGCAGCACCACAGGATGAGGAGCAGCGCTGACGCTTCTTAATGGCCGTGCTATTCGCGTGTTGGACGTAAATGATTTCCCAGCTGCGGGTTTTCTCAATCCTCTCCCAGTCCTCAAATACTTTCCCCGTGTAGTCGCGAAACTTACGCACTGTGGTCCTTTTGGTGTGGTGCTCCTTCGCTTTGGTTATTTGCAGCAGGACAATCGTCTTGGGCCCCTTTCCTTCCACAACAAAGAAGCCGTCCACAAGAGGGAAGTTTGGAATGAGAGGTTTGTAGAGGCAGCACCTCGCCAGCACCCGCTTCGGACCATCGGACTCGAAATGGGAAATAAGCATGGCCACACTCCCCGTTGCATGAGCACTGACTGGTGTCTTGCTTCATTCCTACGAGGCAGGCGCTCAATGCGTCCAACTAGCGCGTCCACAGCGTTCCATGCCATGGAAGCCCTCATGGTCACCGTCTCAAATAAATCAGTTCACCTTTCCTGCTAACCACAAAGCATGCGACGTGACTTATCTCCCTTTAATGTTTACCTACAAGCATTTTCCTGTGGATTTCTTTCCGCACATGTACAGACGTGGTTTGGTCCCTCCACACCAACCAACCGTTCACTTTGCTACACACCAACTTCTCCAGTCTATGCATCGTGCCGTCCCATGCCACTCATGCAATATTCGAAGTCAAAAGAAACCAATTCCAATGCACTTTTCACTTCCTCCACTCGCTCGTCAAAGGTTGCCTCATTTCCCAGGACGTAGCGTGGCACCGGGACCATCACGGAAATAAGTTACTTAAACTGTTCTCAGTCACTTCCGAGATTGGCATCTTCCAATTTAATTTGGTTATTCTCCAACTGCGAGTGCCTCTCCCACACAAGTGCGGCCTTGAGCTCAGCATCCTCGTAGCAGTTCATGTAAATTGGAGTTGTGTACTGACGCTGCTTCGCAAATTCATGGAAGTTCTTCACGTTGGGTGATGAAATCAGGACAATGCCCCAATCATCTGGCAAACGCCCAATAATAGCACCGTTATCACTAATGTCAAATATTATGTAACCCACAATGCCTTTATTTATCATCCGCTTGATTTCGCTCACAGCGACACGGTCCTCTTCGTAGTGCACAACTCTCCTCTCCTCGCGGTGGAAAAGGTACGCCTCACCCCTCACGAAGTAAGCCACCACTTTCAGGTCGTCTGACCGGTAGTGCAGCAGTTGATAGAGCAGCAAAGAACCGGTGGCAAAGGACTTCCCAATGCCGGGCGCGCCAATCACAAGGAATGGGTGCACTTCCTTCACGCCATTCAACCACTCGTCAAGTCCTTTCTTAACAATGTGCCACACTCGCAGATTCTCCCTCCGGATGTAAGCGTCACACACGGCATTGTACTCAGTCAGCGATTCCGCTTTTCCCTTTCGTACGTCGTCTCTTTGAAAAAATCCGTACCGCCATCCTTTCTGTGAAGAGAGAACCGCCATCACAAGTTTCCCCTTCACACCCGGCACCTCATCGCCCTCCCAATGCTCATCGGCATCATACGGTACATCCGCCTGCTCCTCGGACAAAAGGCTGGGCTGCTCTCCTTCCTCCACACCCGGCACCACATCGCCCTCCCACGGCTCTTCGGGATCAGGATCGGGTTTGATGTCTGCCTGCGCCTCGGACCATAACTGGGGCTGCTCTCCCTCACTAACAGGCAACACGCCCATCCCAAGCCACTTCTTGTCATACGTATCGCTCCTCACAACATAGCTCCACCTTGCGTTGAAGACGGAATCGTACACACCGTCAATCACCTTAACACTGGGTGCATTAGCATTCCTCATGGCTTCCTCATAACGCCTCACACTTAAGATTGCGGCATTCAGCTTACCCCTCACACAAGCATTAACATCTTCCACCACATTAGCGGCAACGGCACCTTCCCACTGACGGAGGGAGAAAATTCCTCTAGCACGCAGCCTGTCCACTCCTTCCCTCATTGTCTTATACATTTCATATTCTCTGTACGGTGACGAGTTGGTTACCAGTTCAAGCATAGACTCATCTCTCAAAAAGAAGGAGGGGTTGCCCATAAACACACTCATGGAAGTATCCTCCACACCGAACGTCCTTTTGAAGTATTTCATCAAGAAGTCATGCACTCTCATACCATCCAATCCACCACAGTCCTCCATCAAAACATCTTCCACAAGGCTGTCCAGCGTCCATCTGCCACTCGCTCGTGCCACGACGTCATATGTCACAGCACCGGGCCTTACAGCGGCAACAGTCGCAGCCGTCACTTGATCGCGTGCGGGAGCCTGCACAACAGGAGCAACGGCCTCTCTTTCCATCTCATCCCTCGTCCGCTTTACTCCCCCTCCTTCCATTTATATAATCCGCTTGTGTTTATTTTACACTTTCAGTGCTATGCGTACAATCAGAGAGTGAAGGAAATGAAAGGGAGGGCGAGTGAGCAGTGGCACAAACACACAGGCAACGTACAGCAATAAAGCACACACACATTCAAGAGGGAATAAACATCCCTTCAATGGGAATTATGGATTATATGAGAAAGTGACAGACCAATGCCACGCGTGGAGAGTGTTAAGCCGCACCGCGTCACGCACTCGAGCGCAATGGGCTCCCTCTCACATCAGTGCTCTGAAGGTGTGGCTGTGCAGCAATATGAAAAGTGCCTGTAACAAATGGGCCGCACTCGCACTGCCACACCGCACGCACGCATGGCCCTCACTCCTCAGCTCACTGCCACATTACACCACTGGAGGCAGCATTTGTTGCAGGGGCGTGCAGCCAAAGTCAGCTGGTATCACGCATCCCTCCCTGCCACCAACACTGCACATGCCATTCTCAGCTGCATCCTCCATCCAACTGCTCACAGGAATAAGTCATGGAGCAGTTGCACGGCCCGCAGTTCAACACTCAAACAAATCGCATCCCGATTTGTTAAGGTGCAATGACCATTCTTCACAGTCACACAGCACAGCTCACCTTCAGGCACTCATACAAAGCCACTTCACTCATTGAGGAAATCAAAGCCCTCTGAAGTGAAGGCGGCACTGAGGCAATATGGTCCATTTGATATCGCAGTGCTTCGAGTGTGCGCTGCGACCACATTACGTGACTTCTCTCACACTGCGAAGTCACTCCATGACGCAGGCAGCCATGCGCACCAACGGCATGCAATGGTGTTCCGCCCACGGAGGGTCAGTGCTCCTCCCAACTCCAATCAATCAAGTGGCTCCACCGCATCCCCCTCGCTCCCACCACTGTCACTTGCTTTCATAATTCCCTCACGCCAACGCATGGGCACCGTGCCTACACAAAACTGATCTCATGCCAGTGAGCCGATTGCTGGAAGATATTCCACTGAGCGCAGCACAATGGGGCACTGCAGAGAGCAACACATTCCCCCGCTGCCACCTGAGTGCCAATGAAAGCACAATTCCCTCGTGAGACACACAAGATGATAATACACTCCCCGTGCACTCAACACATTGCTGGCATTGGGAATTCCAGTGCTGTTATTTTGCCTTCAGCTCTCGTGTGCGGCTCCAGCTCCATCCTGCGCTCCACAGTGCACGCCGCCACTCCTCACTTATCGCAGCCTCCCTTCAATCGCATTGGGGATCCTCCAGCCACACTGCCACACAAACCGCTCTCACCGCATAGTTCCACTTCACTGAGAGTTATTCCACTCCATCCTCAAACTAACACACACACACGAGCACACAAGTGAGCCCCAATGACACTCACAGCAAACATCATCCGCTGATACCAAAAGCGAGGCTGCAGGCCGCACACTAACGGCACGTGAGGCCACACAAACATGCGGGGACTATATGCAACCCGGGCAGCAAATCATATGCACTAATGCTGGAAATAATGAAACTCACTTCCAATGCATATCTCAATATCCCAACACGCCTGCCCCATGCCGAGGTCAGAAACCTCAATGCGGGCAACAACTGCTGCATGCTTTCGGTCTCCATCACGTGCCCCGAGTGCCCGGATGCGCATGGTGCAGGGCAGTGGTGGTAATACTGGCACGCGGAAACACGAGGGGTAACTGCACTTCAGCCTTCTATTTTATCCCTTCCAGCGGCAGCACGGCATCACAGCAGTCCCCTCACTGCTTGGCGGCGTATCGCAACGGAGAGCGGTGTGACACTTCCCACCATACGCACGTGGCAGCAACGCCACATTACTCCTCAAGCCTACAATGGTTGAAATGTGCCACAGTCGCATGCCCAGGAGCCATTAACGGTTCCCTCACACCTCCGAACATTCGCTCAACATTATTTGCCTAACTGGGCACTGCGCTCCATCACCTTCCCCGCATGAACTGCGCGCAGTGACCGCAAACAAATAAATGGTTTGTGGCATGGCAGGCACACACAGTTTGACGTGCTCAGTTATTTCTGCAAAGCATAATAAAAGAAAATATCATCGCAGCTCAGCTTCATTTCCATTGCATGGACACGTGTAAGGGCCACTCCCACCACACACCTTGGAATGTCGTAAGGCCATTGCATTCACACATTGGGTCACACACGCTCCACTGAAACACACCACAACTCATTTCATTCCTTCCCTCCCTCTCACGCATGGTCTCACACTTCCCTCGCTTCATTGGCCGTGGCGGGTGTTACGATCCCTTCAAAGCCTCCCACTCGCACGCCTCTCCAATTACAACAAAAGAGAAATGGCTTCAACACCTCCTGTCACAGCCGCACATCCATTGGGCCCTATGGCCGCATCTCCCGTTTGAGCACCTCCAGCGCCCTCACGCCTCCGCCACGCCCAGTCGCACTCGGCGGTGCTCGCGGGGCCGGGGTGGCAAAGATATTTGGGGCGCATGTTTATATTCCACGGAGTTACAAAATGAATTGGGAAATGCTCGCCATTATTTAAGCGGTGTCATCGCGCTAACCACACGGTTCTAATTCCCTCCATGGAGCCTCATTTAATTTTAACAGAAGCTTCACTCATTCAAAGCGGGTTGCCAGCCACACGTCAGCGGTTTGGCGTCATGTCGGCACGTCATGATTTATTTTTCATTTTATTCAAACCAATCAGGAAAGTCCAAACCATTCCAATACAAAACTGAGCCCCTAATGGTCAGCGCTCTCTTTCCATTTATTGCACCTGCCGCGATCTGTTGGTGTGCATTCACGCTGGGTTGCACATTTCGTTATAACGTTGTGGGGAGTTTCTTCCCGCTGACTTCCAATGTCCTCACGGGCGCTTGCTTCATCCACACTGACGGTCCCTCCAAACAAACTGACAAATATCCAAGCAGCAGCAACAAATGTCGCCCGTACGGCAGTCATATTTCCGTCCCATTCACACGAGCCCATCCATTTCGTTGTGCCCCACACTCACAGCTGCCAGTCAAGCTGTTGCTGCCGATGGACGGCTCTGCAATGCGCCTCGACAAATGGTGTGTGGCTCTCACATTTCCTTAGCGGGGCTAAAACTAACGCATATCATTGAACATTCAGCTCGCTTGTCAAAAGCCTTTCCATTCACCACTTCAGGAACATTCAGTGGAAGTCACACACACACACATACGCAGCCATCAGGATGCTACATGCGCACCAATGGATGCGGCCACAAGGTCTCACGCATTTGCTTCCCGGCGACACCATCGGCTCCCAACACATCACATGCCACAGCCACCTGAGAGACTCATCGGGGCACATCAAACACATGAGCGACACGATGTGGAGCCGTACGCACAATTAGGTGCCACACTCTTCATTAGTAACGGAGCACCCCGGGCTCAAATATCTCATTTCCACTTCCCTCTGCCCGACAAGGCAAATTCACCGCGTACCAACACAGCACGGCACGACCACGAGGAAAAGCAATGGAAAGCGCATTAAGTAAACCCTTCCTGGCAGTCACTTGACAAGCCACAGCAAAGGGAAGCTGCTCAGAGGGGTTTGATGCTCCTCCGTGTGCTCTGCTCCCAGTCCTCTCAACTCATTATGCCTTCCATTGACTTCTCACACAAAATGCCATCCAGCGGGTTGCCTCCACAGCGGCATAACCATCGCGTTGCTGATATGCTCCCATGGCGTGACATCCCACCGATGGCTCATGGCCCTCCCACCAAACAGCCTGAGGGAACGTGGCCACTTTCCTCATGCCTGGGACTGTGACGCTGCTCAACAAAATGCAGTGCGGAGTACCACAGCCTACCGCACAGGTTGGGTCGGTGTAAACAAGTGACGGGAGCTTGGCATGAGAGCCCGTACCAGTGCTCTGCTTTTAAGCGTCCTCTCCAGCATCAGCGCACTGATCCCTCATGTGCCTGCATCATTTGCCAAGGACGCGCCGCTTCTCACAGGCGGGTTGCTTCACTGGGTGCCCCACGTGGCATGCCTCGTAACGCTCTTCCTCGACCTGCCGCACCTCACGCATCCGATACCTGCAGCACACACGCTCCAGCTCCCGCTTGAACACGGCAAGCCTCATGTGCCGGCCACTCTCTCCTCCCCTCCCCTCCTTTCTGCAGCCGCGTCCTCAGCCGCATCCAGCGCCGCCATGCACGGCGGGTCCCCCGGGAGTGTAGCGCCCCCGTGTCTCCCAATCCGGTGCCGCTCCCTGCTGGCACACGCCTTGAGCAGCCGCTTGCACACCCGGCATGCAAACAGTCCCCTCGCATTCGGGCCGCGTCCTTTGGAGGATCGCAGATGCCCAAGCCCTCCTCCACCACCGCAGCTCACATTCCTCAGTGCGCTGGGAGTGTCTTTAGCTACTGCAATCTCCACCACAGGCACGCCGCAAATGAAGTGAATGAGACTGTTCTCCGCCTGCACACACGCCATTTAGTCGCACGCAACAGCTCCTCCTCAATTGGAACATAAATTTCCTCCCTTTCCATGGCATGCTTGGCATTCCCGGGCGTGATTGTGCGTGTCACCAGTTTGGTCACGAAATCCTCGGCTTCCCTCTCCGTGTCGGCCAGCCTCACCACCTCCTGCTGCACGGAGACAGGCCTTCCAATTCGCGAATAGTCTCCATGCCCTTGCTGAGCTCATTGGGGATTCCCCGCGACTCTCCCATTAAGCCACTCTCAAAATCCTGCACGAGTGCTGCAGTCCCTTCCCATTACAGCGCTCACTACCATTCCCAAGCGTTGCCATCATCGCCACACGCACCTCAATACGCACATCGCTCCTCCCACCACAGACATGAAAGGGCACGTGCAGGGGAAAAAATTAGGATGTGGGGCCCCGGTGGCTAATGGGGTCCTAAGGGTGACTACACCTCTTAAGTCCTCCCACGGAAATGTAAAGCGGGAGAGCCACTATCAAATTACCTGGAATGCAACACAATTAACAGTGGGCGTCCCACATCTCATACCCACCACGAGGTCCGTGGCCACAGGCAGGCACGCCGAGTTGTCAGCCACTGCCATTTGGTGTTGTGTTACGTGAGGTGTAACAGCAGCACTGCCAGCAGCAGGAATCTTCAGCATCCGGAGTGACAAATGCCAAGCAAATTTCATCAACTCATGTGGAAGTCCACACACACACACCACCGTTACCAACACAGTCGGCATTCGGAGATTACTCCACCGTCACAAACACGCGGACTCCCGGTCCCTCACTTCCCACACGCCTTCAGCCGGCCACCCACGGAACCTCGAGTGGAGGAGCGGAGGTGGCGGAGTGAGAACAATTCATCCGCCCTGCCTGTGGGCATGAGGAGGAGCAGTGAAAATAAAGCAGTTCAAAGCGGCCGCAACAATATTATCAAAAGAAAAAACACCTGCAATCCAATCAGCAGCAGCCAAATATGGAATAGAAATAAGCCACACCGGAGACAACAGTAATCACAACGCTGCCATCCTCCACAACATCCCAAGCACAACGCGGTCCTCCATCTTCGGCATGACACCTTGCGAAATAAACGAGAGTGATTGAAAGGGAACTGGGAATAAAGCAGGTAATCGCGTTCAGCTGAGAAAGGACAACACCATCTCACCCACGTGCAGCATTTCACTCAATTGCACTATTTGGACCGAATGGCACAATTTCTCAAAACAGAGCACCTTCCTGATGTTTGCGGCAGACCGCTCATTGCAGCGTCAAGGTCCAGCACCTACCAATTGGTATGATCTGTCAGGCACATTTATTCCTTTCCACAATATGCGAAGCGCCGTACCATCGATCACATGTGGAGACTAACGTGAGGCAAATGCGATTGCATCTCAAGGGCCTCATAACAAGAAATTTGGCTCAGCGCAAGTTTACTCTCGGAAATGTGGCTGTTATGTGTTCCGCGGCTGATTACCCCGACAGAAGGGATCCCACCGATGTCACGTGCAGCCCGCCAGACACGAGGGGTTTCGGGTGACTTCAACGGGTGAACTGCCACGGCCACCACAAGGCGGGGCTCCGTGCCGCAATGGTGGACACTCCCTCCGCACCAACGTGTAAGACGCGGCCACCACTCACCGGCGAAACAGGCAGGCTCCATTTCCAAAACTGAGTCCCACACGGCCATGGCATCAGGGCGTGGTGCGTGTGAGTGCAATTCCTTCTGCTCGCCAGCGTGGGGTCGTTATTTCAACCGCTAATCCGCACAATGAAGAAAAAGAGAAGGCAAAAAGAATGCCTAGTCCGAAATTAATCGCCCGATGCCGCCACTCCAACTCCCAGCCGGTGCGAGAGAAGCAACTCGGCGCCTCCGTTTACAGACGGCCCTTTCAAAGTCAAAGTCGGATGGAACCGGCTGCGCTTTGCCAAAAGGGTAATAAAGCGCCCGCCACAGCAGCCACCCAACGCTTGGGCCATTCAGCCACGCATCTCAACAAAGCCCTAACGAGAAAAGAAAGGAAAGGAATGAGAGTGCTGAGGGAAGAGAGCCCTATTCGAATGAAGTGACAGCGCCAACCGCTGTACCACAACACAGCTGCTCCGACACGAACACACGCACGCACACATAATGTCAATTACCAAAATAGAAGAAAAATAAATCCCACAAAAGCCCAAAGCATTAAAATGTAAACAAAACAATGAGTGAAAGCAACGATATTGCAGGCGAGAGTTAACTCAAGCCGCCACAAGGAGGATAGGCCCTAAATGGTGAGAGCGTGCCATGGCCGCCACACGAGTGGCATATGTATAATAATGTGAGAAAAATAAAAAATAAAAGTAACAAATATCTGAATGAATAAAACAGCAGGAATAAAAGGGACACAATGCACCTTGCAAACAGTCTGCTCACCGCGCGCCGTGCAGCAATGCGTGTTGCTGTGGTAGTGTGTGGACATGTGAGACGCCCTCACACCTCACTGGCTGTCTTCACCGCTCTCTCGCAGCCGCCACACTAAAAATGAAAGGGAAAAATGGAAACAACAAATTAGGAACACACACATGCACAGGGGGAAACAATGGAAATATGAGGAAGTCACAATGGGGGTCGGAACACATGTTCATTCATTCGCTACCAACACCAGCCCCTGTGTTGTTGCTTTTTTGGCGTGGCGCAAGTCTCAAACAGTAGCGGCAACGTCCTCCACCCTTCTCCTTTTTATGCGAGTCTCTGTAGCAACAGGAGCGCCGGCCTCCTCTATTAACTCAGCGCCATATATATCTTTGAAAAGTAGCTTGGCAATTGGGGCATCCAGTTTCACACGAAACTGATGGATGCCGCTCCAGAACCGCTCATTGCCTGCATCATTAGCCACACCACTGCGGGCACAGCGCTGCCTGCCGGTGAGTGTCGTGCTGTCTGCGTGCTGAACATAAATTATTTCGTAGCTGAGGCGGCTCTCCATTTCTTTCCAATTGGTGAAGGACCTCGCCATGCGCTTGCGAAATGCTTCCACTTTGCTGGTCGTGGTGTGGTGATCTCTTGCTCTGGTCACTTGGATCAGCACAATAGTTTGGGTGGGGGCCGCCGCTCCTTCGGTAAACGAAACTCCAACCCTCTCGCCCACCGCATCCACCAGGAAAAAGCCATCCACGACGGGAAAGTTCACAGACGTAGAGCTGTAGAGTTTGTCCGGCTGAAGCAAAAGGTCTTGATCTCCATCATCGAAACCACCTCTTCTTGAGGGCACGCGGCCCCAGGCACTCACTCGGGCAAGCACCGAAGTGCAGGACCTCTCCGTCTCACCTTCCCGTGGGAGGTACTTCAGGTGCCGTACCATCACATCCGACACACTCCGAATCAGAAAGGCCAGTATGCCCGCTTCCTCAAGGGCGTGCGCTCCATGCTCTGCAGCCGTACATAATGCACTGTACGACACCCTAGTGTTGCAGAAGTGTTGTATTACTATTATGTTAAGTTGCGTCCGTATATGTGATGATACGGTTTGGTTTCTGCACGCGTCCCCCTCGTCCCCTAAAGTGCGGACCAGCATCACGATTTTATGGGTTGTGTTATCTCCTGGCCACTCCTTCTCGTTTCTCAGCCTCCTCATGAAATTGCCCAAATCGTCATAATTCAAAGTCTTAACAGCACCACACATCACGCGGACGCGTGCATTGAACACACCATCACTCCTCAGGACATATCGTGGCACCGGGCCCACCTTGTAAATACGGTTCCTCAGCACTTCCCAGTCCTCCAATATGGTGCTCGGGCGTTCCCTGAGCCTGAGACGATCCGACCCCAGCTTCTTCCTCTCCCATATGAGTACAGCCTTGAACTCAGCATACTCGTAACAGTCGACGTATATGGGCAACGTTTCGCCGCGACGATCTGCACTCCACCGCTCATAATTACTACTCTTCGGAGATGTGAGCAGAACAACACCCCACTTGTCCGGCAGGCTGTGAATACTGTTATGACCCCCACACATGTCATATATTATATAACCCTCAACACCTTTACTTACCATCTCTTCAATTTCATCAACAGCGACCTCCTCCTTTTTGTAAAACACAACCCTCCTATCCTCGCGGTGGAAAATATACGCCCTCTCCTTCATAAAGTAAGCCACCACTTTCAGGTTCTCTGACTTGTAATGCAGCACTTGGTAGAGCAGCAGGGAGCCGGTGGCAAACGATTTGCCTATTCCGGGCGTGCCGATCACAGTAAAGTTGCTCGGATATTCACTAAGTCTACTTACAAACCACTTGTCAAGCCCTTTCTTAACAATGTTCCACACTCGCAGATTACTCCTGCGTATGTAGGCGTCACACACCGCATTGTAGCCTGTCAGCGATTCCGCTTTTTCTCCTGTACCACTTTCTCATCAACAAAATGTACGGCCATCCTTTCACTGACGAGAGAACCGCCATCACAAGTTTCCCGCTCACACCCGGCACCACATCGCCTTCCCACGGCTCTGCGGTATCATAGAGGGCATCCGCCTGCTTCTCGGACCATAAATCGGGCTGCTTTCCTGATGTCGCGTCCAACACGCCCATCCCAAGCTTCCCCTCCCCGTACTCATCGCTCCTCACGACATGTCTCCATTCTGCGTAGTAGACGGCATCGTACGCGCCGTCTACTACCTTAATTCCTTTGTTGGCGAGGCCTTCCACCCTCGCCTCCAACTTATTAACACTATTACCAATATGTTTTATTTCTTGTTTCATCGCATCCATTTCCTCCTTTAATTCTTGTTTCATCGCATCCATTTTAGCCATAAGCTGCATAAGCCCATCGCCAGATATCGCTGGTCCTACAACAGCCGTCACTTGATCGCGTGCGGGACCCCGCACAACAGGAGCAGCGCCCTCCTTTTAGTCATACCCCTTGTCCGCTTAACTCCCCCTCCTTCCATTTATATAATCCGCTTGTGTTTATTTTACACTTTCAGTGCTATGCGTACAATCAGAGAGTGAAGGAAATGAAAGGGAGGGCGAGTGAGCAGTGGCACAAACACACAGGCAACGTACAGCAATAAAGCACAGACACAGTCAAGAGGGAATAAACATCCCTTCAATGGGAATTATGGATTATATGAGAAAGTGGCAGACCAATGCCACGCGTGGAGATTGTTAAGCCACACCGCGTCACGCACTGGAGCGCAATGGGCTTCCCACTCACATCAGTGCTCTGAAGGTGTGGCTGTGCAGCAATATGAAAAGTGCCTGTCACAAATGGGCCGCACTCGCACGGCCACACCGCACGCACGCATGGCCCTCACTCCTCAGCTCACTGCCACATTACACCACTGGAGGCAGCATTTGTTGCAGGGGCGTGCAGCCAAAGTCAGCTGGCATCACACATCCCTCCCTGCTACCAACACTGCACACGCCATTCTCAGCTGCGTCCTCCATCCAAATGCTCACAGGAATAAGTCACGGAGCAGTTGCACGGCCAGCAGCTCAACACTCAAACAAATCGCATCCCGATTTGTTAAGGTGCAATGGCCATTCCTCACAGTCACACAGCACAGCTTACCTTCAGGCACTCATGCAAGGCCACTTCACTCATTGAGGAAATCAAAGCCCTCTGAAGTGAAGGCAGCGCTGAGGCAATATGGTCCATTTGATATCGCAGTGCCTGCTTCGAGTGTGTGCTGCGACCACATTACGTGGCTGCCCTCACACCGCGAAGTCACTCCATGACGCAGGCAGCCATGCACACCAATGACATGCAACGGTATTCCGCCCACGGAGGGTCAGTGCTCCGCCCAACTCCAATCAATCAAGTGGCTCCACCGCATTCCTCTCGCTCCCACCACTGTCACTTGCCTTCATAATTCCTTCACTCCAACACATGGGCACCGTGCCTACACAAAACTGATCTCATGCCAGTGAGCCGATTGCTGGAAGACATTCCACTGAGCGCAGCACAATGAGGCACTGCAGAGAGCAACACATTTCCCACGCTGCTGCCTGAATGCCAATGAAAGCACAATTCCCTCGTGAGACACACGAAAGGATGACACACTCCCCGTGCACTCAACACATTGCTGGCATTGGGAATTCCAGTGCTGTTACTTTGCCTTCAGCTCTCGTGTGCTGCTTCAGCTCCATCCTGCGCTCCACAGTGCACGCCCCCACTCCTCACTTATCGCAGCCTCCCTTCAATCGCATTGGGAGATCCTCCAGCCACACTGCCACACAAACCGCTCTCACCGCATAGTTCCACTTCACTGAGAATTATTCCACTCCATACTCAAACTAACACACACACGGGCACACAAGTGAGCCCCAATGACACTCACAGCAAACATCACCCGCTGATACCAAAAGCGAGGCTGCAGGCCCACACCAACGGCACGTGAGGCCACACAAACCCGCAGGGATTATATGCAACCCGGGCAGCAAATCATATGCACTAATGCTGGAAATAATGAAACTCACTTCCAATGCATATCTCAACATCCCAACACGCCTGCCCCATGCCGAGGTCAGAAACCTCAATGCGGGCAACAACTGCTGCATGCTTTCGGTCTCCATCACGTGCCCCGAGTGCTCGGATGCGCATGGTGCAGGGCAGTGGTAGTAATACCAGCATGCGGAAACACGAGGGGTAACTGCACTTCAGCCTTCTATTTTATCCCTTCCAGTGGCAGCACGGCGTCACAGCAGTCCCCTCACGCTTGGCGGCGTATCGCAACGGAGAGCGGTGTGACACTTCCCACCATACGCACGTGGCAGCAACACCACATTACTCCTCAAGCCTACAATGGTTGAAATGTCCACAGTCGCATGCCCAGGAGCCATTAACGGTTCCCTCACACCTCCGCACATTCTCTCAACATTATTTGCCTAATTGGGCACTGCGCTCCATCACCTTCCCTGCATGAACTGCGCGCAGTGACCGCAAACAAATAAATGGTTTGTGGCATGGCAGGCACACACAGTTTGACGTGCTCAGTTATTTCCGCAAAGCATAATAAAAGAAAATATCATCGCAGCTCAGCTTCATTTCCATTGCTTGGACACGTGTAAGGGCCACTCCCACCACACACCTCGGAATGTCGTAAGGCCATTGCATTCACACATTGGGTCACACACGCTCCACTGAAACACACCACAACTCATTCATTCCTTCCCTCCCTCTCACGCATGGTCTCACACTTCCCTCGCTTCATTGGCCGTGGCGGGTGTTACGATCCCTTCAAAGCTTCCCACTCGCACGCCTCTCCAATTACAACAAAAGAGAAATGGCTTCAACACCTCCTGTCACAACCGCACATCCATTGGGCCCTATGGCCGCATCTCCCGTTTGAGCACCTCCAGCGCCCTCACGCCTCCGCCACGCCCAGTCGCACTCGGCGGTGCTCGCGGGGCCGGGGTGGCAAATATATTTGGGGCGCATGTTTATATTCCACGGAGTTACAAAATGAATTGGGAAATGCTCGCCATTATTTAAGCGGTGTCATCGCGCTAACCACACGGTTCCAATTCCCTCCATGGAGCCTCATTTAATTTTAACAGAAGCTTCACTCATTCAAAGCGGGTTGCCAGCCACACGTCAGCGGTTTGGCGTCATGTCGGCACGTCATGATTTATTTTTCATTTTATTCAAACCAATCAGGAAAGTCCAAACCATTCCAATACAAAACTGAGCCCCTAATGGTCAGCGCTCTCTTTCCATTTATTGCACCTGCCGCGATTGTCGGTGTGCATTCACGCTGGGTTGCACATTTCGTTATAACGTTGTGGGGAGTTTCTTCCCGCTGACTTCCAATATCCTCACGGGCGCTTGCTTCATCCACACTGACATCCCTCCAAACAAACTGACAAATATCCAAGCAGCAGCAGCAAATGTCGCCCGTACGGCAGTCATATTTCCGTCCCATTCACACGAGCCCATCCATTTCGTTATGCCCCACACTCACAGCTGCCAGTCAAGTTGTTGCTGCCGATGGACGGCTCTGCAATGTGCCTCGACAAATGGTGCGTGGCTCTCACATTTCCTTAGCGGGGCTAAAACTAACGCATATCATTGAACACTCAGCTCGCTTGTCAAAAGCCTTCCATTCACCACTTCAGGAACATTCAGTGGAAGTCACACACACACACACATACGCAGCCATCAGGATGCCACATGCGCACCAATGGATGCGGCCACAAGGTCCCACGCATTTGCTTCCCGGCGACACCATCGGCTCCCAACACATCACATGCCACAGCCACCTGAGAGACTCATCGGGGCACATCAAACACATGAGCGACACAATGTGGAGCCGTACGCACAATCAGGTGCCACACTCCTCATTAGTAACGGAGCACCCCGGGCTCAAATATCTCATTTCCACTTCCCTCTGCCCGACAAGGCAAATTCACCGCGTACCAACACAGCACGGCACGACCACGAGGAAAAGCAATGGAAAGCGCATTAAGTAAACCCTTCCTGGCAGTCACTTGACAAGCCACAGCAAAGGGAAGCTGCTCAGAGGGGTTTGATGCTCCTCCGTGTGCTCTGCTCCCAGTCCTCTCAACTCATTATGCCTCCATTGACTTCTCACACAAAATGCCATCCAGCGGGTTGCCTCCACAGCGGCATAACCATCGCGTTGCTGATATGCTCCCATGGCGTGACATCCCACCGATGGCTCATGGCCCTCCCACCAAACAGCCTGAGGGAACGTGGCCACTTTCCTCATGCCTGGGACTGTGACGCTGCTTAACAAAATGCAGTGCGGAGTACCACAGCCTACCGCACAGGTTGGGTCGGTGTAAACAAGTGACGGGAGCTTGGCATGAGAGCCCGTACCAGTGCTCTGCTCATAAGCGCCCTCTCCAGCATCAGCGCACTGTTCCCTCATGTGCCTGATCATTTGCCAAGGACGCGCCGCTTCTCACAGGCGGGTTGCTTCAGTGGGGGCCCCACGTGGCATGCCTCGTAGCGCCTTCCTCGACCTACCGCACCTCACGCATCCGATACCTGCAGCACACACGCTCCAGTTCCCGCTTGAACACGGCAAGCCTCATGTGCCGGCCACTCTCTCCTCTCCTCCCCTCCTTTCTGCAGCCGCGTCCTCAGCCGCATCCAGCGCCGCCATGCACGGCGGGTCCTCCGGGAGTGTAGCGCCCCCGTGTCTCCCAATCCGGTGCCGCTCCCTGCTGGCACACGCTTTGAGCAGCCACTTGCACACCCGGCATGCAAACAGTCCCCTCGCATTCGGGCCGCGCCCTTTGGAGGATCGCGGATGCCCAAGTCCTCCACCGCCACCGCAGCTCACATTCCTCAGTGCTCTGGGAGTGTCTTTAGCTACTGCAATCTCCACCACAGGCACGCCGCAAATGAAGTGAATGAGACTGTTTTTCGCCTGCACACACGCCATTTAGTCGCACGCAACAGCTCCTCCTCAATTGGAACATAAATTTCCTTCCTTTCCATGGCATGTTTGGCATTCTCGTGCGTGATTGTGCGTGTCACCAGTTTGGTCACGAAATCCTCGGCTTCCCTCTCCGTGTCGGCCAGCCTCACCACCTCCTGCTGCACGGAGACAGGCCTTCCCATTCGCGAATAGTCTCCATGCCCTTGCTGAGCTCATTGGGGATTCCCCGCGACTCTCCCATTCAGCCACTCTCAAAATCCTGCACGAGTGCTGCAGTCCCTTCCCATTACAGCGCTCACTACCATTCCCAAGCGTTGCTATCATCGCCACATGCACCTCAATACGCACATCGCTCCTCCCACCACAGACATGAAAGGGCACGTGCAGGGGAAAAAATTAGGATGTGGGGCCCCGGTGGCTAATGGGGTCCTAAGGGCGACTACACCTCTTAAGTCCTCCCACGGAAATGTAAAGCGGGAGAGCCACTATCAAATAACTTGGAATGCAACACAATTAACAGTGGGCGTCCCACATCTCATACCCACCACGAGGTCCGTGGCCACAGGCAAGCACGCCGAGTTGTGAGCCACTGCCATTTGGTGTTGTGTTACGTGAAGTGTAACAGCAGCATTACCAGCAGCAGGAACCTTCAGCATCCGGAGTGACAAATGTCAACCCAATTTCATCAACTCATGTGGAAGTCCACACACCACACCACCGTTACCAACACAGTCGGCATTCGGAGATTACTCCACCGCCACAAACACGCGGACTCCCGGTCCCTCACTTCCCACACGCCTTCAGCCGGCCACCCACGGAACCTCGAGTGGAGGAGCGGAGGTGGCGGAGTGAGAGCAATTCATCCGCCCTGCCTGTGGGCATGAGGAGGAGCAGTGAAAATAAACCAGTTCAAAGCGGCCGCAGCAATATTATCAAAAGAGAAAACACCTGCAATCCAATCAGCAGCAGCCAAATATGGAATAGAAATAAGCCACACCGGAGACAACAGTAATCACAACGCTGCCATCCTCCACAACATCCCAAGCACAACGCGGTCCTCCATCTTCGGCATGACACCTTGCGAAATAATCGAGAGTGATTGGAAGGGAACTGGGAATAAAGCAGGTAATCGCGTTCAGCTGAGAAAGGACAACACCATCTCACCATCTCACCCACGTGCAGCATTTCACTCAATTGCACTATTTGGACCGAATGGCACAATTTCTCAAAACAGAGCACCTTCCTGATGTTTGCGGCAGACCGCTCATTGCAGCGTCAAGGTCCAGCACCTACCAATTGGTATCATCTGTCAGGCACACTTATTCCTTTCCACAATATGCGAAGCGCCGTGCCATCGATCACATGTGGAGACTAATGTGAGTCAAATGCGATTGCACCTCAAGGGCCTCATAACAAGAAATTTGGCTCAGCGCAAGTTTACTCTCCGAAATGTGGCTGTTATGTGTTCCGCGGCTGATTACCCCGACTGAAGGGATCCCACCGATGTCACGTGCAGCCCGCCAGACACGAGGGGTTTGGGGTGACTTCAACGGGTGAACTGCCACGGCCACCACAAGGCGGGGCTCCGTGCCGCAATGGCGGACACTCCCTCCGCACCAACGTGTAAGACGCGGCCACCACTCACCGGCGAAACAGGCAGGTTCCATTTCCAAAACTGAGTCCCACACGGCCATGGCATCAGGGCGTGGTGCGTGTGAGTGCAATTCCTTCTGCTCACCAGTGTGGGGTCATTATTTCAACCGCTAATCCGCACAATGAAGAAAAAGAGAAGGCAAAAAGAATGCCCAGTTCGAAATTAATTGCCCGATGCCGCCACTCCAAACTCCCAGCCGGTGCGAGAGAAGCAACTCGGCGCCCCCGTTTGCAGACGGCCCTTTCGAAGTCAAAGTCGGATGAAACCGGCTGCGCTTCGCCAAAAGGGCAATAAAGCGCCCACAGCAGCCACCCAACGCTTGGGCCATTCAGCCACGCATCTCAACAAAGCCCTAACGAGAAAAGAAAGGAAAGGAATGAGAGTGCTGAGGGAAGAGATGCCTATTCGAATGAAGTGACAGCACCAACCGCTGTACCACAACACAGCTGCCCCAACACGCACACGCACATAATGTCAATTACTACTATGGGAATATATATCGCAAAAGCCCAACACGTGAGGGGTAAACAAAACAATGAGTGAAAGTAACGATATTGCAGGTGAGAGTTAACTCAAGCCGCCACAAGGAGGATAGGCCCTAAATGGTGAGAGCGTGCCGTGCCATGGCCACCACATGCATGGCATATGCACAATGAAATAATGAGAAGGAAATAAAAAATAAAAGTAACAAATATCTGAATGAATAAAACAGCAGGAATAAAAGGGACACAATGCACCTTGCAAACAGTTTGCTCACCGCGCGCCGTGCAGCAATGCGTGCCGCTGTGGTAGTGTGTGGACATGTGAGACGCCCTCACACTTCACTGGCTGTCTTCACTGCTCTCTCACAGCCGCCACACTAAAAATGAAAGGGAAAAATGGAAACAACAAATTAGGAACACACACGCACAGGAGGGAAACAATGGAGATATGAGGAAATCACAATGGGAGTCGGAACACATATTCATTCATTCATTCGCTACCAACACCAGCCCCTGTGTTGTTGCTTTTTTGGCGTGGCGCAAGTCTCAAACAGTAGCGGTAACGTCCTCCACCCTTCTCCTTTTTATGCGAGTCTCTATAGCAACAGGAGCGCCGGCCTCCTCTATTAACTCAGCGCCATATATATCTTTGAAAAGTAGCTTGGCAATTGGGGCATCCAGTTTCACACGAAACTGATGGATGCCGCTCCAGAACCGCTCATTGCCTGCATCATTAGCCACACCACTGCGGGCACAGCGCTGCCTGCCGGTGAGTGTCGTGCTGTCTGCGTGCTGAACATAAATTATTTCGTAGCTGAGGCGGCTCTCCATTTCTTTCCAATTGGTGAAGGACCTCGCCATGCGCTTGCGAAATGCTTCCACTTTGCTGGTCGTGGTGTGGTGATCTCTTGCTCTGGTCACTTGGATCAGCACAATAGTTTGGGTGGGGGCCGCCGCTCCTTCGGTAAACGAAACTCCCTCGCCCACCGCATCCACCAGGAAAAAGCCATCCACGACGGGAAAGTTCACAGACGTAGAGCTGTAGAGTTTGTCCGGCTGAAGCGAAAGGTCTTGATCTCCATCATCGAAACCACCTCTTCTTGAGGGCACGCGGCCCCAGGCACTCACTCGGGCAAGCACCGAAGTGCAGGACCTCTCCGTCTCACCTTCCCGTGGGAGGTACTTCAGGTGCCGTACCATCACATCCGACACACTCCGAATCAGAAAGGCCAGGATGCCCGCTTCCTCAAGGGCGTGCGCTCCATGCTCTGCAGCCGTACATAATGCACTGTACGACACCCTAGTGTTGCAGAAGTGTTGTATTACTATTATGTTAAGTTGCGTCCGTATATGTGATGATACGGTTTGGTTTCTGCACGCGTCCCCCTCGTCCCCTAAAGTGCGGACCAGCATCACGATTTTATGGGTTGTGTTATCTCCTGGCCACTCCTTCTCGTTTCTCAGCCTCCTCATGAAATTGCCCAAATCGTCATAATTCAAAGTCTTAACAGCACCACACATCACGCGGACGCGTGCATTGAACACACCATCACTCCTCAGGACATATCGTGGCACCGGGCCCACCTTGTAAATACGGTTCCTCAGCACTTCCCAGTCCTCCAATATGGTGCTCGGGCGTTCCCTGAGCCTGAGACTATCCGACCCCAGCTTCTTCCTCTCCCATATGAGTACAGCCTTGAACTCAGCATACTCGTAACAGTCGACGTATATGGGCAACGTTTCGCCGCGACGATCTGCACTCCACCGCTCATAATTACTACTCTTCGGAGATGTGAGCAGAACAGCACCCCACTCGTCCGGCAGACTGTGAATACTGTTATGACCCCCACACATGTCATATATTATATAACCCTTCACACCTTTTCTTACCATCTCGTTAACTCTCCTCAATGCGACCGTTTGCTCCGCAAAATACACAACCCTCCTCTCCTCGCGGTGGAAAATATACGCCCTCTCCTTCATAAAGTAAGCCACCACCTTCAGGTTCTCTGACCGGTAGTGCAGCATTTGGTAGAGCAGCAGGGAGCCGGTGGCAAACGATTTGCCTATTCCGGGCGTGCCAATCACAGTAAAGTTGCTCGGATATTCACTAAGTCTACTTACAAACCACTTGTCAAGCCCTTTCTTCACAATGTGCCACACTCGCAGATTACTCCTGCGTATGTAGGCGTCACACACCGCATTGTAGCCTGTCAGCGATTCCGCTTCCTTCTTTTGTTTCTTATTTACACCGAATAATCCGTACGGCCATCCCTTCACTGACGAGAGAACCGCCACCACAAGTTTCCCCTTCACACCCGGCACCACATCGCCTTCCCACGGCTCTGCGGGATCATACAGGGCATCCGCCTGCTTCTCGGACCATAAGTGTGGCTGCTCTCCCTCACTAACAGGCACCACGCCCATCCCAAGCCACTCCTCCCCGTACTTATCGCTCATTACAACATAACTCCATCTCGCGTAGTAGACGGCGTCGTACGCGCCGTCTACAACCTCGACACCTTCATTGGCGAGGGCTTCCACCCTCGCCTCCAACTTATTAACACTATTACCAATATGTTTTATTTCCTGTTTCATCGCATCCATTTCCTCCTTTAATTCTTGTTTCATCGCATCCATTCTGTTATTCATCGCATCCATTTTAGCCATAAGCTGCATAAGCCCATCGCCAGATATCGCTGGTCCTACAACAGCCGTCACTTGATCGCGTGCGGGAGACTGCACAACAGAAGCAACGGCCTCTCCTTCCATCTCATCCCTCGTCCGTCTAACTCCCCTTCTCGCCATTTATATAAGCCGCTTGTGTTTATTTTATACTTTCAGTGCCATGCGTACAATCAGAGAGTGAAGGAAATGAAAGGGAGGGCGAGTGAGCAGTGGCACAAACACACAGGCAACGTACAGCAATAAAGCACACACACATTCAAGAGGGAATAAACATCCCTTCAATGGGAATTATGAATTATATGAGAAAGTGACAGACCAATGCCACGCGTGGAGAGTGTTAAGCCACACCGCGTCACGCACTCGAGCGCAATGGGCTTCCCTCTCACATCAGTGCTCTGAAGGTGCGGCTGTGCAGCAATAAGAAAAGTGCCTGTCACAAATGGGCCGCACTCGCACGCACGCATGGCCTTCCCTCCTCAGCTCACTGCCACATTACACCACTGGAGGCAGCATTCGTTGCAGGGGCGTGCGGCCAAAGTCAGCTGGCATCATGCATCCCTCCCTGCTACCAACACTGCACACGCCATTCTCAGCTGCGTTCTCCATCCAAATGCTCACAGGAATAAGTCACGGAGCAGTTGCACGGCCAGCAGTTCAACACTCAAACAAATTGCATGCCGAGTTGTTAAGGTGCAATGGCCATTTCTCACAGTCACACAGCACAGCTCACCTTCAGGCACTCATGCAAAGCCACTTCACTCATTGAGGAAATCAAAGCCCTCTGAAGTGAAGGCAGCACTGAGGCAATATGGTCCATTTGATATCGCAGTGCCTGCTTCGAGTGTGTGCTGCGACCACATTACGTGACTGCCCTCACACCGCGAGGTCACTCCATGGCGCACGCAGCCATGCACACCAATGGCATGCAATGGTGTTCCGCCCACGGAGGGTCAGTGCTCCTCCCAACTCCAATCAATCAAGTGGCTCCACCGCATCCCTCTCGCTCCCACCACTGTCACTTGCTTTCATAATCCCTTCACTCCAACACATGGGCACCGTGCCTACACAAAACTGATCTCATGCCAGTCAACCGGTTGCTGGAAGATATTCCACTGAGCGCAGCACAATGGGGCACTGCAGAGAGCAACACATTTCCCACGCTGCCGCCTGAATGCCAATAAAAGCACAATTCCCTCGTGAGACACACGAAAGGATAATACACTCCCCGTGCACTCAACACATTGCTGGCATTGGGAATTCCAGTGCTGTTATTTTGCCTTCAGCTCTCGTGTGCTGCTTCAGCTCCATCCTGCGCTCCACAGTGCACGCCGCCACTCCTCACTCATCGCAGCCTCCCTTCAATCGCATTGGGAGATCCTCCAGCCACACTGCCACACAAACCGCTCTCACCGCATAGTTCCACTTCACTGAGAGTTATTCCACTCCATACTCAAACTAACACACACACGAGCACACAAGTGAGCCCCAATGACACTCACAGCAAACATCACCCGCTGATACCAAAAGCGAGGCTGCAGGCCGCACACTAACGGCACGTGAGGCCACACAAACATGCAGGGATTATATGCAAACACAATCCTGGGAATTTGTGTTTCCTGCACGTTTAGGGGGACTGCTCTTTTCCGTAGGAGTTCTGTAAATGCCGTCTGTGTGTGCTACTTTAGTGGTTAATGCTCTATAAGAAGGTGTATGTTTTAATGAACGTATCATGATGAATGCTGTCTATGTCAATTGGAGTTTGTACAAAATGTGCTATTATCGTCAAAGTCCCATGCCTCACTGTGGAATACTTTATTGCTAGCCGCACTTCCCGGAGGGATACATTTCTTATCGTATAGGGCGTTGCATCTACCATTTATCCAACTCTTGATTGACTAAAGTGTTGTGACCAGCTGTTTCCGTTTCTGGATATTGCCACTATATTTTTGATATCACCATGCATTGCCTCGTGCCCTCTTTGGAAAGAGAAGGACCCACATGTTACAAGCGGAGCTGCTTCAACAATCTTACTCCAAAACAGTGTAGCAATGTGTCGCGCATTCCCACTAGTTCCTCATGTGTGTTGGATGATGGTAGGGTGCGGTTTGTCAGTGTGTCGTGTCATGTGCATTGTGTCTTTCTCCCAGTTGAAATAATTCGTTCCATCGCCTGCTAACGTGGAAACCTTGTGGCAGGCGGTTTGCCTCACGAACAAAGGCGTCCAGTCTCAGGTTCATTGTTAATGCACAATATGAGATCGAGTATTTGTACGGCCATCCTCGCGAGTATTGCGTGGTTCATGTTTCTTACGATTTTCCCATTACTTGTGACATCGCGGTGGAATACGGCTGCCCATACCACACAATGGATCCGCCTATCCGAGCTTCATAGCGTTGTCGATCAGCCCCCGCTGCATGAGTCACGCATTTTCCCTTTATCTGAATAATCCAAACTATACTTACATGGCTATGTAATGCTATAGTGGGTTCCTCGTGTCAGATGAGCTGTGTTTGGTCCATATGCAGCATCCCATTTTGCCTTTCCATCTTTTGCAGTTTATAATATTCTCTGGCCCTTATACGCTAAATATAACCCGTTAAAACCTTTCGCTGTTGCTTGTAATTGGGTCTAATATGACACTCCTTTTGCACCGGCTTCCTTTCCGAGTTGTATTGCATCATTTCATCTTCACTACGCCTTTCCCCCCATGTCACCACGTTCATTGTTTCAGCTTCCCGATATTCTGGTGTACTTGTTAATCATGTGATTAGCTCAGTTCTTCCCATTCCAACGAAAGTGTATTAAAGCACTGCACTGTACTCTCACCAAATATTATTGTCTCAATGAACATTGAGTGAGGCCATATCACATATCACTCTCACTCAAATCCTAAGAACTAATGCCACAGCTTTCAACTACGTCCATGTCAAGCATGTTTCAATTTCTAAATGCCTGAATACAATTGTCATTTCCTCTATCGTGCCACAAATCATACCGTGGTGTTTTCCCCCTTATCATCTTTCCTGGATCATACCTTGCCATCAATACACACATAGCAGGTCACTTGCTTCTAGCAGCGGGAAGAGCGGTACACGCATTCCATTTGCATTGTTGGAACTTCCATAAGTATTCTTCCTGCACTGCTCCAGAGCTGTAGTGCCTCATGTCAATATGGTCAAGGAAAACGGTTTCTGACGGCAATATGGCAGTAGGGCGTACACCTAATGAATGCAATGCTGGAATGACTAACAAGGGTATCCACACGAATCTTCATGGCCCTTCCACGCATGGGTTGCATGTTTTCCAAATATATGGCGCTCAGCCCTACCACCGAAACTCTCGACTCCAGCAGATTATCTGTCAACACCACTGAGTGCATTTTCAGTCTGTGCCTCTAATGCAGTTTCCATACGCAACGATGTTTCACAAGTCCATAGTAACCCTTGTGCAATGAAATGATTATCGCTGTCATTCCCCTGGTTCTTGCTTTGCACATAACGACCCCAATTATTGCCACCACTGCACCTGCGGTTACTGGTCGCTTCTTTTCTTACGTCGTGTCTGCTTATATCGCTCTCCTTTTCTTTCGCTGCGACTTTTACGTGTATTTTTATTTGTCTGCTGCTTTCAAGGAAATAGTAGTAGTGATGGCAAATAACTTCCACCATGCATCCATGATTATTCTTAGAAGTCCCGATGTGTCACGCTCTGGGCTGCTTCACAATACTTTAGCGATGAGATTATAGCTTCATCATGCCTGGGATCAAAATTGAATCATTCCAATAGTAACTCCCTAGCTGACGCTCCTTGTCTCCACCAACCGTCCGCAATGTCTATTGCCTTATGATGCAGCATTTATTGGCATTTCTGCGGTCACAGCGTGCGGCCCCACCATGTTAACTGAACTGAAGATTTCCTCTCCTCGATGCAAGGCTTCCATAAACTTAACGCCAAGCGTTTCTGTCAATGCCCTCCCCGGCGTACGCTCACAGGGATATCAGCCCACTGCCGCCTCACTGGTGAGTGGTCGCATGTCAACGCCGCAGACAGTACAGGATACCATGGAGCACGCAAGAGCTTTATCAGTGTCCAACATCTGCTGCTCACTGCCAGCACCATCGGAATGTCCCACCAACGTGCTCTTAAAGGCATATCTGTAGCATTCCTTTTTCCTTTCACTGCTTCTGAGGCATTTGTCCTCTCGCGCCTCAACTCCCTCTAATGCTCTTATCAAATTGTCATTGCCTCAAAATCGAGGGGGATTGCACTGCCTATTACCTTTTGGTAGTGTCGAGCCTGCTAACTCGAATGAGCACTTTGCTGTCTTTCCACCATCGCATGTGGATTCCCGTAAGACTTTCGCACACTGCGAGCATTCTCACATGCCACTCCTCCTTGAACAATCTTCAACTCCTCTTGTTCAAGGCAATCAGTGTCCTTGATAATATTACGAACGCGAGCCCTCCAAGCAAAATCCATCATGTCCGCACCAAAGGCGGCCCAATATTAACCACAAGCAGATCTAAATATTGCTCCAACGTTTCGTCCATACAGACAGTCCGCTGTGCAACGTCCGGTAACAGTTTGCCCAAGGGGCCTGGTTTCCGAGGAATTTCCCTCCTCCATACTTGTGTCCTCACTGGCACAGTGCCAGGCCACGATGCGCGAGCACGAGCCACTTGGGCATAACAAGCCGCATACCCCATGACGTTAGTGGCTGCACTCAAAGCCAGCGCACCATACAGTCATTTCGTGTTTCTGGTGTTTTTTGTGCTCCATTGATATAAGGGGAAACGCACCGGCTTGACATAAACAGACAGCTTGGCCAATAACATTGTTGTTGCCGGGACTCCCTCCGAGACTCTCTTCACGATGGATTCATCCCAATCCCAACCTGTATCTAACAGGGACGTGCGGTTTACCTCGACACAGACATTTGACAGATCCGACTGACTTGAATCACTTGCTTTAGCCGCCAATCTCCAGTCATCAGGCAGATTCCCCGTGTAAGGCAAGGAAGAGAATTGCCGTGTCACACATAGCAACGCTGGAAGCACTTCGGCTTGTGGCTCATAGGCTCCTGGCGTTCCGTCCCGTTCGACACCTGATAGGAATATTGCCTTGCTCTGCACCACTGCTGAAAAGCAAAAGAAGGCTTGCAGTCCCCATGTAAGCGGGTCTTCACATGGAACACGAGAATGTGTCTACACCCCACTCCGTTGCGAGGCGGTGGGGTCGCTGGCTCTATTTTCTATCTGTTTCCCATCCCCATCGATCTCCTCCAGCTCCAATTGTGTTGGACCGGTATATTAGGGGCGTTCCACATACCCTACCTGAGATAAAGTGCGGCGAGGAGATGAAGTTATCCAAATTCATCCCCTTCCCTTAGCTTCGTTGGACTATTTCATCAATCTGATCACTCATGGAGAATGGCAGTTCCGTGCGCATTGGCACACCCATTCGTACCAACAAAAGATATGCGCGCACCACGTGTTGAACCTATCTCTCTGGCGTGTTATTCGCTTGTGTCTGTTAATCGCGTGTTTTTCCACAGTTAGTACATTTTGAAGGGCGTGGTGACAGCGTAGAAGGAACTATTTTCACCGCCATATGCTGAAACGTTGCATTTGGAATTCCTGCAGCCTTTCTGAGCTGCTGTTTGGACGGATGACATGTGTGGCTGTGACTGTTTATGGGTACGTTAGATGACTCTAACATGGTCTATGGTTTTATGCAGTGTGCGTGGCCATGTTGAAGGGCGGCTTAGAATGTGATGTTTTATGAGTGCCGGGAGTCTGTTAATTCACTTTCTGGGAAAACTGTTTGTTATACAAGGCGAGTGCAGGAACACGCTGTGTTGGTGCGCGTCACTCATTGCCTGAGCTGGTGAAGCAACGTATTTGATAAACGATCCAAATGTCGTGTTACGCTTTGCATGCATTGGACCGTTTCACCATCATAGACAGCCAGCACGACATGCGCATTTATCGGCGATATCATATGCAGCAGACGCACGTGCGCGTATGCTGCTTTCGTGTGGGGTGCCTGATGCCGTAGAGTAGTCACATTCCTTCACAAGATTCCAACATAAAATTAATATACACTCCTCGCCTTCCGGAGAAACTGAGATATGTAAGACACGCATTGGAGACTATGCGTGCCGGGTATATCTCTTGAGTGAAAAGTGGAATAGCCCTCCAGCAATTGTGCGCAGTTCAACTCTCACAAATGCCACACAGCGCAAACATTTGAAGATGATGGTGAGGCACGTTTAAACTATATGTGTGACTGAAGTGGACATCCCTGATTGTGGTGCAAAGGGTAAATGGATAAGCCTCATTGGCAATACGCTTACCACAGCAACATCCACCAAAGGGAAATAGGTTTGTAGAGCTTGGGCCAGGCTCCTGTTGCGGATAGTTATCGTTCTGTTGCCAGGGAAATGCCCATGTGATAGTTGAAAGATTAAAAACCATTTCAAAATTTCACCCATTGCCCAAATGTCTTGTGGTGTGTCGGGGTATTTCAAGCAATGCTAATGCTACGAAGCTGAGTGGACCGCCAGCAAGCGCTCACCAGGCTTTCTGAAAACCATGAGGAAATAAGAGCAAACTCTTGCTCACTTCATGACACAAGAGTGCCGAAAATAGTGAAAAGGTTAATCAACGTGACATGTGCATTGAGCGCTGTTTCTCATTCCATTCGAGTTAACTGTACAGCGTACACATGCATCCTTAATCGTATATTCCATGCCAGCGCACCGCATTGTGTTGCTGTATTGTGGCGTGATACGCGGTGCATACACAGGCGGAAATCGGTCTTTAGTAATAATCACACATGACTTCATCGGCGTGTGTTTGAGACGGATCTTCTATTTCCTTTGAAAAATGGATGGAGGCAAACAGTGTATAAGCAAGACACATGTAGCAGTTATTGGCTACCACAATACCCTCATTATTTTCTTGTCATTGCACGCCTGAGAGGCTCGTAACATATATGCACACATTTGTTGGAGGAGGATGGCAGGGAATTAAGGAGTACTGGGAGCTATTCCTTTAATTATTACTGCACAGGGTACAACAGAGTCAAGTATGTTTTCCGATTTCATTGATCACTGAGTGCTTTTAGTGGCGGTAATCGGATGCCTTGTGGCTTCCAATGTGATCCCCAGATAAAACGATTGAGGATTGGGTGATGGCCTAACTCACCAGAGGCTCTGACCCGTTGCCAATATAGTATGATGAGTGGCGCCAATATATTTCCCAAGCACTGGGCGGGCAACAAAAAAGTGCTTATCTCTTTCCACAAGGGAGAAGAGCGTAATGTTGTTTCAGTGGCTACCGTGGTCAGTCAAACTGGGTTCTATAGGTGATAATGACAACAGCAATATTGATAATGTTTTTTTACTGGATAGTCTCTGATTGTTGAATGCAGAAGGGCAATCGGATGAGAAGGTGATCTGAAACAACCTGGTAACGGATGTACCACACGAAGAGACCGCATCATGCTATGCCTCTCAACGGCATTGAGCGGATGATGTCTCGGTTCAAACCGTTGGTGATGGTACGCCCCAACGAGGTACATTACTTTCCTCTTCTGCAGCAACAACTCATACCTTACGGTCGCACTTGCCAGGTGGGATTCTGTGCTGATGTGTTCTGAATGGGCGCTCTTGTCGTACGCCATACAGCGCTTGGTGTCGCCAAGGATTATATTTTCCAAATCTGCGTTGTATGGAAGGTGATCGAAAGGCTGAAGCGTCCTTGGATAGATATCATCTCGGTTGCTATTTCCATTTTTGTAAACCGTCAGGTCGAGGCGCTTTATGTCATGCTATCTGTGCTTAGGTAACGTGTCTGCATGACAAAGCATTGCTCATGGCTTCGTTTAGAAATGTGTTGACAGGGATAATGCCTTGTCGTAACGCACTTCTGTGCAGTGTTAATAACATTTATTATAGGCAAGGTGCTCCAGAGCGAAAGCAGCATGTGCAATCTCCCCTTATATGGACGGCTTGCCTTGGTATTAAAAGAGTGACAAGCGGTTGCTCTGATGTGATTTTTTTTATAATTCAATCTTCTACCCCAACGCATACATGCCACCGTTTGATTGCTTATTTTTGACGGTGTCCCAACAAGTAAACAGGACTACGCGATTATCTGGTTTGGATGATCAGTCTCTGAAATTCGTGACAAAGGGTAGACGGAAATGCTGGTCTCACTCGATTTTAGTCTATATCTTCCCTCCACTGAAATAGTTCCGAAGGACATGCCCATTTATTTGCGTCCCTTTAGGCAGAAGCGTCAATGAATGCAGACAGCGCAGCTCGATGTGATTGCATCAGGCAGACCTTGATATCCTCATAGGGGTTTGTTTCCCCTTATGGTGTGATGATTGGGCGGCTTAACCAGTTTCACGCAGGGCGTTTTTGGTTTAGGGAATAACGAGTGTGACTATGTGGATCTCACTGATGCAGATCAATGACCACTGGTAATGACGCATTGGCAGCTCGACACGCTGCGGTGTTTCCGTGGCATGAATTAAGCAGCTGTATTGAAGCCTGTTAAATTCCTTCCACAGTCCCGTTTAATGCAGTTCATGACATAGCGTCGGTTGTATCGCATATGTAGCATACACCCTGTTAGTGTGCTTGTCACAATGCCTCTAGCCAGGCGGAAACATACGAGCATTCATTAAGTGCGAGTGGCCACGTCGTCAATTATCACAGTCACTGAATAGGAAATATTGACACACTTGTCAAATATTGACCATGGAACGCAATACGTGTTGCTGACGGGTGTAGGCAGGATATAAATGGTTTCATTGATGTATATGGTTTGCTCTACTCTCTGACAGACTATGTTATGGAATTGCTGGGCTTTTCTTTGTACAGAAGGGTGGTGTCCTCGGAATTGTTTACCAGTGGAAGTGTATGTTGCTGCGGTAGATGCGTGTGAAATTCTTACAGTGCTGTTGTGTGAGAGCACTGTGGTTTCATCGCGGAGCACAAAGATAGAAATTGGTGTTGCTAAACTGGCAGGGACACGGACAGTTAGGTGATTTAGTGTAGCTAATGTCCTCAACCGACCAGCATTGTGCAACGATTACAATGTTTTCAAAGGAGTAAGTGAAGCTCAGTTTCGGCCAAAGGGTATGTTTGTCGGATGTCGGGATTTAGTTTACACCTACTTTTTGCGGAGACACTTCTTACTTAATCAACAGTTTGGTTGATGTGTCCCCTGCACGGCTATTTGGCGTTGCTGCAGCCTTAAGCACACGCACGCATAAACCATTAGGTAAAAATATTCACTTATTTCCCACACACACCACGCGCTCACATTGTAACTTGATAACCACGCAGTGGCCGTTTCCAGCTATGAAATGGGTGCAAGCATCCCGGCTAGGAACCATCAATACTGCACAGGACTCGCCACTGGAAGAGCAACAACTCAAAAAAGTCATCCAATGAAAACTCACGCGCGATCGTGTCCTGGTGGGTCGTTATTGGTGCTTGCATGATAACGAAAGGATTGAACTTCATTTTTACACATATTGATATAATGCTTCGTACGTTGTATTGGATCTCATTACATCCAGTTCACCGGAGTAGCTTGCTTTGCTCCAGACTGGTTTCTCAGCTTTGAGCAAAGAGCACTTGACTGCCTTTGATTTCTGCATTATTGTTGCAGCGGCTAGTTGGATTACCCCCTGTGTCTTATTACTGCACGGAATATGATGTGCGCTCCCTAGTATTGATTTGCATGCACGTACAAACACAAAAAGCATTATTGTTCTTATTATATTACTTTGATCTCCAGCGTGATGGGGTGCGATGTTGATTTGGCTTACTCGTGTGCCGTGAAACACCGTACAGCAGTTACCCTCGGCACTATGATAGAGCATTACATAGCAGCAGGGAAGAGTGTTTGGCGGGATGCCATGTTTGCCGGGTCACTATTGGCACAGCATTCGTGTCTTCTTTCTCTTCGAGGCCATGTGTTTTCTGTGGATCGCTTAAGCGTTGTTGAAATTGTTACTGGTGCGTAAGGTCCTCGTAAGAAGTGCAAGAGATATTCAGCACACTGCACTTGCTTGCGTTTCTAGACTACCCAAGGGCCGGTAGTATATCGTACACATGTCGTTGGAAGCCTCTGCTATGCGATTCATGCGTGCTGTAGTATCCAGGCGTTAATGCCTTCTGCACTCAATCAACGAGGGTAAAACCTGTGACACACAGTAATTTGAACGGCTGCCATCACAACGGCAAACCACTTGCCTCTGACTTCAGTCTGTGCGTATGGAGCCACCGAATGTCTCATTACTTTCCTTCCATTTTAACTGCTTAGCTTCCATTTCACATAAACGATACGTTGCATCGCATCTTTGATGCTTCTGCCAGAAGAGATTGTTATTCCCACTGATGGATGCTATTTCATGAGTAACTACCTTACGCTTTTAATTGCTAGACCATTTGGTCGTGCGAGCTCTGGCTTCTTTGTGTGGTGTGTTGCTTATTTATCGCAGGTACCATTCTGATCCAGATGTGACGTGTCAATGGAATGAACAGGTTCCAGATGGAGCTTTGCGCGTGGTGAGGACCCTTTGTTGTGACTGTGAGTTTCAATACGTATGCGCACATGCTGCCCATTATGCGATGTCTTCTTTATCAAAAATGGATCGCGCTCTTGACTGACGTGTGTCAAACTGTTGTGATATACAACTCCACTAACGATGCCTGTGTGATTGTGAGTGACGTGGGGCAGCATCCCTGTTATCGCTTGTTCAAATACTGTGCGTGAAAAACTCACGCTTCACCTCTTTCTTTATCCACTTGCGTCACCACTGCCGCACGAAAATGTCACCGCTGACTGTTTTGACAGCTTGTCGGGTATCGCAGCACTTGTTTCTGTGGTGAGTGGTATCGCTGATATGCGTGCGACTAAATAATATTTTATCTCCTTTCCTTACAGACACGTGTAGCTAAGCAAGTACTGCCCAAGGTGTAGAGGTGATCATGACCGCGTACATCTTCAGCGCATCAAGAACATCATTCACAGGCAATTCTGTGAGGCGTTCTCTCTGTCGTCGCGCCGTTGAGCTGTTGGCGACATCCCTGTTATTATTTCTGTCAACGGGACGCGTAGATGCTAATACAACGGTGAGAGTTTACTCTCTGATGTACCACGAGAATGTACCAGACAATTTTGTTGAGGCGGTTAATGCTGGGTTCAACGCCTCGCTGGCATCGCGCCAGTGGACCGTTGCTCATAACATGCGTGTGGAGGTCATCGCCCCTCGAACTTCTAGCACCCCACCAATTGTCGCTCTTGAAAATGCAATCAAGGAAAATGAAGGAAGTTTTTTCCTGTTACTGGGACCAATGGGCGACTTTACCACCAACCGGTCTTTCGTTCCCACGCTGAAAAGTCAAAACTTGGTTGCTTTCGCGCCCTTGACTGCGTCGACTGCCAGTCGCGGTTGGAATCCTAACCTTTACTTTCTGCGTGTCTCTGCCACTGCGGAGCTATTAGCCCTCATCCGCTACGCAATAGACCAGCTTCGCACTCTTCGACTGGGTTTTATGTATTTGCAAGACGTTTCCTTCGGAGAAGAGGAATACTCCTTGGCTGTACGCATCATGTATCGTATGGGACATGAATTCTGCTGTGTGTTCACTGTGAAGAGCTCACTGACAGGGCAAGGTCTCGATGATGGCTTCCGATCTGCGTGGATAGCGTTCACCAAGAGGAATCCGCAGGCAGTGATATTGTTTGCTCCTCCCTCAAAAGACACAGAGAAGTTCGTACGGATGGTGGTCTCCGACGCTCGCACCAACAAAGCTTTTCTTCTCGCACCCTCAATCCTTCAGCTTGTCATGGAAAGAATGTGGCGTGAGGCACTAAACGTTGTTAGTGCTCCTTTTGTGTCAGGGCAGGTGGTGCTGGCGGGAATCAATCCTCTTGCAACAGATACGCAGTACCACGCAATCAAGCGGTTTCAAGAAAATGTGAGGTCATATCTAAAATCGCATCCGGGGGTCACGGTTTTCAACAGTTCTGACGACTTTGACCACGATGACATCGACGGGCAGCTAATGGTTTATGGATGGCTAGTTGGCGAGGTTCTTTCACAGGCCCTGAGCACATCTGAGTGGCTGTCAAGTAGAGAAGCGTTCATGGAATCACTGTACGATCAGCGCCGATATGTCGTTGATGACCTTGTCTTCGGTGATTATGGGAACGAGTGTGTTGGTTTAGCGGCCGCTCACGGTGCAATGTGTCGTTGCAATCAAGGAGGAAAAGTGGTGCACGTGCGGGTGCTGACCGATGGCTACCGGCTGCGGGATGCGGACAGTGGCATGATGATGTTTGACTCTTCCCAGTGTTACAGCAACAGGGTTGATATTCGGGCTCCGTTCAGTGCTGTGCTTTTCAAGGTGATGGACGATCCTGTTGCGATGAATGCTGCTGAAGAAATGGACAGAGGATCCTCTCTCCTTGAAAACATTCGTGTCGGTGAGGAGGGCCGGTTATTTATCAATGCCATCACTTTGCCTTCCAGTGATATTGTCAGCGAGCTGAAATCTGAGCTGTCTAAGAGGATCACGGACGCTGTACTCGGCGTGGTGAGCGGCTCAGTACTGGATGTGCCT
Source organism: Trypanosoma congolense (assembly GCA_002287245.1). Classification (NCBI taxonomy): domain Eukaryota; phylum Euglenozoa; class Kinetoplastea; order Trypanosomatida; family Trypanosomatidae; genus Trypanosoma; species Trypanosoma congolense. The sequence continues at coordinate 65,216 of NHOR01000078.1, read as the reverse complement.
GGCGTTGCTTTCATCGACCCAGTGGTTCTCGAGCCCCGTCTGAACAAGTACAGGCGGCATGTTGTTCATTTATCGCCCACATTAGAGCAACAGTTCTACGTAGTTGCGTCGTACCTTGCAGACAAAGTTCGTGAAGGCTTTCACGCAGTTATCCGCAGCAGCGAAGGGGATGATATTGGAGACTTGCTGAGTACCACACTGGTGACGTTTGGCATGGCGCTGCAGTCTACAACCATCATGAGCGGAAATGCCTCAATGAGGGACCGTCTTCCAGATCGTGGAACTGTGTATGTCATGGGACTCAACACGGGTGATGCCGAGCTGGTCGCAGATCATTTACAAAGGCATGGCAGTCTGCTTGTTGTGGTTCCCTTCTTCGACATGATCCTTCGCCACAAGGAGTTTGTCAGTGCTTTCCAGAGAAGAGCAAGTGCCGACCGGCTTTTGTTTGCAACCAATTTGCCGCACTGGGCAGATCGTAACACGAGGTCAGAGTTTGTTCAGCAATTTCACAAGGCCGAAAAGAATTCGTCAAGGTGGACACCGCTTACCCTGCTCGGATATGCGGCTTCACGCTTCGCAAAGGCTGTCATATCCCCTATGAGAGTCGTAAATGCGGATGCCGTGGTCGAGGCCGTCTTCGCACAGTACATGGTTGCCGTTGACGATATGCGATATGGCCCATTTGACGATGACAGTTGCTTTCTAAACGGTGCTTCCAGATCAAAGGGCTGCGCTGCTAATTACGGAGCAACACAAATTTCCATTTGGTCGATGACTCGTGTGTTGAATGTCTCCGCCCCGCCGCTCACGTCGCCCGTGACACCGTCAATTACATATTCGGTCCCGGACGCCTCGGGGCTTACGCCCGCTCACCTGGCTGGGATCATCGTTGGTTCCATCGTCATGCTACTCTTTTTCTCTATGGCAACCACGCTGCTTGTACGCTGTGAGGCTATGCGCCACATCCGTGACAATGAAAGCGCACCGAAGGAACCCACAGACCCCGTGACGCTAATTTTCACAGACATTGAAAGCAGCACGGCGCTGTGGGCTGCGCATCCAAATTTAATGCCCGATGCTGTTGCGACACACCATCGGTTGATTCGCTCGACGATTGCGCGGCATGACGCCTACGAAGTGAAGACGGTTGGGGACTTGTTTATGATCGCGTGCCGAAGCGTAACTGCGGCTGTAGAGCTCGCGCGTGACCTGCAGCTGACGATTCTGCACCATGACTGGGGGACGACAGCGCTGGACGAGTCGTACCGCGGGCAGGAGGAGGAGTGCGCGCTCGAGGTTTCCGAGTATGAGCCGCCTACTGCACGCCTGGATCCTGCTGTGTACGGCAAACTGTGGAATGGGTTGCGTGTGCGTGTTGGCATCCACACGGGGTTGTGCGATATTCGACACGACGAGGTGACGAAAGGCTACGATTACTACGGGCAGACGACGAACATGGCTGCGCGCGCGGAAAGCATTGCGAATGGCGGGCAGGTGCTGTTGACGGGCGCCACGTACTACTCGCTGAGCGCAGCGGAGCGTGCACAACTTGACCTAATGCCAATGGGGCCTGTGTCGCTGCGGGGCGTGCCTGAGCCCGTGGAGATGTACCAACTGAATGCCGTGCCTGGCCGCACCTTCGCGGCGCTGCGGCTCGACAGGGAGGTGGACCTGATAAACGACGAAAGCGATGCAACAGGCAGCTCCCCGAGCGACTCGAGCTCCAGCACCGCCACACTGTGCGAAACCTCTCAAATGGTCGCCCGCTGTCTGGAATCTGTTCTTGGTACATTCGCCCCCGCCAGGCGCCGCAGCCTCCTGGTAGCCATTTGTGAGCGCTGGCGAGTGTCACTGCCGAGAAAGCCTGAAGCGGGGTGGGACGAGGACTATTGCCAAAACGTTATACGGCGCATTGCGTCGAGGGTTGGTCATGCCATGGATCTGTACGCTGCAGATCGTGACCACTCCACCGGCACGTCAAGCAGCGCATCAGTCATATTGATTCCCTGCCGCGGGGCCGACATCCCCGGGTATTGAGCCTCACGGGTTTCACGGCCGATTTATCACTGGCGCGATCCACACGGCCGCCTTGAACAGAATGGTATTTTTTTTTACCTTTTATCTTCATTTACCTCCACTCCGATAAGCATTTCCCACACGCACCTCCGTTTCATTTGTCATCCAAACCATGTTGATATCATCAATGCGACAGCTGCTCCTTCTTTCCCTCCCACAGGCAAACACAAACACGCATAAATGTGTATATATTCAGGCGAAAGCCTTCCCTTTGGATGCGTAGATGCTTAACAGTGTGAGTAGACACACGTACCACGCTTTCAACTTTATTTTATTTTTTCGTCATTCATAGCCTCCCGTTAATGTGCATAGGGCAAAATGTCTGCTGTGTTAATGCCGCTTGGTGGTTTGCCTACTCAGCCGGCGAATGTAAATACATGAAAGACATGTAAAAAGAGCAGGAACGTTATTCGAAATGGTGAGTAGATTGTGTGAATAGTTTTGTGTTATTATTTGTTTTGCCATTTGGTTTCTTACGTTTGTCATGCACCGCCACCTTCACCGCTCACACCGGTAGACGCAGTTAAAGTTTCTTTGCCAGGCCCCGGTGCAATATTTTCGTTACCTTGCTTCGTACATTTTATTGTTTGCGACGGGTCTTCCCTTCGGTGGGTTACGCGGAGAGGTGGCCAGCAACTTGTGCCATCCTGTTGAGCCGCTCCCTCCTGTCACTTTTATCACAGGCCCCGCCTTCCTGCCACGACACGATGGAACTGTGTTCGTATGTGAGCCTCGCAGTTTCACAAAGGGCCTATTCGGGTCGCTTTTGGGTTTCTTAGCTTTTCTTTTTTATTTTTATTCATTTTGCTAATGTGAACATGTTGTTTGTCGTGGCATGCGCTCTTTGTGAAGTCGTGGTGCCGCTTGACAAATGTGATGATGTTTTTACACCTTGCAAGCGTTCCTCACCACTTCGGACGCTCGCTCCACCGCATCAACACCCCACCCTGTCGCGTCTGCCAAAATAGGTTTCATGAAAGTTAAGGGCCGCATTGTCAACGCTCAGTTCCACCTGAGCAGTGCGCCCGGAAAAAAAATCCAACAGCCACTGGCATTTGAGTTCCTTCGAGTGACGCCTCCGATCACAACTCACTTCGTCCCCGTGTGTGCAGACGAAGTGGCGCTGACGCCAATGAGAAGGAAGTGGCCATATCTGCCGGCCTAAGCTTGTTGGGTCGAGCGAGGATGGAAACTGCACGCCTCCCAAATCAACGCGTGCGGCATGGCTTCCAAACGAAAGTACAAACCATTAGCGCCATTATTTATCAATGGTATTTCTGTCAGCGGAACACACACACAACTCTTCGAAAGGAATATTCAGCCGGCAGTGCGCATTTAATTGTGTCATCTTCTGCGGCACTACGGTGACATTCCCCTGTAGTTTTTTCCGGTGAGTGTTTGAGCTGATAAGAACTGTACGCCAAGCGTTCGGGCAGTTCGTTTTTAGCACCCTTCTCCCTGCAGCCCTAACCGCAGAAAAGAAGCCCCATGCGGAGGGATCCAGTGGGAAGGAAAGAAATCGGGAATCCGTCAGTTCTTTGGTCTTGATGGGTGGCTGTCGCGGGGCGGTGTGCGTTGGGTTGGGGCAATGATATTATCGGCCCGTATGTGTACACCCATTGGTCATGAAATATGTACCCTAATTTCGCCAAGGCATTTACCGCACGATATTTTATTCGTTTCGTTTTGTTGATGTCTTTGGCAGATCGCCTTGATAATTCCATTTCATTTACGCACCGCCCTTTGTGCTGCTCATCAGAAAAAACACTCCGGTTCAGTCATCCAACGCCCGAGTAGCATCCAAATTAAAAGTGAAAGACCCACCATGCTCCGCAACCCGCAAGGACTGTTTCGCCACACCCCGCCCTTTGCATTTTGTGGGGAGAGCTGTCGGCACCACGACGTGAGCCTAAGCAGGCAACCTGGCAGCGGCTCGGTCACATATCACTTCCAAGCACACTCCAACGTGAGGGACTTCTACTTTTTCATGACAAGAAAGCTGTAATTTTCCCTTTTGCAGACCCGCAGCCATGTTCTTCGGCCCGTCGCCTTGACACTCGTGCCCACCCAAGCCTTCCATTTGGGGCGGTGGAAGGAACGGTCTGAGCTAACGGTCCTGTGGGAACGCCGCTCCAACTCCCGCAGCCTGACTGGCGAGGGGCAACGCTCGAGAACCCAATCAAGTCCAACCTCCAAGGTATTTGTGAGTTGTGTTTAGAACCTTCCAGCTCCTCCGTTCTGCGAGTTTTTAGCGATGCCTTAACGGCGGTGAAGCTTTTGGACAATAATCGCAAAGCGAATGAAATGAGGTGCCATCAGCCTCTCCACTTCCACCGCTCCTTGATTACACTCCTCCACGGCAACCGACAGGGGCGATGCCGCGCTGTTCTTTCACACCCGAGAGTTTCAGAAGCCCCAGCCAAATAAAAGAGGCACCCAACCATCGGCCGTCAGCTTTCCCCTTCATTTCGTAGATTATTCCTTGAGTCCGTGAAATACAACGGTCCCTCACCGCTGCAACGGTGCCCGGAATGCCCTGCGCCGGACTTCGGCCTGCAGCGCCACGACCCAGCTTTGGCGTGAAAGCAGTGAAAAGGAGCCTGACAGACGCCGGCCACCTCGATGTGGTGCCGGTATCAAGGCTCAAACACTCGACCCATAGGAACAGGAAGCCAAGCGCCTGCGTTACTCCCGGTCCGAGTGGATTGGTGCCAGGCAAGAGGCACTCGGGGGTGAAGGAAGTTATGATAATGCTCCTCCCGCACGTGCGGGAGTGCCTTACCTAAAGCGCTTGGACCACTTCTGCTTCTTAGAAGGGATGTAGAGCGCAACCCCGGACCCATGAAACTTATTTCCCAGTGGAATCGCCGTCGAGAGGCGACCAAATGAGGGGAAATGGCCGTATTCCGTCTCAGGGCAGATGCACTTTGCACCAGCGGAGTGCATCTGCGCTTATTATTAGTGGATTCCGGCACATAGGGCTTGCGGGAACCCCTCACACAGGGCGGGAGGAGTCTCGATTCTGGTGGGGGACGGTGCAGGGGTGACCCCGAGGCCGTCAGGGATGGGCGCAAGCAACGCTGGCATTTTCTGGCGGTGTGGTGTTATCAGTCATGTCGGCGTATCTCCCCAGAAAGGTGTGACTCTCTGGTGTTGGTTGTAAAAGCCTCGTTGTGGCGGCAGGGTCTAGCACCTAGAAATGCTTATTGCACAGGGGAGCTAAGATTTACCGAGTAAAAGCACTGGCCTATCGACAATGGGAGCTATTCCTATGGAGCCAGGGCGCGCGGAAATTCGTACCTTTTATGGAAACGAATGCTTTAGCGCAAGCCGATCCGCGGAAATGTGGCTAATTTGTGTTCCGCGGTTGAGGACACTGCTTATGGGGAACCCACCGAAGTCGTGTGCATGTCTCCAGCCGTAGGGCCAGGGAGGACTTCAGAGGATGAAACACGATGGTTACTATGGAGGGGTAGCGGGTTGCAATGGAGAAATGTGCAAGTCGTGGTCACCATCCACTGGCGAAGTGGGCGGGAAATAACCCCCACCCAAGGGGAGTTTTAGTGAGCGGTGACTGTTTCTCCAAGGCCGTGTCCCACACTACCGCGCTGTGAGGCGTCGTGTGCGTAAATGCATTATTTCCTCCTTTTCAACGGTGTAGGATGGCTACTTCGATCGTTAATTCGCGCAATGACGAAGGAAAAATGACATTTTCGTGGAGCGCCGGTATTACCGCTGTTCAGTGGCCACGTGAGATTTTATCAGCAGCAGCAGCATATTCATGAAGCGACTCCCAAAACAATTTTCCCATTATTTATGCGGTTGCTCATGAAACGGAAACCCCAACACCCCCTCAAACAGCCCACCCAGCAAATACCGTTAGCCACGACGCCGGCTTAAATTAGGCAACATAAATAAGAAAGCAATCACCGTTCGGCACCAAACATCACATCTTTGTTTTCCGACGCTATCAAATCAATTAACTCTCCCATTGACCCAACCATGAGTTTATTTTTGATAAATGAATAACCCACTGAGTTGAACCGCGCGAGTCTCCTCCTTCCCCTCTGGTGGGAGGAGCCATGGCTCAATTTCTGCCAAGCCTTTGCGCTTTTCGGTGGGCATTCAAATGGGAAGGGAACAAAGGCCGCTGGAGGTGAGGGAGAAGCCGAAAGAAAAGGTCCAAGCTGAGCCGCAGGGTGCATGGGAGAAGGATCGCATTTATAAGTGAGTCACAGGCTGGGATAATATGTAATGCCATGTGCACTGAGGCTTCGATTTTTAAAAGATCGTCATTTTAGACGGCAATTCCTAAAAAAAAGGTATTTCACTGGAAGGTGGAGAGCCCACACCAGAAGGGAATTCCATGTTCCCACCGTAGCAACCCCATGGAACTTTTCCGCACCGAGCGCCACGTGGCATTGAAGAATTTTGCTCCAAAGGGTGCTCCTGCATTCCTCAGGGTTATTCCTTTCTAAACGGGAAGCATGAATCGGCTCCACTCTCCGAAATGGTGAAGTGCCGGAGGAGATGTGAGCCTAAATGATTCCCCAGTCAACCCCGTGGGTCATTGGCCTCCAATTGCAAAACAATACGCCCATCATCTTTTCTCTCTTCCATTATGCGTTAACCGCACGTGCTCTCCACCTTCCCCACGCTTTTCCCCAGGCACTTCGCCCCACTCAATGGAACCTCTAATCGGTTTGTGGGCCTTCCGGAAGAACTTTCGCGAGGTCGCTTTCTCCCGCACCCTCAGACCGTACCTGGCTATCATGCGGCGGTGCATCGGTGGGTGGAAGAACTCCGATATTCGTGCGACCCCTCCTCTTTCACGGCTCTTTTGGGGCTCAATTCCTCTTTGGGGAATGTGGGCGACACGACACTCTCAAGTTGGAATAATTCCTTCAGAAATGCTGCCCGCTACACACGCTAAAGCATTTAGCTCTCTCCTTCAGCTGGTTCACTCTACACTTTTCAGCCCCAAGCCTTTCAGCGCTGAGCATTCTAGTTTGTGGGTCGCTGACTACTTGCATTGCCTCTTCGGCCCATTGTTCTTGCGCCCCTTTCAACGCTTGCTCACGCTTGCTCTGAAGATGCACTGCAAGGCACCGTTATGCCCATCCATTAAAATGCCTTGAACTACAAAACACCCACCCCCAGCAATCGAATCGAGGTGTTAAATCCGCCATGATTTACGAAGGACGATGTTGTTGTGACTTTCATTCTGCATCTTCAGTAAGAAAAATGCATCCACTAATGGGAACAAGGGATTCAGAACTTGAGGCTTCCCAACCCCAATAAGTTTGCACCTCGCCACCCACTCAGGAATGTGACCAAACACCTTCCAGTGTTTGTCCATGTTTAAGCTCTTTGCCCTCTTGCGGACACACAGACGGCTACGATGCCCCGTATCTCTGGGCGGCGTGTATTCCAACTGCTCGACCAAGCGCCTCCGAAGGCCGCTGCAAAGAGTTGGACGAACTCGAAGTGAGTCCGCCACTCAGCCTCGCAAAGGCCTTTGCACCCCGGGACGAGGAGGGACCGGCGCGGGACTCGGAGTGACGAGTTCCCGGATGAGGCACTCGCCCGCACGTTGCATGGACGGCACAGCTGTTGCCCCACCGCTCTTAACCCCTGCATGCTCAAAAGCCGGCCGCTCCTCCTCGAGTATTTTGGGGGTCTTTAATCTCCCGCAGCCGATCTGCCATGGACTGTAGTTCCTCGACTGCCCTCTCTACCTCTTTTGCTTCTCTATTACACAGAGCCCTTTTGCGATCTGCTGCCGATTGAAAACCTTTCATCGCATCCTGCAGCTGGTCCAAGGCCGACCGTATTTCGGCCTCAATTAGTGGAAGCTCCTCTAAAACTTCCGAGCCCTCGGTCCTACGGCTTGGAGGAATCTGTGCCGTCACATCCTGCAACTTATAAACGAAAGCTGGCAGCTCTTTCGTCAATATATCCTGGTTTTTTGAATCTCGCAGCCGACCTACAATGGACTGTAGTTCGTCGGCTGATTTTTCGATACCACTGTTGTTAAAGCAAACCGCCCTTAGGCGGTCGCCCACAGGCTGCAATTTTTTTGACTCCTTCTGGAGTCTTGCTTCTATCTCTTTGTTGGGGATTTCGATTCTTCCTTCAGTCGAAAAATTATTTATTATTGCTTTTTAGTTCGCAAAGCAATAACAAGGAAATTTTTCAGCTCAAGAATTGAAATGTACATTAACGAAATAGAAATGAGACCTCCAAGCGAATCCAAAAAAAATTGCAGTCTGTTGGCGACCGCCTAAGGGTGGTTTATTTTCAACACAGAGGAGTCAGAAAAAGCAGCAGAACTACAGTCCATTGCAGATCGGTTGCGGGACACCAGACACCCCCAAAATACTCGAGGAGGTGCGGCCGGCTTTCGTCAACAAGGAACTTGCAGCCCGCGGCCACCCGGCTCATTCCTTCAAGCCATGGAGCCGATAGTGCACGAGCCCTTCTGGCGGGAGTTTCCACCGATTACATGGAAATTGCAATCAATTGTAAATAAGGTGAAAATTTCCGTATGCAGCCGGTCTTTCAGTGGAAGACCAGAGGATACTCGCCATTTTGGCGTGTCTCCTTAAAATAGGCTAAAGCTCAGAGGCATGGAATAAAGCAAAGTAAAGAAAAAGGAAAGCTATAATAAATTGTCTTAAAACTTGCCGCTATCGTACCTGTGGTGAATAGTTTGGGTATTTTGAGCCATTACAACACCACACTCTTTGTTCCGAAATTCTCCGTTTGGATGCACCGCACCGTTACCTTTTGCTTCTTGTATATATACTGCGCCCTTCCCTTATGAACATAAACTAAAGTCAACAGCTAATGAAAGAAAAAAACAACTTATGGTGTGACTGAAAACAATTAGTACGACATCCCTGACCTTAACTGCGTCACCAAAATTAAATCACAACTCCAATTCTAAACATAAACAGCAAGCGTCATAGAAGGATAATTTATAATGGTAAGGGATTTGTTTTCCTATTCCTATAGGACATGCGTAAATCAATTTGAAAAATTGGGAAAGCTGCTTGTGCACGGACAGTCAGTGGCCGGCTGTGAGTCCGTCGCGAACCTCTGGGTTTTGGAGTCACCGTCTCGTTGAGGCTGCCAATACGATGCCCACAAGCCGGCATACCTCTCCGTATCTTCCGGATCAGGAATGAGTGCACTCATGATTTGGGCACATTCGGGCCAATGGTCAATATCTTTTCTCCACGACACCTCCTCCGGCAGTGAAGGCGTCAGGGACTCTGTTCTGGATGGATTTTGTAGTCGTTCTTTTGTACGTTGGCCTATTGTTCATAAGAAGAGACTTGAGAGACAAAGGATCATATCACATCATGATGGCATGGAAGAAATAATTCCATGCATTAAATACAGAAATAGGCTGTGGTAAGCGAGGGTTGGGGAGAGCATGTCCTACACCTCCAATTAATGTACAGCAGTGCTTCGTGCAGAGCAATAAACACACATTGGTTTGCGGCGGCGAGAAACTTTGGTCCGAGACATCCACATTCTGAAACTTCGTGTCATGTTATGGGTCTCCAAAAACGGCAGCGCTCCCACGAATCTCCAGGTGGATATCTCGCCACATTTAAAAGCACCATCAAAACAAAAGGTTATCAGGGACTTCAGAGGCTCCCCGCACCACGGGTGGAATATATGGGCGATGTCATTGATGGCTTGACACGTCTTTTATGCCACAGAATGACGTGTCAAGCCATCAATGACATCGCCCATATATTCCACCCGTGGCGCTATGAGCCTCTGAAGTCCCTGATAACCTTTTGTCTGAATCGTGCGTTTAAATGTGGCGAGATATCCACCTGGAGATTCGTGGGAGCGCTGACGTTTTCTGAGGGTCAGTACGTGACAAGTTCCAGGTGGATATCTTGTACCAAAAGTTCTCTGAACAATTGGGATCTTTTCGTGCTCTCCTTTTGTCTCAAGCGATGGAATTCTAAGTTGTTCTACACCATCATTACCCAAATAATCACGTACGACAGTATGATCCATTTCCCTTCCAATTGTTCTGAAATTCATCTCCGGATCTCTCGGCTCGTTTGAAGGCACATTTGCCCCATGAAAAAAATCTCTCTGGGCGTCTCTTAAGCCAGAATTGCGGTCTCTCTCGGCCATGACAGAGAAGCTTCGGTCCTCAACTTGTACAGGCTTACGAGGGGGTGGTGACCAGGCGTTTTGTGGCCCATGCAGCCCCGCTAAGCCAAAAGTATTGGTCACTTCATTTTCATCAGAAAAAGTATTCGCATGTGGAAAGTGTGACGTGTAATTGAGATGCGGTTTCTGAAAAGCCGTAATACGACAATCATTCCTCTGCACATTGTCCAAAGGGATGATTTCTGGGTGGATTAGTGGAGTGTCATCCAACATTGTCATTAGACGCCATACCAAGCAATATGCTTCCTGTGCGAAGAGAAGACTTTTTCAAAATGTTGGTGTCATCATTATCACCGTTGTTATACGTGTGTTTTACTCGAGTTCTTGTTGCGTTGCTTGAATACTTAAAAATATAAAGAAGGCAGATGAATGTTAATAGTAGCAATTTCCACTAACAGTAATAGATTGGTCACAATGCACTAGGAAACCTTGAGGTAATAGGAAGGACAAGAACTGACACGTGCTCACTGCATATGTCTCCACTGAGTCTCACTGCCAGACATTTTAACAGGAGGAAGTTGCAATAATCGGGCAAACTCTCTCAGTGTGGTCCCTTCTCCACTGCTCCACGCCACAGCTCCCAGAGTATTACAGTACACACACAGCCAAGCCAACGACATCTGGAATTGAGTCACCTCCTCTGAAAACCCACGCAACAGTTTTTTCTTTCCTTTTTTTTCTTTTGCTGTTGAACTGCTTTGCATGCGCTTAGCCGCTTCTAAGTCTTCCGATGATGGTACAGGGCCGCCTTTCCAGATCCTGAACTTGCGTTGGTTTTCCTCTCTTGTTTCTAATGCCCTCGTTTACGTACTCTGTCAATAATATCATCGGTTCCTTCTGCTGGTTTACACTCAAGCGTTGTTGCAGCCATTTACTGCAAGTCGACCCGCTGAAGTTAAAGGCATTCATTTGTCACGAGAGCTGCTTTGGGCATCAGTTCTTGTTTGGCTTGGTCACTTACCGCCTTAGTACCGCTGAAATGCGATTTCGCTTCACATTTCTGAGAAAAAGTGTATTCCCATGCAATTAAACCAAATCCCTCCCTTCACAATCATAAAAAAATGTCCCATTTGCATAACTCTCACAACTCACAATAATGAATTATGTGATCAGTTAATTAGTGCTGCCAAAATATCAATTGTCACAACTGCGCGGGCACGTAACCGGAAGCCATCCGCCGTGATGAGGAACCAAACTCGTCCATGCCCCTTTGTTTGCAACGGCAGCATCCCCCGTCACCCTCCACCAGGGCCTGTCCCGCACCCGCACCCGGTTCCCTTCACTAAACGTGAGTTGGTTCGTAGAAAAATGCTCGGGACCATAACAGGCAAAGAAACAACATCTCGACACACCTGACTTGTTTTTGGCGTCACTGGTGGGTGGGGTGGAATTATTTTCTTTTCCAGAAAAGAAAACGCTACTTCTTCAAATAAGTTTCCCTATATACACACCAAGCAATGAAAGAGGTCGTGCCCCTTCTACTCCTGTCCTCGCTGTCCGTGTATTCGTGGGACGACAACATCTCCAACTCCGTCGTTTTGGTTGTCAGCTCTGTTGCGGCTGCAGACCCCTCGAGCGAGTGGTCTTGTTTTTTCCCTTTGCCTTTTTCTTTCTTTCTTTAAGTATCAAAGCTCGTCGGCAGGCGACCGCGGGCCCGCTTTGATATCCCTCAAGTCAGCCATGATCTGCGGTGCCCCGGTTGTGAAGTTGGTGCGGTTCGGTTTATCCTCAATCGACTGGATTCCCTCCGCAACGTCGTACAGCTGCCTTTTGTTAACCTTTTTAGCATCCGTAAGTGCCTGCGAAGGACTGACGCTCCCGGGCAGCTTTTCGCAGCTCTTCAGCTCTCGACGCATGCTTTTTTAACACGATCCACAGCTGACTATATGCCTCTTTGCATCTTTTTCTTCTTCGAGCTTTGCATGGTAATTCGAGTTCACTGTTTCAAAAGCTTCATTTGCCTTTTTAGACTCCTAAAGCAATAAACATTCACCAATAAGCAAAAACAAATAAAATAAAATAAAGCACGGCTATTCAATTTTATAAATAATTCAAATGTCGCATTTTCACACTCAAGACGGGTGGTCAATATGACGGGTATATGGGTGGCTTAAATATACCATTTTCTCTTCTTATTTTACAGCAGGGGAGAAAAAATGCACACTCAAACTCTTAAGCCACAATCATAACTTGCACGCTCAGGTAATGAATCTTTTCCGTGGCTAATTGCAATGGCGCGTAGCCAACCATTCGGGTGGCAGCCCATGCACAACAATTATGGGAAAGTCAAGGAACGAAAATTTATAAATTCACATGCATCCCCGCATGGAAAACAATTCAGAGCCGTGCTATTATTATTCCCAGCATTCTCTCCGCTTATATTCTTTGGCGTATATCCATGTGTTATTGTTATTTTTATTACCGTAATTGAGGCGTGTGGTGCGCCCTAAGCCTGTGACCCATTTTAACCTCCCTTACCTTCGACTATTATGAACTTCTTTCTCCCCTCTCCCTATCTCCTAAGCACCAAAAAAGGAAAAGAAGAAAATGAGAAAAATCACTGGATATTTGTAGGGGGTTTCCTACACCATCATGTAAGCCCAGTGAAAGAATGCATTTACACCATGGGCACAATTTACCTGTGGCCTCAATTACAAGATCAAGAAAGAGAAAACCAAGTGCGCATAATCACATCCCAATTACTTTGCGTTCCATTGACTGGGCTGTATGTTGCCAGAAGGCTCAACATGCCAGAGCCTTTCCTTTTGCATCGTTCGGCTCCATGTAGTTTCTCGGTGTTATGCATATTGTTGCTCCGGGACACTGCCGTGCATTGCGGTTGGTGTCCACCTTCCGGGTGTGTGTTCAGGAATAATCCTCATCGTTTTCTTCCGGACTGCGCACCCACCCAGACAGAAGGTACGGCCTGGGGTTACTCTTCCAAAGCTGGGCATGTTCGGTCGAGCCCATTGCGAATGGCCCCATAGCCCGCTGCGAAGGCAGCCACGGTCATGGGAAATTCCAGGATTTGCCATTATTGAGTGCAGGTGCATATTCACAATTCCTGTGGGGCATAGCAAGGCTGGTCGTCCATATGCACTCTCTCTCCCTGTGAAGCGAGGGCCGGAGATGTCCGATGGCGTCACAGTCTGCTGCGGAGCATTGTAAGAAAACCTAGCCGAAACTTGTAGAAAAATAGATTGGGGAAGACCAAAGATTAAGAGCAATGAGAGCACTCAAAATCACTCACAGTAAGTTAGTAAGCAAACCATTTTACAAAGAGAACATTTAGATGGAATATGTGAATAATGGAAAATGGCTATCAGAAAAGTCATAAGTTATGAAGTTACGGGTGAACTATTTGTGTATCCTCCTTATTAGTTCCTCCGTGGAGAGGAGAGCCATACGCACGTAAAACAATGTAGTTGGTGATTGGAGTAAGCATATCGTGATAAAACCGACGATAGGCCCGTTGCTCGCGTGTCGTGATGCCAATAGCCCGCAGGAATGGGACGTCGCGGAAGATACAGCCCTTCATGTGATGCAGCTTCTCGGGAAGTTTCTCGACAGCTTCCTTCCGCCTCTCATCCTCCTCGATGTAGTGGGATGGGTCTTCCAGGAAAGCAGCGAGAGCCACATTGGGGTTGCAGGCTCCGTGTGTCTTCCCACATTCCTGAGTCAGAAAATCAACGAGGCAAGCGCCTTCCCAGGATTTGAATGCTTTCCGGGGGATCACCTCCAGCTCACTGTCCTCAGTCCCTCCTGGTTGACGCTGCGTGCTTGGAGTGCTGGCTACCTGATGTGTGAGCTTGTCACTTGCCTCGTTGCCGCTTTGCACGGACATGCTTCCGCTTGTTATGGGGACCGTGGGTGCTTTCTGGCTACTCGGACGGCTTCATCCAAGGTACCTCTCGCAACATGGTCCAACAATGTACTCGCTCCACGAAGAACCCAATCAAGAAGAGCTATGATGCCATCACCCACAAGGTACCGGACGACTTTGATCGTATTGTCATGCAAGCGTCCTAACATCTGCCGCATGTCTTTTTTCTGCACTTCCTTGCGATATTTGGCATCCTCGAGGTAGCGCAATTCTCCATCGGTTCATCCGTGGTACTCCACAAAGAAATGAAAGGTTTATCTTGCCCAGCGTCTTACATTCCTGGATAAGGATTTGCTCCACTTCACTCTCCATCGCCCAGTTTGGTATTGCTTCTCTTTCACCTTCCATATTCATATGCCTATTTTTTTTCTTGGCAACTACATTTTACTCTCTCACACGGCACTATTGTTGCATCCAATGCTATAGCGGAGACGCTGATAAGTGCTGTTCCTGGGACTAACAATGGAAAAGAGACAAGGCAAATGTACGGATATTTGGAATAGGGTGCTGTCTCACATGTTAGCGTATTATCATCTTAATAATGTAACCGATGATGATGATTTCCTGGAGAAGGGAGTCATGGGGCTGCGGCATGCACAACGCTATATTGTGAGGGGTGCATCAACGTGCGTGACTTTCACTGACCACATAACCATAACCACAGTACAGGAAACCATGAAATATCGACCTAATAAAACCACGCATACAATCCCGAAAGAAATACAGGCGACATCGTTCACAATTCAATTCTAACCATTGCATTCTATTCGGCACACTTTCCACATGCGTTCGGCGCCGGACCTCATAAAATGACATTACGGGTTGTAAGGTCGAGAGGCAAATTTCATCAATTATGAAAATGATCCCCATTTTCCACGATTGCATGCCCAGTTAACACTTGGAGATAACTGAGAGACCATGGGAAAGACGGGAGGAACTAAAAACCCTTTTCTCCAACAGCCTGCCACTGGAGAGCACATGCCCCGCAAGCTCCCTTCAATAATCCCAACAGCTAAGACCACCGGGGAGTAGGGGTGGGGAGACAACAAACATTTGAAATAACCCAACTTGCCAACGCTTGGTGAAAAAATAATCATCTCACCCAATGACAGCGGAGCACACACCTCTCTGCCCATGGCTTTAGCTCCGATATCTTCTGTACGATTGTTTTCCGTCCTTAAGAGAGGGTTTGGCCTAAATCACGATATCCTCTAATAGGCCTTGCGATGTGCAGGTGTCTGTTGCCCTGAGGGCACATCACACATCCCACCAAGGCAGGGATGAGTAAGCGTGGTGTGAGCACCTCCACAAAGAAGTCAATAACTGCTTTGAGAATGTCAAGCAAAGCAATGGAATTTTTCCACCCTGCATGCTCAATTTTCCCAATTCAGCCCCAACAAGCACGGCCATCCTCAGTGGTCCCCTTGCTAACCCATATGCTCGATTCCCAAGATGTTTTGTGTGGACACTTTTTTCCTTAAATTTCGGGTGTGACTCAACCCACCAAGACATTTCTAAGACCTAAAGTGGTTCCAGCGAGTAAAACGCAAGAACGCAGGGTCAGTCAAAATCATTCAAAGCTAATTGGAGCACTAATCAACAAAAGCTTAAATTAGCACCCACACCATCCACCTTCAGAAAAACATCATAGAAAGACATTAAAGGATGCAGGCAAACAACATTACACTGTCTTCCAATAATAGCCACTGCACACGCCAATAAATCGCAAAATACCGACGAAATCCTTGAAAGTGGAAAGAGAGCCAGAGACAAACGCAAGGACATCCTTAGCCCTAGAATAAAAGCCGAAAGCATGGAAAAAATAATAGAAGAAAACATTAACCAACCACAATAACTAGAGGACAGTATTCGTCATTCCATCGACATAACACAATACCAACCAAAACAAATACACACTGGATCATGATATTACGCTAAAAAATATCTCAATCATTTAGAGCATTCACATCCCTACAATGTTCCATAGCATTGCATTATTTCAAAATACAGCAGTACTTCAAACTCATGCACCATATCACATTATAGCACTATATCACATCATAGCATTGTATCGCATAATTTCACTGTTTCTTTCAATAGAATAACCCAATTCTTGTGCGGTATATTGCCTTTGATGCCTTATTTTATATTAGGTATAGTTCGTGTGGCCCTGAATGGCAAACTTCTTTATTTGATGAGAAGTACTTTTCTAACTACTTTTCGTTTTATTGATGACTTTGTTTTGTTGTTTTTATAAAAAGGGCGTTTCACAACACTTGTTGTTACTGGGAGATGTGGCCATCGTGTGCCTTGCGGTGGTGTACCCTTAGTAAAGGGAGTCCCATGGAAGTGCTGCGGATGTCGCACGCCATAAGGGGTATGGAGTGAACGCATGGGATGCAACGCCGCAGCACTAAACTAAAAGTTTTCGTGCTGTAATGGCTAACATTCCCCCAAACTAAGGTGGGAGACGTGAGCACCATCCACTGGAGAAGTGTGGGCGGGCTCAATATCCACCCACGGGGTTTAGTGGGCAATGGCGTACTCTCTAAAGTTGCTGAACTACACGCTACCATTTCGAGAGACGCAGTGCAGGCAAATGCATTTCTTCTCCTTCGCTAGTGTGCGGTGATTCCTTCGGTTGTTGATCGGCACAATTAAAGGAAAAAAAGGAAAAATAAAAAAAAATAAAAAAAAGAACAACTACACAAAAAATAATTGTGCGACACATAACCCCCACAGGAACGCGCTTGAAATGCATATTTGACTACATCGGGAGAGCACTTCCAGCGCTTAGGCTGGACGAAAGGGATTGCAGAACCTGGCGGGTTGCTTGGGAGTTGTTTTTGTAGTTGTTCGGCATATTTATTGGAAGCATTTAGTGTGAATTGAGATTCAAAGGTGTCATTGGGAGCGCTATGGCTACTGGACTTTAAATGACACTATTTTGATAATTTATAACAGATTGCGGTATTCTTAGATTTATGAGAACTATATTTAAGAATACCTTGAAAGTTGGATGGCAATGATTTTTTTTTTCGTTTGTTGTTGGCTGGGTGATTGTTTCATCGCCCATTACTGGGGGGACGTGTAACAAATATCTGATGATTGTCAAGAGATCGATAGGGACTTTCATGCAGGCCGCTTGCTGAAAATGTAAGCTGGTCCTTTCGGAGTGTTCCTGTCTCATGCCACGGTGCGTAGCTGTTTGATTAATGGTTGTCTTTATTTTGACAGCCCGATAAATATGCGCTGTTGCCACATCCAACAAACCGTCGCCCTGAAGTGCGACGATTGAACCAAAGGGCGACACAGGAACCACGAGGCCCTTCGTTGGAATGACGCTCTGGAATTTGTGCAGCGGCCCTCACTCGAAAGCGACGTTCTCGAAGTGGAGAGGTTTTGGAATTATGTCACAGGAACCTGCCTCTCCCACTAAATTTTTTATCCCTACAGCACTTGATTGGCACCAGGGCCGAAGCAACTCATGGGAAAGTTTGGTGGCGTGCATAACGTTCCACACCTCCCAAGGTGTCGCATCCGCCACGTTGACAGGGTACTGCTTAACTTTGGTATTGGAACGCCTCATTCCAATGAAGGTTCGAGTGCCTGTGAAATACTGCGGCAAGCACCCCGCCAATTCCCTTTTGATGTCGAGTGAAGCAGCCCCCGACAATGGCGCCACTGTCCGGCAGCCTCTCTCGCACATCTGCTTCAGCCTCTTTGGCTTTTTGTGCTCTGCGTGCACTTGGCGCTTCTCCAGCGCTCTTCCAAGCTTCAGTTTCTGAGGTGTAACGACGACAAAAGCGGTGTTGAATGGTTCCCTTCCCATTACAGCGCTCACTACCATTCCCAAGCGTTGCTATCATCGCCACACGCACCTCAATACGCACATCGCTCCCACGTTCTCTCTCTTCTCTTACCATCGGAAAAAAGAAGCGAAAAAGTATTCCACACCAAATTTATTCATAACAGAAATATAAGCAGCTTAAATTCGGGTGTTTCTATGTTCCTTTAGGCAAAAACAATGAAACAGAGAAAGAGGGGAAGGAGGATAGAGACCCCTGCGGTGCCACTCCGCTTGTGCTCTTCGCAGAGAGTCAGTTCGTCTTCGAGGAGCTTGTTGCGCATGTTGCTGGGGTTCCACGTCGGGAACCACGGAGGGCCCTCCGGGGAATTGTCGTCCTCCTCGCTGACCCTCCTCTTCTGCCCTTCTGTGGTCTTGATTGTGTAAAGCACATTGCGGATGGTGTTGTCGGAAACCAGCTTATTTTTCACCCAGTCGGCCTTAATGACGGCGTAGATGCTGTGGATGGATTTTAGCAGCGAAACGAAGACTTGGTAGTCCTCGGCGGCACTTCTTAGGACAGTAACATCCTTGGAGGGCACCTGTTTCCACTCGCCCTGGTCGCCTCCTTGAACTGTGAAAATCCCATCGCCCCACGGTATGCCGTGCACAATGGCATGTTCGTGGACGTAGTAGTTGCTGTTTTTCACGTGCGCGAGGTTTTCACTATTGGAACTGCTCCCTCCAGTCCCGGTACCACTTAAGGTGAACTGGGCGTCTATGTACTCCCCGAGGCTTTTTACGCCATCGCCGTACTGCGTGTCAGTGTCATCCCCAATGCCGTAGAAAATGTTTTGACTGCCGCTCCCTTTGTAGCACGTGTTGAGAAAGTTTCGATCACTGGGCTCCCCCGCCGCCTGTTTGAAGACACTCACAAACTCGTCCAGCCTCCCGGCGGCAATTCCGGCAGACCCTGCAGCTTTGGTGCCGGCCTGCCTCAGTTTCCCCATGACCTCCTGCATGGCGGCAAGGCGCTCGTAGACATACAGCAGGAAAGCAGACTCCTTTCCACAATTGAGTTTTTCTCCTCCAGGCATAAAGACCTTCAGCCGCACGACATCCCGCATCATTTGGATCTCCTGGATTTTCTGGTCATATTCCTCCAACTTCTGCGCCACGTAGGTGCTCACACCTTTTAACTTCCTTGCAATGTGACAGACAGCCGTGGCCTTCTGGAGGGTTATGGACATCCCTGTTGTTGCTTTATCATCGGCTACGACGTAGACAACTACCAACACCGACACCACTAACAACCTAATTACATTCTCCATCCCCACCACACTAACACTAATAACACACCTAATAAATAAATGATCAAATAAATAAATGAACAACAATAATATGTGAACATAATACACGTGCATAACCGTATGCTGTCCCGCGTAAATGATAATCATTATGGGAAGGAATTCTTTTTTGTTGGGGGAGGAGGGGCATTTACCATTCAAAGAACCAACGATTTCGGCGGAGGTGCAATTCAGCAGCCGAACGGCAAAGTTGAATTTCTGCCGCTAGGAACTCCTTGGACACAAGTTCCTTATTGTACTGCGCCAGCCACTCCTGCTTCCGGTCATTCAGGCCGACAAACGGCTCGACCGTGTGGCGGAGCCGCAACCGCCGCTGGTCCTCTTCGGCCGTCTCGTTGTCTTCGTTTTCGTCCACCGACAGAAGGACGTCGAGCTCCTCCGGCTTATAAAGAAGGGAGGCGATACCCTCGGCGTACTTCATAAGATGGTCGACAGTCCAGTCGTCTGTCATGGCGGCGGAGAGGTGTTTGACTTCATCGAAGAGTTTACGGTAGTCGTTGTACCGTACGACAAAGTCCTTAAGAACGGGGATGGACGAAGAGGGTTTTGCTTCCCACATAATATTCGTGGAGTAGGAGGAGGAACGGACGCTTCCGGTGAAGCCGGATTTCTTCGTATGTCCGGTAGTCACCCCAAGCAACCCGTCCGCCCACAGCACTTTCTTTCCTTTATTACCTTTACCAAGGTAACCGTCATTGCCTTCCATAGATAAGAGCACACAAGAACGATCTTGGCCGTGCTCGTCACGCGGGTCCCCATCAACGAGTTTCAATCTCATATCCAGCAAACTCCCCATGTCGTCCTGGTCCAGCCAGTGGACATCGCCCCCGTCCACCGGAACAAATCCGTTGTCATCGGTCTCTTTGTCATTCATGAAGCAGTCGACAATGCTCTTCTTGTCGACAGGTTTCGTCCCCTTCCCTCGAAGGCAGAAGCTGTACGTGTGGTTGTATGTGGTCGAGTAAATGTGAGTGGTCTGGACATGCCAGGAATGTCTGAAAATATTAATAAACTCGTCCAGTCGCCCTGCGGCCAGGCCGGCTGCTCCGACTAGTCTCACCCCGGCACTCGCCAGCTCTCTAATCTTCCTGGTCATATTCTCCTTTATTCGCTGGGAAAACAACACAAAAAACGTCATCCGGTCGCATTCCCCGTTTTCCAGGACGTGCTGGGCAATCCGGACCCTTCCCAGGTCATACATCCTCTCGACACTCTCGTACATCTCCTGCGCCTCTTTATTCCTCGAGCTCACAAAGTTGTACATCGATTTCATCAACCTCGACACGGCACACGCTCCCTGCGCGGACTCCAGCTTCAACGCAGGCAAATCCCTCGCCTCCACCATCACAGCCCCTACTAGCGTCACCACCACCACCACAAAAAAAATGTATCGACCACACATGATTTCCCCAAACAAAACTACACAAAACAGTGAAGGAGGAGGAGAAAACAGCCAGTGAAGGAAACACCTTCCAATGGGGAGAAACTTGGGGAGGAGACCATTTTATTTTCAACTCCACGAAGGAGAAGCACCGAAAAAAAAAGAAACACATTGAGGTCACCGAGGTGCTTCCGCTTCCAACTACACCGTACGCAACTTTTGGTGGATATGGCAAACGATGAAAACAACATAAACACGGAAGAGAGTAAAATCAAAGGATTGCGCAGTACACAAAAGAAAGAAATAAGAAATGTAGAAAAACGCGGCGACAAAACAAAGAGTATGAGCTAAACAGAGACATAAAGAGAAATGGAAGATATAGTTTATCCCACTTTTCAGGATGCGTTAGTCGCACGAGGATTCGCGTTCCTACTCATTAATCCTCGTAGACGCGGTGCTTGGGCGCCACGTCTCCCAATCCGGTGCCGCTCCCTGCTGGCACACGCCTGGAGCAGCCACTTGCACACCCGGCATGCAAACAGTCCCCTCGCATTCGGGCCGCGTCCTTTGGAGGATCGCGGATGCCCAAGCCTTCCTCCACCACCGCAGCTCACATTCCTCAGTGCGCTGGGAGTGTCTTTAGCTACTGCAATCTCCACCACAGGCACGCCGCAAATGGAGTGAATGAGACTGTTCTTCGCCTGCACACACACGCCATTTAGTCGCACGCAACAGCTCCTCATCAATTGGAACATAAATTTCCTCCCTTTCCATGGCATGCTTGGCATTCCCGTGCGTGATTGTGCGTGTCACCAGTTTGGTCACGAAACCCTCGGCTTCCCTCTCCGTGTCGGCCAGCCTCACCACCTCCTGCTGCACGGAGACAGGCCTTCCAGTTCGCGAATAGTCTCCGTGCCCTTGCTGAGCTCATTGGGGATTCCCCGCGACTCTCCCATTCCGCCACTCTCAAAATCCTGCACGAGTGCTGCAGTCCCTTCCCATTACAGAGCTCACTACCATTCCCAAGCGTTGCTATCATCGCCACATGCACCTCAATACGCACATCGCTCCTCCCACCACAGACATGAAAGGGCACGCGCAGGGGAAAAAATTAGGATGTGGGGCCCCGGTGGCTAATGGGGTCCTAAGGGCGACTACACCTCTTAAGTCCTCCCACGGAAATGTGAAGCGGGAGAGCCACTATCAAATAACTTGGAATGCAACACAATCGACAGTGGGCGTCCCACATCTCATACCCACCACGAGGTCCGCGGCCACAGGCAGGCACGCCGAGTTGTGAGCCACTGCCATTTGGTGTTGTGTTACGTCAGGTGTAACAGCAGCATTGCCAGCAGCAGGAACCTTCAGCATCCGGACTGACAAATGCCAAACAAATTTCATCAACTCATGTGGAAGTCCACAAATACACCACCGTTACCAACACAGTCGGCATTCGGAGATTACTCCACCGCCACAAACACGCGGACTCCCGGTCCCTCACTTCCCGCACGCCTTCAGCCGGCCACCCACGGAACCTCGAGTGGAGGAGCGGAGGTGGCGGAGTGAGAACAATTCATCCGCCCTGCCTGTGGGCATGAGGAGGAGCAGTGAAAATAAACCAGTTCAAAGCGGCCGCAGCAATATTATCAAAAGAAAAAACACCTGCAATCCAATCAGCAGCAGCCAAATATGGAATAGAAATAAGCCACACCGGAGACAACAGTAATCACAACGCTGCCATCCTCCACAACATCCCAAGCACAACGCGGTCCTCCATCTTCGGCATGACACCTTGCGAAATAATCGAGAATGATTGAAAGGGAACTGGGAATAAAGCAGGTAATCGCGTTCAGCTGAGAAAGGACAACACCATCTCACATCTCACCCACGTGCAGCATTTCACTCAATTGCACTATTTGGACCGAATAGCACAATTTCTCAAAACAGAGCACCTTCCTGATGTTTGCGGCAGACCGCTCATTGCAGCGTCAAGGTCCAGCACCTACCAATTGGTATCATCTGTCAGGTACATTTATTCCTTTCCACAATATGCGAAGCGCCGTGCCATCGATCACATGTGGAGACTAATGTGAGGCAAATGCGATTGCACCTCAAGGGCCTCATAACAAGAAGTTTGGCCCAGCGCAAGTTTACTCTCGGAAATGTGGCTGTTATGTGTTCCGCGGCTGATTACCCCGACTGAAGGGATCCCACCGATGTCACGTGCAGCCCGCCAGACACGAGGGGTTTGGGGTGACTTCAACGGGTGAACTGCCACGGCCACCACAAGGCGGTGCTCCGTGCCGCAATGGCGGACACTCCCTCCGCACCAACGTGTAAGACGCGGCCACCACTCACCGGCGAAACAGGCAGGCTCCATTTCCAAAACTGAGTCCCACACGGCCATGGCATCAGGGCGTGGTGCGTGTGAGTGCAATTCCCTCTGCTCGCCAGCGTGGGGTCATTATTTCAACCGCTAATCCGCACAATGAAGAAAAAGAGAAGGCGAAAAGAATGCCCAGTGCGAAATTAATTGCCCGATGCCGCCACTCCAAACTCCCAGCCGGTGCGAGGCAACCAACTCGGCGCCCCCGTTTACAGGCGGCCCTTTCAAAGTCAAAGTCGGATGGAACCGGCTGCACTTTGCCAGAAGGGCAATAAAGCGGCCGCCACAGCAGCCACCCAACGCTTGGGCCATTCAGCCACGCATCTCAACAAAGCTCTAATGAGAAAAGAAAGGAAAGGAATGAGAGTGCTGAGAGAAGAGATGCCTATTCGAATGAAGTGACAGCACTAACCGCTGTGCCACAACACAGCTGCTCCGACACGCACACACATACGCACATAATGTCAATTACTACAATAGGAATAGATATCCCACACAGCCTCTGCACCGTGGAAGACAAACAATGGGAAAAAGCTATTAGCGCGGGTAGTGGACAGTTCATGCTGCCAGAGAGGAGGGTTCAATAAAGAATAATCTGTTGGTAATAAGTATATAGAAGAGAAATGAATACTAACGATGCCAGAGCAAATGTGATAGTGCTCTAGGTAGAGGGGTAGCTCCGCTTCACCTGCTGTTGACGGCTTAGGCCTCATGCGTGCCACTGCTATGCCTTATGAACTCACTGGCAATGTCACTGTTTAGTGTTACCTGGTACTGGTGGATCCTGTCCCATAGGGCGAGGCCCGTGTCATTAGCAGCATCTCCAGATGAGGAGCACTGCTGACGCTTCTTAATGGCCGTGCTATCCACATGTTGGATGTAAATGATTTCCCAGCTGTAACTTCCTTCAATATTCTCCCAGTCCTCAAATACTTTTCTCATGTAGTCGCGGAACTCACGCACTGTGGTGCTTTTGGTGTGGTGTTCCCTCGCTCTGGTTACCTGCAGCAGAACAATCGTCTTGGGCCCCTTTCCTTCCACAACAAAGAAGCCGTCCACAAGAGGGAAGTTTGGGATCCGAGGTTTGTAGAGGCGGCCCGTCTCCAGCTCCCGCTTCGGACCGTCGGACGCGAACTCAGAAATGATTGTGGGCACACGTCCTTCCGCATGCCGCTGACCGAGCACTGACTGACGTCTTCGTTCTTTGTCACGGGGTAGGTGTTTGAGGTGTTTGACCAACGTGTCCACAGCCTCCCCAAAAGTAAAAATTTCCAGGCCCAACTCCTCAAGTAAACCAGCACACATCTCCGATGCACCACGGAGTACGTGATATATCAAACTTCTTCTAAGGCGTGCTGCCCGTAATTTTTTCAGCAGTTCATCCCGCACATGTACAGATGTGGTTTGGTTCCTGCACACCAACTTACCCTTCACTTCACAACGCACCAACTTCACCAGTTTGTGCGTGGTGCCGTCCTCATGCCACTCATCCGGATTGTCCAACACCCTCATGTAGTACCCGACATCATCAGGCGTCAATAGTAAGGCACGTGTCACTTCCTCCACGCGCTTCTCATACGTTGCCTCACTTGCAAGCACGTAGCGTGGCAGCGGACCCACCATGCGAATTCGCTTGTCAAGCACCTCCCAGTCATTTTCGAGATTGACATCCTCCAATTTAATATGGTTATTCACCGCCTGCAAATGCCTCTCCAACACAAGCGCGGCCTTGAACTCGGCATCCTCGTAGCAGTTCATGTAAATTGGAAGCGTGTCCTGCCGCTGCTTTGCAAATTCATGGAAGTTCTTCACGTTGGGTGATGAGATCAGGACAACGCCCCAATTATCTGGCAGATCCCCAATATGAATACTGTTCTCACTAATGTCGAATATTATGTAACCCACAATGCCTCGCCTTATCATCTCGTTAACCTTCCTCACAGCGGCACGCTGCTCCTCATAAAAGACAACCCTCCTATCCTCGCGGTGGAAAATATACGCCTTCCCCCTCACAAAGTAAGCCACCACTTTCAGGTCCCCTGACTGGTAGTGCAGAAGTTGATAGAGCAACAGGGAGCCGGTGGCAAAGGATTTCCCAATGCCCGGCGTGCCAATCACAAGGAATGGGTGCACACTCTTTACGCCATTCAACCACTCGTCAAGACCTTTCTTCACAATGTGCCACACTCGCAGATTCTCCTTCCGGATGTGAAGGTGAGCATTGTGCACATCCTTGTACTTCCGAAGCACATCTGCCGACACGATTTTAGAGGCATTTGCATTGAAAAGCGTGTATGGCCATCCCTTATGGGATTTCATTGTTGCCATCACAAGCTTCCCCTCCACACCCGGCACCACATCGCCCTCCCACGGCTCTTTGGGATCATACAGGGCATCCGCCTGCGCCTCGGACCATAAGTGTGGCTGCTCTCCTTTCTTCACGTCCAACACGCCCATTCCAAGCCACTTCCCGCCGTATTCATCGCTCTTCACAACATAGCTCCACCTCGCGTTGAAGATGGAATCGTACGCGCCGTCCAGTTCCACGGCACTGGGTGCGTTAGCATTCCTCATGGCTTCCTCATTACGCTTCGCACTGAGGAGCGCGGCATTCAACTTGCCCCTCACACAAGCATTAATATCTTCCACCTCATTAGCGGCAACTGCGCGTGACCACTGAAGGAGGGAGAAAATTTCTATAGCACTCAGCCTGTCCACTCCTTCCCTCATTGTCTTATACATTTCATATTCCTCCACATATTCCCTGTACGGCTCTGAATCCGTTACCAGTGTGCATAAGGACTCATCTCTCAAAAAGATAGAGGGGTTGCCCATAAACACACTCATGGAAGTATCCTCCACACCGAACGTCCTTTTGAAGTATTTCATAAGGAAGTCGTGCAGGCTCATGTCACTCAATCCACCGCAGTCCTCCAGTAACACTTCTTTCACAGAGCTGTCCAGCGTCCATTTGGATACCTTCAGTTCAAAGCTCCCCGCGGAGCGAAGAGCGAGAGTGCTGTGAAACACAGTCCGCCGGCTGAGCTGCAGGGGAATTGGCACGTGTGGAAAGATGCCAACGTGTGCCCAAAGCGCCCGGCATCTCAGCACCGCAGCGCGACTCGCTGCCAACCTCGCTTGTCGGAACATCGTTGAAAGCAGGACCTTTTGATACAACAAGCAGTGGGAAAAGAAAAGCTTATAACGTGGTAGGACTCACGCGACAAAGGAAAGCAGTAAGTACTGACCTATTACGTCCACTGGATCTGCACGCTCATACAGCCACAGCAGGAAAGCAGGCCTAACACACAACGGCACGGCATGGGCAAAATACCCGTGCAGCACAGCAAAGGAATAAGTGCAAGCAGCCGGCCGCGATAATCACCGCGTCGCAAACTGCGCAGCCACACAAACGGGACAGTGTGCATCACACAGAACTGTTTGTGTCGCTTGCTCGGGATCATCCAGCCTGCGCAGGAAAGCGTAGGCTGCAAATGCTGTGGAAATGCATCGGCGACAATCAGCCCCTAACAATTCAGTGCAGTCCGCCGTGGGACCGGCGAAAGATATGTGCCAGTAACGAAAAGCCCAATCACGACCGCCGCCACTCACAAGACCGGGCCGATGGACGTGCACGAAGGGTAACAGCCCAGTGGCGGTTCAGCACCAGTCGGCCAGAGGCATCCCCATCGCCATCCACAACACACAACCGTCAATTGAAGTCATACGGTTCCTCATCTCAGCAAACCAGTAATGAGGCTTTTAATAAAAAGAAGGCAATGGGGATGTTGAAGAAAACAGAGCTCTGTTCGAATGAAGTGACAGCACTAACCGCTGTGCCACAACACAGCTGCTCCGACACGCACACACGCACGCACATAATGTCAATTACTACAATAGGAATAGATATCCCACACAGCCTCTGCACCGTGGAAGACAAACAATGGAAAAAGCTATTAGCGCGGGTAGTGGACAGTTCATGCTGCCAGAGAGGAGGGTTCAATAAAGAATAATCTGTTGGTAATAAGTATATAGAAGAGAAATGAATACTAACGATGCCAGAGCAAATGTGATAGTGCTCTAGGTAGAGGGGTAGCTCCGCTTCACCTGCTGTTGACGGCTTAGGCCTCATGCGTGCCACTGCTATGCCTTATGAACTCACTGGCAATGTCACTGTTTAGTGTTACCTGGTACTGGTGGATCCTGTCCCATAGGGCGAGGCCCGTGTCATTAGCAGCATCTCCAGATGAGGAGCACTGCTGACGCTTCTTAATGGCCGTGCTATCCACATGTTGGATGTAAATGATTTCCCAGCTGTAACTTCCTTCAATATTCTCCCAGTCCTCAAATACTTTTCTCATGTAGTCGCGGAACTCACGCACTGTGGTGCTTTTGGTGTGGTGTTCCCTCGCTCTGGTTACCTGCAGCAGAACAATCGTCTTGGGCCCCTTTCCTTCCACAACAAAGAAGCCGTCCACAAGAGGGAAGTTTGGGATCCGAGGTTTGTAGAGGCGGCCCGTCTCCAGCTCCCGCTTCGGACCGTCGGACGCGAACTCAGAAATGATTGTGGGCACACGTCCTTCCGCATGCCGCTGACCGAGCACTGACTGACGTCTTCGTTCTTTGTCACGGGGTAGGTGTTTGAGGTGTTTGACCAACGTGTCCACAGCCTCCCCAAAAGTAAAAATTTCCAGGCCCAACTCCTCAAGTAAACCAGCACACATCTCCGATGCACCACGGAGTACGTGATATATCAAACTTCTTCTAAGGCGTGCTGCCCGTAATTTTTTCAGCAGTTCATCCCGCACATGTACAGATGTGGTTTGGTTCCTGCACACCAACTTACCCTTCACTTCACAACGCACCAACTTCACCAGTTTGTGCGTGGTGCCGTCCTCATGCCACTCATCCGGATTGTCCAACACCCTCATGTAGTACCCGACATCATCAGGCGTCAATAGTAAGGCACGTGTCACTTCCTCCACGCGCTTCTCATACGTTGCCTCACTTGCAAGCACGTAGCGTGGCAGCGGACCCACCATGCGAATTCGCTTGTCAAGCACCTCCCAGTCATTTTCGAGATTGACATCCTCCAATTTAATATGGTTATTCACCGCCTGCAAATGCCTCTCCAACACAAGCGCGGCCTTGAACTCGGCATCCTCGTAGCAGTTCATGTAAATTGGAAGCGTGTCCTGCCGCTGCTTTGCAAATTCATGGAAGTTCTTCACGTTGGGTGATGAGATCAGGACAACGCCCCAATTATCTGGCAGATCCCCAATATGAATACTGTTCTCACTAATGTCGAATATTATGTAACCCACAATGCCTCGCCTTATCATCTCGTTAACCTTCCTCACAGCGGCACGCTGCTCCTCATAAAAGACAACCCTCCTATCCTCGCGGTGGAAAATATACGCCTTCCCCCTCACAAAGTAAGCCACCACTTTCAGGTCCCCTGACTGGTAGTGCAGAAGTTGATAGAGCAACAGGGAGCCGGTGGCAAAGGATTTCCCAATGCCCGGCGTGCCAATCACAAGGAATGGGTGCACACTCTTTACGCCATTCAACCACTCGTCAAGACCTTTCTTCACAATGTGCCACACTCGCAGATTCTCCTTCCGGATGTGAAGGTGAGCATTGTGCACATCCTTGTACTTCCGAAGCACATCTGCCGACACGATTTTAGAGGCATTTGCATTGAAAAGCGTGTATGGCCATCCCTTATGGGATTTCATTGTTGCCATCACAAGCTTCCCCTCCACACCCGGCACCACATCGCCCTCCCACGGCTCTTTGGGATCATACAGGGCATCCGCCTGCGCCTCGGACCATAAGTGTGGCTGCTCTCCTTTCTTCACGTCCAACACGCCCATTCCAAGCCACTTCCCGCCGTATTCATCGCTCCTCACAACATAGCTCCACCTCGCGTTGAAGATGGAATCGTACGCGCCGTCCAGTTCCACGGCACTGGGTGCGTTAGCATTCCTCATGGCTTCCTCATTACGCTTCGCACTGAGGAGCGCGGCATTCAACTTGCCCCTCACACAAGCATTAATATCTTCCACCTCATTAGCGGCAACCGCGCGTGACCACTGAAGGAGGGAGAAAATTTCTATAGCACTCAGCCTGTCCACTCCTTCCCTCATTGTCTTATATTCCCTGTACGGTGACGAGTTTGTTATCCTCCTAAGCACTGCCTCATCACTCACACAAACTGATGGATCGTCCATAAACACACTCATGGAAGTATCCTCCACACCGAACGTCCTTTTGAAGTATTTCATAAGGAAGTCGTGCAGGCTCATGTCACTCAATCCACCGCAGTCCTCCAGTAACACTTCTTTCACAGAGCTGTCCAGCGTCCATTTGGATACCTTCAGTTCAAAGCTCCCCGCGGAGCGAAGAGCGAGAGTGCTGTGAAACACAGTCCGCCGGCTGAGCTGCAGGGGAATTGGCACGTGTGGAAAGATGCCAACGTGTGCCCAAAGCGCCCGGCATCTCAGCACCGCAGCGCGACTCGCTGCCAACCTCGCTTGTCGGAACATCGTTGAAAGCAGGACCTTTTGATACAACAAGCAGTGGGAAAAGAAAAGCTTATAACGTGGTAGGACTCACGCGACAAAGGAAAGCAGTAAGTACTGACCTATTACGTCCACTGGATCTGCACGCTCATACAGCCACAGCAGGAAAGCAGGCCTAACACACAACGGCACGGCATGGGCAAAATACCCGTGCAGCACAGCAAAGGAATAAGTGCAAGCAGCCGGCCGCGATAATCACCGCGTCGCAAACTGCGCAGCCACACAAACGGGACAGTGTGCATCACACAGAACTGTTTGTGTCGCTTGCTCGGGATCATCCAGCCTGCGCAGGAAAGCGTAGGCTGCAAATGCTGTGGAAATGCATCGGCGACAATCAGCCCCTAACAATTCAGTGCAGTCCGCCGTGGGACCGGCGAAAGATATGTGCCAGTAACGAAAAGCCCAATCACGACCGCCGCCACTCACAAGACCGGGCCGATAGACGTGCACGAAGGGTAACAGCCCAGTGGCGGTTCAGCACCAGTCGGCCAGAGGCATCCCCATCGCCATCCACAACACACAACCGTCAATTGAAGTCATACGGTTCCTCATCTCAGCAAACCAGTAATGACGCTTTCAATAAAAAGAAGGCAATGGGGATATTGAAGAAAACAGAGCCCTGTTCGAATGAAGTGACAGCACTAACCGCTGTGCCACAACACAGCTGCTCCGACACGCACACACGCACATAATGTCAATTACCAAAATAGAAGAAAAAATGAATCCCACAAAAACCCAAAGCGTTAAAATGTAAACAAAACAATGAGTGAAAATAACGATATTGCATGCGAGAGTTAACTCAAGCCGCCACAAGGAGGATAGGTCCTAAATGGTGAGAGCGTGCCGTGCCATGGCCACCACATGCATGGCATATGCACGATAAAATAATGAGAAGGAAATAAAAAATAAAAGTAACAAATATCTGAATGAATAAAACAGCAGGAATAAAAGGGATACAATGCACCTTGCAAACAGTCTGCTCACCGCGCGCCGTGCAGCAATGCGTGTTGCTGTGGCAGTGTGTGGACATGTGAGACGCTTTTCCTCCACTGATTATTTTCACTGCTCTCTCGCAGGAGCCACACTAAAAATGAAAGAAAATAAAAGGAGCAACAAATTAGGAACACACACACGCACAGGGAGAAACAATGGAAATATGAGGAAATCACAATGGGGTATGGCACACATATTCATTCATTTGCTATTAGCACCGGCCACTGCTGCTACGTTGGCATCACGCGAGTCTCGAACAATTGCGGCAACGCCCTCTGTTATTTTGGCGTCATATATTTCTTGCAAAAGTAATTTGACAATCGGACCTTCACCTGCCACTGGCGGATTGAACCTCACGCGTGTCACTGCTGCGGTTTATGAAATCATTGGCAATGTCACTGCTCAGCGTTACCTGGTACTGGCGAAACTTGTTTCACAAGGTGAAGCTCGTATCACTGGCAGCACCACAGGATGAGGAGCAGCGCTGTCGCTTCTTAATGGCCGTGCTATCCACGTGTTGGATGTAAATGATTTCCCAGCTGCAACTTTTTTCAATCCTCTCCCAGTCCTCAAATATTTTCCCCATGTAGTCGCGGAACTCACGCACTGTGGTGCTTTTGGTGTGGTGCTCCTTCGCTTTGGTTATTTGCAGCAGAACAATCGCCTTGACTCCCACACCCTCCACAACAAAGAAGCCGTCCACAAGAGGGAAGTTTGGAAGCTCAGGCTTGTAGAGGCAGCACCTCGCCAGCACCCGCTTCGGACCATTGGAATCAAATGGGAAATAAGCATGGCCACACTCCCCGTTGCATGAGCACTGACTGGTGTCTTGCTTCATTCCTACGGGGCAGGCGCTCAATGCGTCCGACTAGCGCGTCCACAGCGTTCCATGCCATGGAAGCCCTCATGGTTACCGTCTCAAATAAATCAGTTCACCTTTCCTGCTAACCACAAAGCATGCGACGTGACTTATCTCCCTTTAATGTTTACCTACAAGCATTTTCCTGTTGATTTCTTTCCGCACATGTACAGACGTGGTTCGGTCCCTCCACACCAACCGACCGTTCACCTCTCTACACACCATCTTCTCCAGTTTATGCATGGTGCCCTCCCACGCCACTTATGCAATATTCGAAGTCAAAGGAAACTAATTCCAATGCACGTTTCACCTCCTCCACACGCTCGTCAAAGGTTGCCTCATCCCCCAGGACGTAGCGTGGCACCGGGCCCATCACGGAAATAAGTTACTTAAGCTGTTCTCAGTCACTTCCGAGATTGGCATTTTCCAATTTAATTTGGTTATTCTCCAACTGCGATTGCCTCTCCCACACAAGCGCAGCCTTGAACTCAGCATCCTCGTAACAGTTTATGTAAGTAGGAAGTGTGTGCTGCAACTGTTTTGTAAATTCATGGAATTTATTCGCGTTGGGCGGTGAAATCAGAACAATGCCCCAACTACTTGAACAGCTACCAACACGAATATCAATGCCGTTATCGCTATTGTCATATATCATGTAACCCTCAATGCCTCGCCTTGCCATGCCTTCAACTTCACATCTCGCTATTTCCTCTTCCGCATAATGCACAACCCTCCTATCCTCGCGGTGGAAAAGGTACGCCTCACCCCTCACAAAGTACGCCACCACTTTCAGCCATTCCGGCTTGTAATGCAGCAGTTGATAGAGGAGCAAAGAGCCGGTGGCAAAGGAATTCCCAATGCCCGGCGTGCCAATCACAATAAACGGGTGCACATCTCCGACGCCACTATTCCACGCATCGATATTCTCCTGCACAATGTGCCACACTCGCACATTCTCCTTGCGAATGTAGGCATCACACACGGCATTGTACTCAGTCAGCGATTTCGCTTTTTCCTCTCGTACCTCATCTATTTGAAAAAATCCGTACGGCCATCCTTTCTGTGACGAGAGAACCGCCATCACAAGTTTCCCCTCCACACCCGGCACCACATCGCCCTCCCAATGCTCTTCGGGATCAGCATCGGGTTTGATGTCTGCCTGCGCCTCGGACCATAAGTGTGGCTGCTCTCCCTCACTAACAGGCACCACGCCCATCCCAAGCCACTTCTTGCTGTACACACCGCTCTTCACAACATAGCTCCACCTTGCGTTGAAAACGGCATC
Source organism: Trypanosoma congolense (assembly GCA_002287245.1). Taxonomy (NCBI): domain Eukaryota; phylum Euglenozoa; class Kinetoplastea; order Trypanosomatida; family Trypanosomatidae; genus Trypanosoma; species Trypanosoma congolense. The sequence continues at coordinate 32,407 of NHOR01000078.1, read as the reverse complement.
GTACACATCGTCAAGTTCCTCGTCACTGGGTGCGTTAGCATTCCTCATGGTTTCCTCATTACGCCTCGCACTTAAGAGCGCGGCATTCAGCTTGCCCCTCACTAAACCATTAACATCTCTCACCTCATTAGCGGCAACGGCACTTTCCCACTGAAGGAGGGAGAAAATTCCTCTAGCACTCAGCCTGTACACTCCTTCCCTCATTGTCTTATACATTTCATATTCCTCCACATATTCCCTGTACGGCTCTGAATCCGTTACCAGTGTGCATAAAGACTCATCTCTCAAAAAGAAGGAAGGGTTGCCCATAAACACACTCATGGAAACACTTGAACAGCCAAATGTTTCGCCAAAGTGCTCCAGCAAGAAGTCATGCACTCTCATACCGTCTAATCCACCACAGTAACCCATCAATACATCCTCAACATGGCTGTCCAGCGTCCATCCGCCACTCGGCCGTGCCACGACGTCATGTCTCACAGCAACAGGCCTTACAGCAGCAACAGTTGCAGCCGTCACTTGATCGCGTGCGGGAGACCGTTCAACAGGAGCAACGGCCTCTTCTTCCATCTCATCCCTTGTCCGCTTAACTCCCCCTCCTTCCATTTATATAATCCGTTTGTGTTTATTTTATACTTTCAGTGCTACGCGTACAATCAGAGAGTGAAGGAAATGAAAGGGAGGGCAAGTGAGCAGTGGCACAAACACACAGGCAACGTACAGCAATAAAGCACACACACAATCAAGAGGGAATAAGCATCCCTTCAATGGGAATTATGGATTATATGAGAAAGTGACAGACCAATGCCACGCGTGGAGAGTGTTAAGCCACACCGCGTCACGCACTCGAGCGCAATGGGCTTCCCTCTCACATCAGTGCTCTGAAGGTGTGGCTGTGCAGCAATATGAAAAGTGCCTGTAACAAATGGGCCGCACTCGCACTGCCACACCGCACGCACGCATGGCCCTCACTCCTCAGCTCACTGCCACATTACACCACTGGAGGCAGCATTTGTTGCAGGGGCGTGCGGCCAAAGTCAGCTGGCATCACGCATCCCTCCCTGCTACCAACACTGCACATGCCATTCTCAGCTGCGTCCTCCATCCAAATGCTCACAGGAATAAGTCATGGAGCAGTTGCACGGCCAGCGGTTCAACACTCAAACAAATTGCATCCCGAGTATTTAAGGTGCAATGGCCATTTCTCACAGTCACACAGCACAGCTCACCTTCAGGCACTCATACAAGGCCACCTCACTCATTGAGGAAATCAAAGCCCTCTGAAGTCAAGGCACCACTGAGGCAATATGGTCCATTTGATATCGCAGTGCCTGCTTCGAGTGTGTGCTGCGACCACATTACGTGACTGCCCTCACACTGCGAAGTCACACAATGGTTCAGGCAGCCATGCACACCAACGGCATGCAACGGTGTTCCGCCCACGGAGGGTCAGTGCTCCTCCCAACTCCAATCAATCAAGTGGCTCCACCGCATCCCTCTCGCTCCCACCACTGTCACTTGCTTTCATAATTCCTTCACTCCAACACATGGGCACCGTGCCTACACAAAACTGACCTCATGCCAGTGAGCCGATTGCTGGAAGATATTCCGTTGTGTGCAGCACAATGGGGCACTGCAGAGAGCAACACATTTCCCCCGCTGCCGCCTGAATGCCAATGAAAGCTTAATTCCCTCGTGAGACACACAAAAGGATAACACACTCCCCGTGCACTCAACACATTGCTGGCATTGGGAATTCCAGTGCTGTTATTTTGCCTTCAGCTCCATCCTGCGCTCCACAGTGCACGCCGCCACTCCTCACTCATCGCAGCCTCCCTTCAATCGCACTGGGAGATCCTCCAGCCACACTGCCACACAAACCGCTCTCACCGCATAGTTCCACTTCACTGAGAGTTATTCCACTCCATCCTCAAACTAACACACACACACGAGCACACAAGTGAGCCCCAATGACACTCACAGCAAACATCATCCGCTGATACCAAAAGCGAGGCTGCAGGCCGCACACTAACGGCACGTGAGGCCACACAAACCCGCAGGGATTATATGCAATCACAGTCCTGGGATTTTGTGTTTCCTACACGTTTAGGGGGACTGCACGCTCGTGAAGCATATTTAACAGTGTGCCTGCATGTGCTCCTTTGGTTGTTCATGGTGTATAAGAAGGCGTATGTGTTAGTAGTGGCATCATATTCAGTCCCGTCAATGTTACATGGTATTTGTACAAAATGTGCTATTATCATCAAAGTCCCATGCCTCACTGTGGAATACTTTATTGCTAGCCGCACTTCCCGGAGGGATACATTTCTTATCGTGTAGGGCGTTGCATCTACCATTTATCCAACTCTTGATTGACTAAAGTGTTGTGATCAGCTGTTTCCGTTTCTGGATATTGCCACTATATTTTTGATATCACAATGCATTGCCTCCCGCTCTCTTTGGAAAGAGAAGGACCACATGTTACAAGCGGAGCTGCTTCAACAATCTTACTCCAAAACAGTGTAGCAATGTGTCGCGCATTCCGGCAAGTTCCTCATGTGTGTTTGATGATGGTAGGATGCGGTTTGTCAGTGTGTCGTGTCATGTGCATTGTGTCTTTCTCCCAGTTGAAATAATTCGTTCCATCGCCTGCTAACGTGGAAACCTTGTGGCAGGCGGTTTGCCTCACGAACAAAGGCGTCCAGTCTCAGGTTCATTGTTAATGCACAATATGAGATCGAGTATTTGTACGGCCATCCTCGCGAGTATTGCATGGTCCATGTTTCTTACGCTTTTCCCATTACTTGTGACATCGCGGTGGAATACGGCTGCCCATACCACACAATGGATCCGCCTATCCGAGCTTCATAGCGTTGTCGATCAGCCCCCGCTGCATGAGTTACGCATATTCCCTTTAACTAAATGACCTAAGCTATGTACAGATAGTTGTGTAGTGCTATGGTGAGCTCCTTGTGTCAGATGAGCTGTGTTTGTTCCATGTGCAGCATCCCATTTTGCCTTTCCATCTTTTGCAGTTTATAATATTCTCTGGTCCTTGTACGCTGAATATAACGCGTGAAAACCTTTCCCTGTTGCTTGTACTTGAGCCTAATATGACACTCCTTTTGCACCGGCTTCCTTTCCAAGTTGTATTGCATTATTTCATTTTCACTACGCCTTTCCCCCCATGTCACCACGTTCATTGTTTCAGCTTCCCGATATTCTGGTGTGCTTGTTAATCATGTGATTAGCTCAGTTCTTCCCATTCCAACGAAAGTGTATTAAAGCACTGCACTGTACTCTCACCAAATATTATTGCCTCAATGATCATTGAGTGAGGCCATATCACATATCACTCTCACTCAAATCCTAAGAACTAATGCCACAGTTTTCAACTACGTCCATTTCAAGCATGTTTCAATTTCTAAATGCCTGACTACAATTGTTATTTCCTCTATCGTGCCACAAATCATACCGTGGTGTTTTCCCCCTTATCATCTTTCCTGGATCATACCTTGCCATCAATACACACATAGCAGGTCACTTGCTTCTAGCAGCGAGAAGAGCGGTACACGCATTCCATTTGCATTGCTGGAACTTCCATAAGTATTCTTCCTGCACTGCTCCAGAGCTGTAGTACGTTATACGGCACCGTCAAGGAAAACGGTTTCTGACGGCAATATGGCAGTAGGGCGTACACCTAGTGAATGCAATGCTGGAATGACGAACAAGGGTATCCACACGAATCTTCATGGCCCTTCCACGCATGGGTTGCATGCTTTCCAAATATGTGGCGCTCAGCCCTACCGTCGAAACTCTCCGCTCCAGCAGATTATTTGTCAACACCACTGAGTGCATTTTCAGTCTGTGCCTCTAATGCAGTTTCCATACGCAACGATGTTTTGCAAGTCCATAGTAACCCTTGTGCAATGAAATGATTATCGCTGTCATTCCCCTGGTTCTTGCTTTGCACATAACGGCCCCAATTATTGCTACCACTGCACCTGCGGTTACTGGTCGCTTCTTTTCACACGTCGTGTCTGCTTATATCGATCTCCTTTTCTTTCGCTGCGACTTTTACGTGTATTTTTATTTGTCTGCTGCTTTCAAGGAAATAGTAATAGTAACAATAGCAACGAACTTCCACCATGCATCCATGATTATTCTTAGAAGTCCCGATGTGTCATGCTCTGGGCTGCTTCACTCTACTTTAGCGATGGATTATAGCTTCATCATGCCTGGGATCAAAATTGAATCATTCCAATAGTAACTCCCTAGCTGACGCTCCTTGTCTCCACCAACCGTCCGCAATGTCTATTGCCTTATGATGCAGCATTTATTGGCATTCCTGCAGTCACAGCGTGCGGCGCTACCATGTTAACTGAACTAATGATCCCTCTCCTCGATGCAAGGCTTCCATAAACTTAACGCCAAGCGTTTCTGTCAATGCCTTCCCCGGCGTACGCTCACAGGGATATCACCCACTGCCGCCTCACTGGTGAGTGACCGCATGTCAACGCCGCAGACAGTACAGGATACCATGGAGCACGCAAGAGCTTTATCAGTGTCCAACATCTGCTGCTCACTGCCAGCACTATCGGAATGACCCACCAACGTGCTCTTAAAGGCATATCTGTAGCATTACTTTTTCCTTTCACCGCTTTTGAGGCATTTGTCCTCCCACGCCTCAACATGCACTAATGTTTCTATCAAATTGTCATTGCCTCCCAACCGAGAAAGCGTTCACTGCCTATTATCTTTTGGTAGTGTCGAGCCTGCTAACTCGAATAAGCACTTTGCTGTCTTTCCACCATCGCATGTGGATTCCCGTAAGACTTCCGCACACTGCGAGCATTCTCACATGCCACTCCTCCTTGAATACCCTTCAGCTCCTCTTGTTCAAGGCAATCAGTGTCCTTCATAAGTTTACAAACGCGAACCCTCCAAGCACCGTTCCCAATGCCCGCACCAAAGGCGGCCCAATATTAACCACAAGCAGATCTAAATATTGCTCCAACGTTTCGTCTATACAGACAGTCCCCTGTGCAATGTCCGGTGACAGTTTGCCCAAGGGGCCTGGTTTCCGAGGAATTTCCCTCCTCCATACTTGTGTCCTCACTGGCACAGTGCCAGGCCACGATGCGCGAGCACGAGCCACTCGGGCATAACAAGTCGCATACCCCATGACGTTAGTGGCTGCACTCAAAGCCAGCGCACCATACAGTCATTTCGTGTTTCTGGTGTTTTTTGTGCTCCATTGATATAAGGGGAAATGCACCGGCTTGACATAAACGGACAGCTTGGCCAATAACATTGTTGTTGCCGGGACTCCCTCTGAGAGCCCCTCCACGATGGAATCATCCCAATCCCAACCTGTATCTAACAGGGACGCGGGGTTTACCTCGACACAGACATTTGACAGATCCGACTGACTTGAATCACTTGCTTTAGCCGCCAATCTCCAGTCATCAGGCAGATTCCCTACGTAAGGCAAGGAAGAGAATTGCAGTGTCACACACAGCAACTCTGGAAGCACTTCGGCTTGTGGCTCACAGGCTCCTGGCGTTGTATCGCGCTTGACACCTGAAAGGAATATTGCCTTGCTCTGCACCACTGCTGAAAAGCAAAAGAAGGCTGACAGTCCCCATGTAAGCGTGTCTCCACATGGAACACGAAAATGTGTCTACACCCTACTCCGTTGCGAGGCGGTGGGGTCGCTGGCTCTATTTTCTCTATGTTTTCTATCCCCATCGATCTCCTCCAGCTCCAATTGTGTTGGACCGGTATATTAGGGGCGTTCCACATACCCTACCTGAGATAAAGTGCGGCGAGGAGATGAAGTTATCCAAATTCATCCCCTTCCCTTAGCTTCGTTGGACTATTTCATCAATCTGATCACTCATGGAAAATAACAGTTGCCGGCGCATTGGCACACCCATTCGTACCAACAAAAGATATGTGCGCACCACGTGTTGGCCATATCTCTCTGGCGTGTTATTCGCTTGTGTCTGTTAATCGCGTGTTTTTCCACAGTTAGTACATTTCGAAGGGCGTGGTGACAGCGTAGAAGGAGCCATTTTCACCGCCATATGCTGAAACGTTGCATTTGGAATTCCTGCAGCCTTTCTGAGCTGCTGTTTGGACGGATGGCATGTGTGGCTGTGACTGTTTATGGGTACGTTAGATAACTCTAACATGGTCTATGGTTTTATGCAGTGTGCATGACCATGTTGAAGGGCGGCTTAGAATGTGATATTTTATGAGTGCTGGGAAGCTGTCAATTCGCTTTCTGGGAAAATTGTTTGCTACACCAAGCGAGTGCAGGAACATGCCGTGTTGGCGTGCATCGCTCATTGCCTGAGCTGGTGAAGCAACGTATTTGATAAACGACCCAAATGTTGTGTTACGCTTTGCATGCATTGGGCCGTTTCACCATTATAGACAGCCAGCACAACATGCGCACTCAGCGGCGATATCATATGAGGCAGACGCACATGCGCATGTTGTGCTGCTTTCGTGCCGGGTGCCTGATGCCTGGAGTAGCCGCTTTCCTTCACAAGATTCCAACATTAAATTAATATACACTCCTCGCCTTCCGGAGAAACTGAGATATGTAAAACACGCATTGGAGACTATGCGTGCCGGGTATACCTCTTGAGAGAAAAGTGGAATAGCCCTCCAGCAATTGTGCGCAGTTCAACTCTCACGAATGCCACACAGCGCAAACATTTGAAGATAATGGTAAGGCACGTTTAAACTATATGTGTGACTGAAGTGGACATCCCTGATTGTGGTGCAAAGGGTAAATGGATAAGCCTTATTGGCAACACGCTTACCACAGCAGCATCCACCAAAGGGAAATAGGTTTGTAGAGCTTTGGCCAGGCTCCTGTTGCGGATAATTATCGTTCTGTTGCCAGGGAAATGTCCATGTGATAGTTGAAAGATTAAAAGTCGTTTCACAATTTCACACATTGCCCAAATGTCTTGTGGTGTGTTGGGGTATTTCAAGCAATGCTAATGCTACGAAGCTAGTGGACTGCCAGCAAGCGCTCACCAGGCTTTCTGAAAAGCATGAGGGAGTAAAAGCAAAGTGTTGCTCACTTCATGACACAAGAGTGACGAAAATAGTTGAGGCTAATCAACGTGACATGTGCATTGAGCGCTGTTTCTCATTCCATTCGAGATAACGGTACAGCGTACACATGTACCCTTGATCGTATATTTCATGCCAGTGCGCGCGTTATGTTGCTGTATTGTGGCCTTCTAAGCAGCAGACCCACAAGTGGAAATCGGTCTTTAGTAATAATCACACATGACTTCATCGGCGTGTGTTTGAGACGGACCTTGTACTTTCTTTGAAATTTGCATGGAGGCAAACAGTGTAAAAGCACGACACATTTGGCAGTTATTGGCTACCACAATACCCTCATTATTTTATCGGCATTGTCACGCCCGAGGAGCTCGTAACATATATGCACACATTTGTTGGAGGAGGATGGCAGCAAATTAAGGAGCGCTGGGAGCTATTCCTTTAATTATTACTGCACAGGATACAACAGAGTCAAGTATGTTTTCCGATTTCATTGATCACTGAGGGCTATTGGCGGTAATCAGATGCCTTGTGGCTTCAAATGTGATCCCCAGGTAAAACGATTGAGGATTGGGTGATGGCCTAACTCATCAGAGGCTTGGACCCGTTGCCAATACAGTATGGTGAGTGGCGCCAATATATTTCCCAAGCGCTGGGCCGGCGGCAATAAAAGGGCTTATCCCTTTCCACAGAGGAGAAGAGCATAATGTTGTTTCAGTGGCTACCGCGGTCAGTCAAACTGGGTTCTATAGGTGATAATGACAACAGCAATATTGATGAGGATAATAATGGTTTTTCATTCGATAGTCTCTGATTGTTGAATGCAGAAGGGCAATCGGATGAGAAGGTGATTTGAAACAACCTGGTAACGGATGTACCACACGAAGAGACCGCATCATGCTATGACTCTCAACGGCATTGAGCGGATGATGTCTCGGTTCAAACCGTTGGTGATGGCACGCCCCAACGAGGTACGTTACTTTCCTCCCTCCGCAGCAACAACTCGTACGTTACAATCGCACTTGCCAGGTGGGATTCTGTGCTGATGTGTTCTGAATGAGCGCTCTTGTCGTGCGCCATACAGCGCTTGGTGTCGCCAAGGATTATATTTTCCAAATCTGCGTTGTATAGGAGGCGATGGAAAGGCTGAGGCACTCTTGGATAGATTTCACCTCGTTTGATATTTCCATTATTGTAAACCGTCAGGTCGAGGCGCTTTATGTCATGCTATCTGTGCTTAGGTAACGTGTCTGCATGACAAAGCATTGCTCATGGCTTAGTTTAGAAATGTGTTGACAGGGATAATGCCTTGTCGTGACGCACTTCTCTGCAGCGTTAATAACATTTATTACAGGCGAGGCTCCAGAGCAAAAGCAGCATGTGCAATCTCCCCTTATATGGACGGCTTGCCATGGTATTAGAACAGTGAGAAGCGGTTGCTCTGACGTGATAATTGTTTTATAATTCAATCTTCTCCTTCAATGCATACATGCCACTGTTTGATTGCTTATTTTTGACGGTGTCCCAACAAGTAAACAGGTCTACGCGGTTATCTGGCTTGGATGATCAATCTCTGAAATTCGTGACAAAGGGTAGACGGAAATGCTGGTTTCACTCGATTTTAGTCTATATCTTGCCTCCGCGGTGAAATAGTTCCGAAGGACATGCCCATTTGTTCGCTTCCCTTTAGGCAGCAGCATTAATGGATGCAAACCGCGCAGCTCGATGTGATTGCATCAGGCAGGCCTTGATATCCTCATAGGGGTATACTTCCCCTTATGGTGTGATGATTGGGCAGCTTAACCAGTTTCACGCAGGGCGTTTTTGCTTTAGGGAGTAACGAGTGTGACTATGTGGATATCACTGATGCAGATCGATGACCACTGACAGTGATGCATTGGCAGCTTGACACCCTGCGGTGTTTCCGTGGCATGAATTAAGCATCTGTATTGAAGCCTGTTAAATTCTTTCCACAGTCCCGTTTAATACAGTTCATGACATGCTGTTGGTTGTATCGCATATGTAGCATACACCCTGTTAGTGTGTTTGTCACAATGTCTCTAGCCAGGCGGAAACATACGAGCATTCATTAAGCGCGAGTGGCCACGTCGTCAATTATCACAGTCACTGAATAGCAGATATTTACACAGTTTTCAAACATTGACCATGGAACGCAATACGTGGCACTGACGGGTGTAAACAAGGATATAAATGGTTTCATTGATGTTTATGGTTTGCTCTACCCTCTGACAGACTATGTTATGGAATTGATGGGCTTTTCTTTGTACAGAAGGGTGGTGTCCTTGGCCTTGTTTACCAATGGAAGTGTATGTTGCTGCGGTAGATGCGTGTGAAGTTCTTACACTACTGTTGTGTGAGAACGCTGTGGTTTCATCGCGGAGCACAAAGATAGAAATTGGTGTTGCTAAACTGGCAGGGACACGTACAGTTCGGTGATTTAGTGTAGCTAATGTCCCCAAATGATCAGCATTGTGTAACGATTACAATGTTTTCAAAGGAGTATGTAAAGTTCAGTTTCGGCCAAAGGGTATGTTTGTCGGATGTCGGGATTTAGTTTACACATACTTTTTGCGGAGACACTTCTTACTTAATCAACAGTTTGGTTGATGTGTCCCCTGCATGGCTATTTTCGGTTGCTGCAGCCTTAAGCACACGCACGCACGCATAGAGCATTAGGTAAAAATATCCACTTATTTCCCACGCACACCACGCGCCCACATTGTAACTTGATAGCCACGCAATGGCCGTTTCCAGCTATGAAATGTGTGCATGCATCCCGGCTAGGAACCATCAATGCTACACAGGACTCGCCACTGGAAGAGCAATACCTCAAAAAAGTCATCCAATGAAAGCTCACGCGCGGTCGTGTCCTGGAGGGTCGTTATTAGTGCTTGCACGCTGATGAAAGGATTGAGCTTCATTTTTACCCATATTGATATGATGCTTCGTACGTTGTATTGGATCTCATTACATCCAGTTCACCGGAGTAGCTTGCTTTACTCCCGACTGGTTTCTCAGCTTTGAGCAAAGAGCACTTGACTGCTTTTGATTTCTGCATCATTGTTGCAGCGGCTGGTTGGATTACCCCCTGTGTCTTATTACTGCACGGAATATAATGTGTGCTCCCTAGTATTGATTCGCATGCACGCACAAACACAAAAACATTATTATTATTATATTGCTTTGATCTCCAGCGTGATGGGGTACGATATTGATTTGGCTTACTCGTATGCCGTGAAACACCGTATAGCAATTACTCTCGGCACTGCGATAGAGTATTACATAGCAGCGGCGAAGAGTGCTTGGCGGGATGCCATGTTTGCCGCGTCACTATTGTCACAACGTTTGTCTTCTTTCTTTCTCTCCGAGGCCATGCGTTTTCTGTGGATCGCTTAAGCGTTGTTGAAATTGCTACTGGTGCACATGATCCTCGTAAGAAGTGCAAGAGATATTCAGCACACTGCGCTTGCTTGCGTTTTCAGACTGCCCAAGGGCCGTTAGTATATCGTACACATGTTGTTGGAAGCCTCTGTCATGCGATTCACGCGTGCTGTAGTATCCAGGCGCGAATGCCTTCTGCACTCAATCAACGAGGGTAAAACCTGTGACATCAAATAATTTGAACGGCTGCCATTGAAACGACAAACCACTTGCCTCTGACTTCAGTCTGTGCATATGGAACCACCGAATGTCTCATTACTTTCCTCTTGTTTTAACTGCTTAGCCTTTATCTCCTATAAACGATAAGTTGCATCGCGTCGCTGATGCTTCTGCCAGAAGAGATTGTTATTCCCACTGCTGGATGCTATTTCATGAGTAGCTACCTTACGCTTTCAATTGCTAGACTGTTTGGTCGTGCGAGCTCTGGCTGCTTTGTGTGGTGTGTTGCTTATTTATCGCAGGTACCATTCTGATCCAGATGTGACGTGTCAATGGAATGAACGGGTTCCAGGTGGAGCTTTGCGCGTGGTGAGGACCCTTTGTTGTGACTGTAAGTTTCAATACGTATGCGCACATGCTGCCCATTATGCGATGTCCTCTTTATCAAAAATGGATCGCGCTGTTGACTGGCGTGTGTCAGACTTTTGTGATATACAACTCCACTGACGATGCCTGTGTGATTGTGTGAGTGACGTGGGGCAGCATCCCTGCTATTGCTTGCTCAAATACTCTGCGTGAAAAATCACGCTTCACTTCTCTTTCTTTATCCACTTGCGTCACCACTGCCGCACGAAAATGTCACCGCTGACTGTTTTGACAGCTTGTCGGGTATCACAGCATTTGTTTCTGTGGTGAGTGGTATCGCGGATATGCGTGCGACTAAATAATATTTTATCTCCTTTCCTTACAGACACGTGTAGCTAAGCAAGTTCTGCCCGGTTGTAGAGGTGATCATGACCGCGTACATGTTCAGTGCATCAAGAACATCATTCACAGGCAATAGTGTGAGGCGTTCTCTTTGTCGTCGCGCCGTGGGGCTGTTGGCGACATCCCTGTTATTATTTCTGTCAACGGGACGCGTAGATGCTAATACAACGGTGAGAGTTTACTCTCTGATGTACCACGAGAACGTACCAGACAATTTTGTTGAGGCGGTTAATGCTGGGTTCAACGCCTCGCTGGCATCGCGCCAGTGGACCGTTGCTCATAACATGCGTGTGGAGGTCATCGCCCCTCGAACTTCTAGCACTCCACCAATTGTCGCTCTTGAAAATGCAATCAAGGAAAATGAAGGAAGTTTTTTCCTGTTACTGGGACCGATGGGTGACTTTACCACCAACCCATCTTTCGTTCCCACGCTGAAAAGTCAAAACTTGGTTGCTTTCGCGCCCTTGACTGCGTCGACTGCCAGCCGCGGTTGGAATCCTAACCTTTACTTTCTGCGTGTATCTGCCACTGCGGAGCTACTAGCCCTCATTCGCTACGCAATAGGCCAGCTTCGCACTCTTCGACTGGGCTTTATGTATTTGCAAGACGTTTCCTTCGGAGAAGAGGAATACTCCTTGGCTGTACGCATCATGTATCGTATGGGACATGAATTCTGCTGTGTGTTCACTGTGAAGAGCTCACTGACAGGGCAAGGTCTCGATGATGGCTTCCGATCTGCGTGGATAGCGTTCACCAAGAGGAATCCGCAAGCAGTGATATTGTTTGCTCCTCCCTCAAAAGACACAGAGAAGTTCGTACGGATGGTTGTCTCCGACGCTCGCACCAACAAAGCTTTTCTTCTCGCACCCTCAATCCTTCAGCTTGTCATGGAAAGAATGTGGCGTGAGGCACTAAACGTTGTTAGTGCTCCTTTTGTGTCAGGGCAGGTGGTGCTGGCGGGAATCAATCCTCTTGCAACAGATACGCAGTACAGCGCAATCAAGCGGTTTCAAGAAAATGTGAGGTCATATCTAAAATCGCATCCGGGGGTCACGGTTTTCAACAGTTCTGACGACTTTGATCACGATGACATCGACGGGCAGCTAATGGTTTATGGATGGCTAGTTGGCGAGGTTCTTTCACAGGCCCTGAGCGCATCTGAGTGGTTGTCAAGTAGAGAAGCGTTCATGGAATCACTGTACGATCAGCGCCGATATGTCGTTGATGACCTTGTCTTCGGTGATTATGGGAACGAGTGTGTTGGTTTAGCGGCCGCTCACGGTGCAATGTGTCGTTGCAATCAAGGAGGGAAGGTGGTGCACGTGCGGGTGCTGACCGATGGCTACCGGCTGCTGGATGCGGACAGTGGCATGATGATGTTTGACTCTTCCCAGTGTTACAGCAACAGGGTTGATATTCGGGCTCCGTTCAGTGCTGTGCTTTTTAAGGTGACAGACGATCCTGTTGCGATGAATGCTGCTGAAGAAATGGACAGAGGATCCTCTCTCCTTGAAAACATTCGTGTCGGTGAGGAGGGTCGGTTATTTATCAATGCCATCGCTTTACCTTCCAGTGATATTGTCAGCGAGCTGAAATCTGAGCTGTCTAAGAGGATCACGGACGCTGTACTCGGCGTGGTGAGCGGCTCAGTATTGGATGTGCCTGGCGTTGCTTTCATCGACCCAGTGGTTCTCGAGCCCCGTCTGAACAAGTACAGGCGGCATGTTATTCATTTATCGCCCACATTAGAGCAACAGTTCTACGTAGTTGTGTCGTACCTTGCAGCAAAGTAGTGAGGGCTTTCACGCAGTTATCCGCAGCAGCGAAGGGGATGATATTGGAGACTTGCTGAGTACCACACTGGTGACGTTTGGCATGGCGCTGCAGTCTACGACCATCATGAGCGGCAATGCCTCAATGAGGGACCGTCTTCCAGATCGTGGAACGGTGTATGTCATGGGACTCAACACGGGTGATGCCGAGCTGGTCGCAGATCATTTACAAAGGCATGGCAGTCTGCTCGTTGTGGTTCCCTTCTTCGACATGATCCTTCGCCACAAGGAGTTTGTCAGTGCTTTCCAGAGAAGAGCAAATGCCGACCGGCTTTTGTTTGCAACCAATTTGCCGCACTGGGCAGACCGTAACACGAGGTCAGAGTTTGTTCAGCAATTTCACAAGGCCGAAAAGAATTCGTCAAGGTGGACACCGCTTACCCTGCTCGGATATGCGGCTTCACGCTTCGCAAAGGCTGTCATATCCCCTATGAGAGTCGTAAATGCGGATGCCGTGGTCGAGGCCGTCTTCGCACAGTACATGGTTGCCGTTGACGATATGCGATATGGCCCATTTGACGACGACAATTGCTTTCTAAACGGTGCTTCCAGATCAAAGGGCTGTGCTTCTAATTACGGAGCAACACAAATTTCCATTTGGTCGATGACTCGTGTGTTGAATGTCTCCGCCCCGCCGCTCACGGCGCCCGTTACACCGTCAATTACATATTCGGTCCCGGACGCCTCGGGGCTTACGCCCGCTCACCTGGCTGGGATCATCGTTGGTTCCATCGTCATGCTACTCTTTTTCTCTATGGCAACCACGCTGCTTGTACGCTGTGAGGCTATGCGCCACATCCGTGACAATGAAAGCGCACCGAAGGAACCCACAGACCCCGTGACGCTAATTTTCACAGACATTGAAAGCAGCACGGCGCTGTGGGCTGCGCATCCAAATTTAATGCCCGATGCTGTTGCGACACACCATCGGTTGATTCGCTCGACGATTGCGCGGCATGACGCCTACGAAGTGAAGACGGTTGGGGACTCGTTTATGATCGCGTGCCGAAGTGTAACTGCGGCTGTAGAGCTCGCGCGTGACCTGCAGCTGGCGCTGTTGCATCATGACTGGGGGACGACAGCGCTGGACGAGTCGTACCGCGGGCTGGAGGAGGAGTGCGCGCTCGAGGTTTCCGAGTATGAGCCGCCTACTGCACGCCTGGATCCTGCTGTGTACGGCAAACTGTGGAACGGGTTGCGTGTGCGTGTTGGCATCCACACAGGGCTGTGCGACATTCGACACGATGAGGTGACGAAAGGCTACGATTACTACGGGCAGACAACGAACATGGCTGCGCGCGCGGAGAGCGTGGCGAATGGCGGGCAGGTGCTGTTGACGGACGCCACGTACTACTCTCTGAGCACCGCGGAGCGTGCACGACTTGACCTAATGTCAATGGGGCCTGTGTCGCTGCGGGGCGTGCCTGAGCCCGTGGAGATGTACCAACTGAATGCCGTGCCTGACCGTATCTTCGCGGCGCTGCGGCTCGACAGGGAGGTGGACCTGATAAACGATGAAAGCGATGCAACAGGCAGCTCCCCGAGCGACTCGAGCTCCAGCACCGCCACACTGTGCGAAACCTCTCAAATGGTCGCCCGCTGTCTGGAATCTGTTCTTGGTACATTCGCCCCCGCCAGGCGCCGCAGCCTCCTGGTAGCCATTTGTGAGCGCTGGCGAGTGTCACTGCCGAGAAAGCCTGAAGCGGGGTGGGACGAGGACTATTGCCAAAACGTTATACGGCGCATTGCGTTGAGGGTTGGTCATGCCATGGATCTGTACGCTGCAGACCGTGACCACTCCACCGGCACGTCAAGCAGCGCATCAGTCATATTGATTCCCTGCCGCAGGGCTGACATCCCCGGGTATTGAGCCTCACGGGTTTCACGGCCGATTTATCACTGGCGCGATCCACACGGCCGCCTTGAACAGAATGGTATTTTTTTTTACCTTTTATCTTCATTTACCTCCACTCCGATAAGCATTTCCCACACGCACCTCCGTTTCCTTTGTCATCCAAACCATGTTGATATCATCAATGCGACGGTTGCTCCCCCTTTCCTCCCTCCCACAGGCAAACACCAACACACGCATAAATGTGTATATATTCAGGCGAAAGCCTTCCCTTTGGATGCGTAGATGCTTAACAGTGTGAGTAGACACACGCACCACGCTTTCAACTTAACTTTATTTTTTCGTCATTCATAGCCTCCCGTTAATGTGCGTAGGGCAAAACGTTTGTTGTGTTTATGCCGCTTGGTGGTTTGCCTACTCAGCCGGCGAATGTAAATACATGAAAGACATGTAAAAAAGCAGGAACGTTATTCGAAATGGTGAGTAGATTGTGTGAATAGTTTTGTGTTATTATTTGTTTTGCCATTTGATTTCTTACGTTTGTCATGCACCGCCACCTTCACCGCTCACACCGGTAGACGCAGTTAAAGTTTCTTTGCCAGGCCCCGGTGCAATATTTTCGTTACCTTGCTTCGTACATTTTATTGTTTGCGACGGGTCTTCCCTTCGGTGGGTTACGCGGAAAGGTGGCCAGCAACTTGTGCCATCCTGTTGAGCCGCTCCCTCCTGTCACTTTTATCACAGGCCCCGCCTTCCTGCCACGACACGATGGAACTGGGTTCGCATGTGAGCCTCGCAGTTTCACAAAGGGCCTATTCGGGCCGCTTTTGGGTTTCTTAGCTTTTCTTTTTTATTTTCATTCATTTTGCTAATGTGAACATGTTGTTTGTCGTGGCATGTGCTCTTTATGAAGTCGTGGTGCCGCTTGACAAATGTGATGATGTTTTTACACCTTGCAAGCGTTCCTCACCACTTCGGATGCTCGCTCCACCGCATCAACACCCCACCCTGTCGCGTCTGCCAAAATAGGTTTTATGAAAGTTAAGGGCCGCATTGTCAACGCTCAGTTCCGCTTGAGCAATGCATCCGGAAAAAAATCCAACAACCACTGGCATTTGAGTTCCTCCGAGTGACGCCTCCGATCACAACTCACTTCGTCCCCGTGTGTGCAGACGAAGTGGCGCTGACGCCAATGAGAAGGAAGTGGTCATTTCTGCCGGCCTAAGCTTGTTGGGTCGAGCGAGGATGGAAACTGCACGCCTCCCAAATCAACGCGTGCGGCATGGCTTCCAAACGAAAGTACAAACCATTAGCGCCATTATTTATCAATGGTATTTCTGTCAGCGGAACACACACACAACTCTTCGAAAGGAATATTCAGCCGGCAGTGCGCATTTAATTGTGTCATCTTCTGCGGCACTACGGTGACATTCCCCTGTAGTTTTTTCCGGTGAGTGTTTGAGCTGATAAGAACTGTACGCCAAGCGTTCGGGCAGTTCGTTTTTAACACCCTTCTCCCTGCAGCCCTAACCGCAGAAAAGAAGCCCCATGCGGAGGGATCCAGTGGGAAGGAAAGAAATCGGGAATCCGTCAGTTCTTTGGTCTTGATGGGTGGCTCTCCCGGGGCGGTGTGCGTTGGGTTGGGGCAATGATATTATCGGCCCGTATGTGTACACTCGTTGGTCATGAAACATGTACCCTAATTTCGCCAAGGCATTTACCGCACGATATTTTATTCGTTTCGTTTTGTTGATGTCTTTGGCAGATCGCCTTGATAATTCCATTTCATTTACGCACCGCCCTTTGTGCTGCTCATCAGAAAAAACACTCCGGTTCAGTCATCCAACGCCCGAGTAGCATCCAAATTAAAAGTGAAAGACCCACCATGCTCCGCAACCCGCAAGGACTGTTTCGCCACACCCCGCCCTTTGCATTTTGTGGGGAGAGCTGTCGGCACCACGACGTGAGCCTAAGCAGGCAACCTGGCAGCGGCTCGGTCACACATCACTTCCAAGCACACTCCAACGTGAGGGACTTCTACTTTTTCATGACAAGAAAGCTGTAATTTTCCCTTTTGCAGACCCGCAGCCATGTTCTTCGGCCCGTCGCCTTGACACTCGTGCCCACCCAAGCCTTCCATTTGGGGCGGTGGAAGGAACGGTCTGAGCTAACGGTCCTGTGGGAACGCCGCTCCAACTCCCGCAGCCTGACTGGCGAGGGGCAACGCTCGAGAACCCAATCAAGTCCAACCTCCAAGGTATTTGTGAGTTGTGTTTAGAACCTTCCAGCTCCTCCGTTCTGCGAGTTTTTAGCGATGCCTTAACGGCGGTGAAGCTTTTGGACAATAATCGCAAAGCGAATGAAATGAGGTGCCATCAGCCTCTCCACTTCCACCGCTCCTTGATTACACTCCTCCTCGGCAACCGACAGGGGCGATGCCGCGCTGTTCTTTCACACCCGAGAGTTTCAGAAGCCCCAGCCAAATAAAAGAGGCACCCAACCATCGGCCGTCAGCTTTCCCCTTCATTTCGTAGATTATTCCTTGAGTCCGTGGAATACAACGGTCCCTCACCGCTGCAACGGTGCCCGGAATGCCCTGCGCCGGACTTCGGCCTGCAGCGCCACGACCCAGCTTTGGCGTGAAAGCAGTGAAAAGGAGCCTGACAGACGCCGGTCACCTCGATGTGGTGCCGGTATCAAGGCTCAAACACTCGACCCATAGGAACAGGAAGCCAAGCGCCTGCGTTACTCCCGGTCCGAGTGGATTGGTGCCAGGCAAGAGGCACTCGGGGGTGAAGGAAGTTATGATAATGCTCCTCCGCACGTGCAGGAGTGCCTTACCTAAAGCGCTTGGACCACTTCTGCTTCTTAGAAGGGATGTAGAGCGCAACCCCGGACCCATGAAACTTATTTTCCAGTGGAATCGCCGTCGAGAGGCGACCAAATGAGGGGAAATGGCCGTATTCCGCCTCAGGGCAGATGCACTTGGCACAAGTGGAATGCACTGCGCTTAACATTAGTGGATTCCGGCACATAGGGCTTGCGAGAACCCCTCACGCAGGGCGGGAGGAGTCTCGACTCTGCTGAGGGACGGTGCAGGGGTGATCCCGAGGCCGTCAGGGATGGGTGCAAGCAACGCTGGCATTTTCTGACAGCGTGGTGTTATCAGTCATGTCGGCGTATCTCCCCAGAAAGGCGTGACTCTCTGGTGCTGGTTGTAAAAGCCTCGTTGTGGCGGCAGGGTCTAGCACCTAGAAATGCTTATTCCACAGGGGAGCTAAGATTTACCGAGTAAAAGCACTGGCCTATCGACAATGGGAGCTATTTCTATGGAGCCAGGGCGCGCGGGATATCGTATCTTTATGGAAACGAATGCTTTAGCGCAAGCCGATCCGCGGAAATGTGGCAATTTGTGTTCCGCGGTTGAGGACACTGCTTATGGGGAACCCACCGAAGTCGTGTGCATGTCTCCAGCCGTAGGGCCAGGGATGACTTCAGAGGATGAAACACGATGGTGACTATGAAGAGATAGCGGGTTGCAATGGAGAAATGTGCAAGTCGTGGTCACCATCCACTGGCGAAGTGGGCGGTAAATAACCCCCACCCAAGGGGAGTTTTAGTGGGCGTGACTGTTTCTCCAAGGCCGTGTCCCACACTACCGCGTTGTGAGGCGTCGCGTGCGTTAATGCATTATTTCCTCCTTTTCAACGGTGTAGGATGGCTACTTCGATCGTTAATTCGCGCAATGACGAAGGAAACATGACATTTTCGTGGAGCGCCGGTATTACCGCTGTTCAGTGGCCACGTGAGATTTTATCAGCAGCAGCACCATGTTCATGAAGCGGCTCCCAAAACAATTTTCCCATTATTTATGCGGTTGCTCATGAAACGGAAACCCCAACACCCCCTCAAACAGCCCACCCAGCAAATACCGTTAGCCGTGATGCCGGCTTAAATTAGGCAACATAAATAAGAAAGCAATCACCGTTCGGCACCAAACATCACATTTTTGTTTTCCGATGTTATCAAATCAATTAACTCTCCCATTGACCCAACCATGAGTTTATTTTTGATAAATGAATAACCCACTGAGGTGGACCGCGCGAGTCGCCTCCTTCCCCTCTGGTGGGAGGAGCCATGGCTCAACTTCTGGCAAACCTTTGCGCTTTTCGGTGGGCATTCAAATGGGAAGGGAACAAAGGCCACTGGAGGTGAGGGAGAAGCCAAAAGAAAAGGTCCAAGCTGAGCCGCAAGGTGCATGGGAGAAGGACCGCATTTATAAGTGAGTCACAGGCTGGGATAATATGTAATGCCATGTGCACTGAGGCTTCGATTTTTAAAAGATCGTCATTTTAGACGGCAATTCCTAAAAAAAAAAAAGGTATTTCACTGGAAGGTGGAGAGCCCACACCAGAGGGAATTCCATGTTCCCACCGTAGCAACCCCATGGAACTTTTCCGCACCGAGCGCCACGTGGCATCGAAGAATTTTGCTCCAGAGGGTGCTCCTGCATTCCTCAGGGTTATTCCTTTCTAAACGGGAAGCATGAATCGGCTCCACTCTCCGAAATGGTGAAGTGCCGGAGGAGGTGTGAGCCTAAATGATTCCCCAGTCAACCCCGTGGGTCATTGGCCTCCAATTGGCAAAACAATACGCCCATCATCTTTTCTCTCTTCCATTATGCGTTCACCGCACGTGCTCCACCTTCCCCACGCTTTTCCTCAGGCACTTCGCCCCACTCAATGGAACCTCTAATCGGTTTGTGGGCCTTCCGGAAGAACTTTCGCGAGGTCGCTTTCTCCCGCACCCTCGACCGTACCTGGCTATCATGCGGCGGCGCATCGGTGCGTGGAAGAACTCCGATATTCGTGCGACCCCTCCTCTTTCACGGCTCTTTTGGGGCTCAATTCCTCTTTGGGGAATGTGGGCGACACGACACTCTCAAGTTGGAATAATTCCTTCAGAAATGCTGCCAGCTACACACGCTAAAGCATTTAGCTCTCTCCTTCAGCTGGTTCACTCTACACTTTTCAGCCTCAAGCCTTTCAGCGCTGAACATTCCAGTTTGTGTGTCGCTGACTACTTCCATTGCCTCTTCGGCCCATTGTTCTTGCGCCCCTTTCAATGCTTGCTCTGAAGATGCACTGCAAGGCACCGTTATGCCCATCCATTAAAATGCCTTGAACTACAAAACACCCACCCCCAGCAATCGAATCGAGGTGTTAAATCCGCCATGATTTACGAAGGACGATGTTGTTGTGACTTTCATTCTGCATCTTCAGTAAGAAAAATGCATCCACTAATGGGAACAAGGGATTCAGAACTTGAGGCTTCCCAAACCCAATAAGTTTGCACCTCGCCACCCACTCAGGAATGTGACCAAACACCTTCCAGTGTTTGTCCATGTTTAAGCTCTTTGCCCTCTTGCGGACGCACAGACGGCTACGATGCCCCGTATCTCTGGGCGGCGTGTATTCCAACTGCTCGACCAAGCGCCTCCGAGGGCCGCTGCGAAGAGTCGGACGAACTCGAAGTGAGTCCGCCACTCAGCCTCGCAAGGGCCTTTGCACCCCGGGACGAGGAGGGACCGGCGCGGGACTCGGAGTGACGAGTTCCCGGATGAGGCACTCGCCCACACGTTGCATGGACGGCACATCCGTTGCCCCACCGCTCTTAACCCCTGCATGCTCAAAAGCCGGCCGCTCCTCCTCGAGTATTTTTGGGGTCTTTAATCTCCAGCAGCCGATCTGCCATGGACTGTAGTTCCTCGACTGCCCTCTCTACCTCTTTTGCTTCTCTATTACACAGAGCCTTTTTGCGGTCTGCTGCCGATTGAAAACCTTTCATCGCATCCTGCAGCTGGTCCAAGGCCGACCGTATTTCGGCCTCAATTAGTGGAAGCTCCTCTAAAACTTCCGAGCCCTCGGTCCTACGGCTTGGAGGAATCTGTGCCGTCACATCCTGCAACTTGTAAACGAAAGCTGGCAGCTCTTTCGTCAATATATCCTGGTTTTTTGAATCTCGCAGCCGACCTACAATGGACTGTAGTTCGTCGGCTGCCTTTTCGATACCACTGTTGTTAAAGCAAACCGCCCTTAGGCGGTCGCCCACAGGCTGCAATTTTTTTGACTCCTTCTGGAGTCTTGCTTCTATCTCTTTGTTGGGCATTTCGATTCTTCCTTGAGTCGAAAAATTATTTATTATTGCTTTTTAGTTCGCAAAGCAATAACAAGGAAATTTTTCAGCTCAAGAATTGAAATGTACATTAACGAAATAGAAATGAGACCTCCAAACGAATCCAAAAAAAATTGCAGCCTGTGGGCGACCGCCTAAGGGCGGTTTGCTTTAACAACAGTGGTATCGAAAAATCAGCAGAGGAATTACAGTCCATGGTAGGTCGGCTGAGAGATTCAAAAACCAGGATATATTGACGAAAGAGCTGCCAGCTTTCGTTTACAAGTTGCAGGATGTGACGGCACAGATTCCTCCAAGCCGTAGGACCGAGGGCTCGGAAGTTTTAGAGGAGCTTCCACTAATTGAGGCCGAAATACGGTCGGCCTTGGACCAGCTGCAGGATGCGATGAAAGGTTTTCAATCGGCAGCAGACCGCAAAAAGGCTCTGTGTAATAGAGAAGCAAAAGAGGTAGAGAGGGCAGTCGAGGAACTACAGTTCATTGTAGGTCGGCTGCTGGAGATTAAAGACCCCCAAAAATACTCGAGGAGGAGCGGCCGGCTTTCGTCAACAAGGAACTTGCAGCCTGCGGCCACCCGGCGCATTCCTTCAAGCCATGGAGCCGATAGTGCACGAGCCCTTCTGGCGGGAGTTTCCACCGATTACATGGAAATTGCTATCAATTGTAAATAAGGTGAAAAATTCCGTATGCAGCCGGTCTTTCAGTGGAAGACCAGAGGGTACTCGCTATTTTGGCGTGTCTCCTTAAAATAGGCTAAAGCTCAGAGGCATGGAATAAAGCAAAAGAAAGAAAAAGGAAAGCTATAATGAATTGTCTTAAAACTTGCCGCTATCGTACCTGTGGTGAATAGTTTGGGTATTTTGAGCCATTACAACACCACACTCTTTGTTCCGAAATTCTCCGTTTGGATGCAACGCGCCGTTACCTTTTGCTTCTTGTATATATACCGCAGTCCTCCCTTATGAACATAAACTAAAGTCAACAGCTAATGAAAGAAAAAAACAACTTATGGTGTGACTGAAAACAATTAGTACGACATCCCTGACCTTAACCGCGTCACCAAAATTAAATCACAACTCCAATTCTAAACATAAACAGCAAGCGTCATAGAAGGATAATTTATAATGGTAAGGGATTTGTTTTCCTATTCCTATAGGACATGCGTAAATCAATTTGAAAAATTGGGAAAGCTGCTTGTGCACGGACAGTCAGTGGCCGGCTGTGAGTCCGTCGCGAACCTCTGGGTTTTGGAGTCACCGCCTCGTTGAGGTTGCCAATACGATGCCCACAAGCCGGCATACCTCTCCGTATCTTCCGGATCAGGAATGAGTGCACTCATGATTTGGGCACATTCGGGCCAATGGTCAATATCTTTTCTCCACGACACCTCCTCCGGCAGTGAAGGCGTCAGGGACTCTGTTCTGGATGGATTTTGTAGTCGTTCTTTTGTACGTTGGCCTATTGTTCATAAGAAGAGACTTGAGAGACAAAGGATCATATCACATCATGACGGCATGGAAGAAATAATTCCATGCATTAAATACAGAAATAGGCTGTGGTAAGCGAGGGTTGGGGAGAGCATGTCCTACACCTCCAATTAATGTACAGCAGTGGTTCGTGCAGAGCAATAAACACACATTGGTTTGCGGCGGCGAGAAACTTTGGTCCGAGACATCCACATTCTGAAACTTCGTGTCATGTTATGGGTCTCCAAAAACGGCAGCGCTCCCACGAATCTCCAGGTGGATATCTCGCCACATTTAAACGCACGATTCAGACAAAAGGTTATCAGGGACTTCAGAGGCTCATAGCCCCACGGGTGGAATATATGGGCGATGTCATTGATGGCTTGACACGTCTTTTATTGCCAAGAATGACGCGTGAAGTTAAGCCATCCGATGAAGGAGCCCATGAGTCATATCCGCTAGCAATAGCGCGATGTGGCTTAAAAAGTATTCCCCAGTGCGCCGTGCCCGAGAAAAGATACAGATTTTTAAAAGAGTTCAGACGTTCCTTGCCATCGTACAGGCATAAGGACGTCATTGTTGAATCTGTGCAAAGAAGCTCTGTGGTTGTGGTCTTTCACATCCGGCGCCACCGCTAATCACAGCCACAGAGCTTCTTTGCACAGATTCAACAATGACGTCCTTATGCCTGTACGATGGCAAGGAACGTCTGAAGTCTTTTAAAAATCTGAACTTCTTTTCGGGCATGGCGCACTGTGGGATAGTTTTTAAGCCATATCGCGCTATTGCTAGCGGATATGACTCATGGGCTCCTTCATCAGACAGCTTAATTTCACGCGTCATTCTTGGCAATAGAAGACGCGTCAAGCCATCGATGACATCGCCCATATATTCTACCCGTGGTGCGGGGAGCCTCTGAAGTCCCTGATAACCTTTTGTTTGTACCATTCTTCTAAAGGTGGCGAGATATCCACCTGGAGCTTCGCGCGAGCGCTGACGTTTTCTGAGGGTCAGTACGTGACAAGTTCCAGGTGGATATCTCGTACCAAAAGTTCTCGGAACAATTGGGATCTTTTCGTGCTCTCCTTTTGTCTCAGGCGATGGAATTCTAAGTTGTTCTTCACCATCATTACCCAAATAATCACGTACGACAGTATGATCCATTTCCCTTCCAATTGTTCTGAAATTCATCTCCGGTTCTCTCGTCTCGTTTGAAGGCACGTTTGCCCCATGAAAAAAATCATTCTGGGCGTCTCTTAAGCCAGAATTGCGGTCTCTCTCGGCCATGACAGAGAAGCTTCGGTCCTCAACTTGTACAGGCTTACGAGGGGTGGTGACCAGGCGTTTTGTGGCCCATGCAGCCCCGCTAAGCCAAAAGTATTGGTCACTTCATTTTCATCAGAAAAAGTATTCGCATGTGGAAAGTGTGACGTGTAATTGAGATGCGCTTTCTGAAAAGCCGTAATACGACAATCATTCCTCTGCACATTGTCCAAAGGGATGATTTCTGGGTGGATTAGTGGAGTGTCATCCAACATTGTCATTAGACGCCATACCAAGCAATATGCTTCCTGTGCGAAGAGAAGACTTTTTCAAAATGTTGGTGTCATCATTATCACCGTTGTTATACGTGTGTTTTACTCGAGTTCTTGTTGCGTTGCTTGAATACTTAAAAATATAAAGAAGGCAGATGAATGTTAATAGTAGCAATTTCCACTAACAGTAATAGATTGGTCACAATGCACTAGGAAACCTTGAGGTAATAGGAAGGACAAGAACTGACACGTGCTCACTGCATATGTCTCCACTGAGTCTCACTGCCAGACATTTTAACAGGAGGAAGTTGCAATAATCGGGCAAACTCTCTCAGTGTGGTCCCTTCTCCACTGCTCCACGCCACAGCTCCCAGAGTATTACAGTACACACACAGCCAAGCCAACGACATCTGGAATTGAGTCACCTCCTCTGAAAACCCACGCAACAGTTTTTTCTTTCCTTTTTTTCTTTTGCTGTTGAACTGCTTTGCATACGCTTAGCCGCTTCTAAGTCTTCCGATGATGGTACAGGGCCGCCTTTCCAGATCCTGAACTTGCGTTGGTTTTCCTCTCTTGTTTCTAATGCCCTCGTTTACGTACTCTGTCAATAATATCATCGGTTCCTTCTGCTGGTTTACACTCAAGCGTTGTTGCAGCCATTTACTGCAAGTCGACCCGCTGAAGTTAAAGGCATTCATTTGTCACGAGAGCTGCTTTGGGCATCAGTTCTTGTTTGGCTTGGTCACTTACCGCCTTAGTACCGCTGAAATGCGATTTCGCTTCACATTTCTGAGAAAAAGTGTATTCCCATGCAATTAACCAAATCCCTCCCTTCACAATCATAAAAAAATGTCCCATTTGCATAACTCTCACAACTCACAATAATGAATTATGTGATCAGTTAATTAGTGCTGCCAAAATATCAATTGTCACAACTGCGCGGGCACGTAACCGGAAGCCATCCGCCGTGATGAGGAACCAAACTCGTCCATGCCCCTTTGTTTGCAACGGCAGCATCCCCCGTCACCCTCCACCAGGGCCTGTCCCGCACCCGCACCCGGTTCCCTTCACTAAACGTGAGTTGGTTCGTAGAAAAATGCTCGGGACCATAACAGGCAAAGAAACAACATCTCGACACACCTGACTTGTTTTTGGCGTCACTGGTGGGTGGGGTGGAATTATTTTCTTTTCCAGAAAAGAAAACGCTACTTCTTCAAATAAGTTTCCCTATATACACACCAAGCAATGAAAGAGGTCGTGCCCCTTCTACTCCTGTCCTCGCTGTCCGTGTATTCGTGGGACGACAACATCTCCAACTCCGTCGTTTTGGTTGTCAGCTCTGTTGCGGCTGCAGACCCCTCGAGCGAGTGGTCTTGTTTTTTCCCTTTGCCTTTTTCTTTCTTTCTTTAAGTATCAAAGCTCGTCGGCAGGCGACCGCGGGCCCGCTTTGATATCCCTCAAGTCAGCCATGATCTGCGGTGCCCCGGTTGTGAAGTTGGTGCGGTTCGGTTTATCCTCAATCGACTGGATTCCCTCCGCAACGTCGCACAGCTGCCTTTTGTTAACCTTTTTAGCATCCGTAAGTGCCTGCGAAGGACTGACGCTCCCGGGCAGCTTTTCGCAGCTCTTCAGCTTTCGACGCATGCTTTTTAACACGATCCACAGCCGACTATATGCCTCTTTGCATCTTTTTCTTCTTCGAGCTTTGCATGGTAATTTGAGTTCACTGTTTCAAAAGCTTCGTTTGCCTTTTTAGACTCCTAAAGCAATAAACATTCACTAATAAGCCAAAACAAATAAAATAAAATAAAATAAAGCACGGCTATTCAATTTTATAAACAATTCCAATGTCTCAGTTTCACATTCAAGACGGGTGATGAATATGACGGGTATATGGGTAGCTTAAAAATACCATTTTCTCTTCCTATTTTACAGCAGGGGAGAAAAAATGCACACTCAAACTCTTAAGCCACAATCATAATTTGCAAGCTCAGGTAATGAATCTTTTCCGTGGCTAATTGCAATGGCGTGTAACCAACCATTCGGGTGGCAGTCCATGCACAACAATTATGAGAAAGTCAAAGAACGAAAATTTATAAATTCACATGCATCCCCTCATGGAAAACAATTCAGAGCCGTGCTATTATTATCCCCAGCATTCCCTCCGCTTATATTCTTTGGTGCATATCCATGTGTTATTTTTATTACCGCAATTGAGGCGTGTAGTGCGCCCTAACCCTGCGGCATCTCTTAACCTCCTACCTTTAACTATTATGAACTTCTTCCTCCCTCTCCCTATCTCCTAAGCACCAAAAGGAAAAGAAGAAGATGGGGAAAGAACCATTGGATGTATAGGGGGTTCCTACACACTCATGCAAGGCCAGTGGAAGAATACAGATACACATGGCACAATTTTCCTGCTCACGATTACAGGATCAAGAAAGAGAAAACCAAGTGCGCATAATCACATCCCAATTTATTTTTGCGTTCCATTGACTGGGCTGTATGTTGCTGGCAGGATAAACATGCCAGAGCCTTTCCTTTTGCATCGC
The DNA here is from genome assembly GCA_002287245.1 of Trypanosoma congolense. Taxonomy (NCBI): domain Eukaryota; phylum Euglenozoa; class Kinetoplastea; order Trypanosomatida; family Trypanosomatidae; genus Trypanosoma; species Trypanosoma congolense. Next base: position 5,495 of record NHOR01000078.1, on the reverse strand, counting down.
TTGGTTCCATGTAGTTTATCGGTGTTATGCATATTGTTGCTCCGGGGCACTGCCGTGTATCGCGGTTGGTGTCCACCATCGGATGTGTGCACTCTCACCCAGAGAACAGAAGGTACGGCCTGGGGTTACTCTTCCAAACCTGGAGATGTTCGGTCGAGCCATTGCGAATGGCCCCATAGCCCGCTGCGAAGGCAACCGCGGTCATGGAAGTAAAGGATTTGTCATTATTGAGTGCAGGTGCATATTCACAACTCCTGTAGGGCATAGCAAGGCTGGTCGTCCATATGCACTTCCACCCTGTGAAGCGAGGGCCGGAGATGTCCGATGGCATCACAGTCTGCTGCGGAGCATTGTAAGAAAACCTCGCCGAAACTTGTAGAAAAATAGATTGAGGAAGACCAAAGATTAAGAGCAATGAGAGCACTCAAAATAACCCGCAGTAAGTTAGTAAGCAAACCATTTTACAAAGAAAAACATTTAGATGGAATATGTGAATAATGGAAAACGGCTATCAGAAAAGCTGTAAGTTATGGAGTTACGGTCGGACTGTTAGTGTATCCTCCTTATTAGTTCCTCCGTCGAGAGGAGAGCCACATGCACGTAAAGAATGCAGTTGGCAATTGGAGTAGGCATTTTGTGGTAAAACCGACGATGACCCAATACCCTCGTGTTGTGATGCCCACAGCCCGCAGGAATGGACGTCACGGAAGATGCAGCCTTCAAGTGATGCAGCTTCTCGGAAGTTCTCGACAGCTTCCTTCCGCCTCTCATCCCTTCGATGTAGTGGATGGGTCTTCCAAGAAGGCAGCGGGAGCCACATTGGGGTTGCAGGCTCCGTGTGTCTTCCCACATTCCTGAGTCAGAAAGTCAATGAGGCAAGCGCCTTCCCAGGATTTGAATGCTTTCCGGGGGATCACCTCCAGCTCACTGTCCTCAGTCCCTCCTAGTTGACGCTGTGTGCTGTAGTGCTGGCTACCTGATGTGTGAGCTTGTCACTTGCCTCGTTGCCGCTTTGCACGGACATGCTCCGCTTGTTATGGGGACCGTGGGTGCTTTCTGGCTACTCGGACGGCTTCATCCAAGGTACCTCTCGCAACATGGTCCAACAATGTACTCGCTCCACGAAGAGCCCAATCAAGAAGAGTTATGATGCCATCACCACAAGGTACCGGATGACTTGATCGTATTGTCATGCAAGCGTTCTAACATCTGCCGCATGTCTTTTTTCTGCACTTCCTCGCGACGGTTGGCATCCTGATGTAGCGCAATTCTCCATCGGTTCATCCGTAGTACTCCACAAGAAATAAAAAAGGTTTATCTTGCCTCACGTCTTACATTCTTGGATGAGAACTTGCTCCACTTCACTCTCCATCGTCCAGTTGGTACTGCTTCCCTTTCACCTTCCATGTTCATATGCCTATTTTTTCTTGGCAACTACATTTACTCTCTCACACGGCACTATTTTGCATCCAATGCTAAAGCGGAGACGCTGCTAAGTGCTGTTCCTGGGACTAACAATGGAAAAGAGACAAGGCAAATGTACGGATATTTGGAATAGGGTGCTGTCTCACATGTTAGCGTATTATCATCTAAATAATGTAACCGATGATGATGATTTCCTGGAGAAGGGAGTCATGGGCTGCGGTATGCACAACGCTATATTGTGAGGGGTGTATCAACGTGCGTGACTTTCACTGACCACATTACCATAACCACAACACAGGAAACCATGAAATATCAACGTAATAAAACCACGCATACAATCCCGAAAGAAATACAGGCAACATCGCTCACAATTATTCTCACAATGGCATCATATTCAGTACACTTTCCACATGCTTTCGGCGCCGCTCCTAATAGAAGAACATTACGGGTTGTAAGGTCGAGAAGCAAATTTCATCAATTTTGGAAAATGATCCCCATTTTTCCACGACTGCATGACCAGTTAACACTTGGAGATAACCGGGAGACCATGGGAAAGACGGGAGGAACTAAGAACCCCCCTCTCCACCCGCCTGCGATTGGAAACCGCATGCCCCGCAAGCTCCCTCCAATAATCCAACAGCTAAGACCACCGGGGAGTAGGGTGGGGAGACAACAAACATTTGAAATAACCGAACTTGCAAAACCTTGACAAAAAACAAACACCTATGTAGCGAAGCACACGATTCCCGCCCATGGTTTTCAGCTCCAATACGTTCTGTACAAAGTTTCCATCCTTAAGAGAGGGTTTAGCCTAAATTACGATATCCTCTCCTGGACCTTGCGGGGTGCGGGCGCCTGTGCTTCCTGAGGGCAAATCACCCATCCCACTAAGGCAGGGATGAGTAAGTATGACAAGTGCAGCTCAAGAAGAAACAAGAACTGCTTGAAAACGTCAAGCACAGCAATGGAATTTTTCCATCCTGATTGCTCAATTTCCAATTCAGCCCCAACAAGCAAGAACCATCCCCAGCGGTCCCCTTGCTGACCCATATGCTTGATTCCAAAGATGTTTTGTGTGATCGTTTTCTCTTTAAATTCCTGCTCTGTGACTCAACTCACCAAGACATTTCTAAGACCTAAAGTGGTTCCAGTGAGTAAAACGCAAGAACATTGGAATAGCCAGAATGGTTCGAAGTCAATCAGAACACTCCGCTGCACTAAACAGGCGAAAGTTCAAATTACCATTCACATCTCAACAATACATCATCTCCAAATAATGCAGTATTTCACACTATTTCAACATGTCGCAGTAGTGCAGTGTTTCGTACCAACGCACTATGCCATTGTTCTGCGTTATTGCTGTTATTTGCGCTATTTCGGATCTTGTAATTCCTTTCTGGTTTGTTAGACGCCTTTTAGTGGCGTCACTGTTTAGTGGTGAGGGGGTGATGTGAACTATTGAAGAATATAAAGTTTACAACAATGTGCAAAGTACTGGACAGTTGTCCGTTTGCAGTGATTGGGGTGGAGTCGGTTGGAGCGTGCCTCAACGCATTATTTTGAATGTGGCGCAGCTCAAGTCGCTCCCTACAATATGTGGCTGCTATGTTTCTGCGGCTGAGTGTTGTTGCTCAGGGAAGCCACTGCTGTTGTGTGAATGCTGTAAACGGCGAGGTGTTTGGGGTGACTTCGTGCGGTGAATCGCTACAGCAATTGGCGGAGGTGTTACGTGCCGTAGTGTTTAACACCCCTCTGAACCAACGTGCGAGACGCGGTCACAATCCACTGGTAAAGTGAATTGGTCTAATCTCCACCCAATGGCACTTTAGTGAGCATTGCTTTCCTCTCCATGGCTGAGCGCCACAATACCATGCCACGGGACGCAATTTGCGTAGATTCATTTCCTCCACTTCTCTCATGTGGGATGACTCCTTGGGCGTCAATGGACACAATGGAGAAAAAGAGAAGGCGAAAAGAATGCCCAGTTCGAAATTAATTGCCCGATGCCGCCACTCCAAACTTCCAGCCGGTGCGAGACAAGCAACTCGGCGCCCCCGTTTACAGGCGGCCCTTCCGAGGTCAAAGTCGGATGGAACCGGCTGCGCTTTGCCAAAAGGGCAATAAAGCGGCCGCCACAGCAGCCACCCAACGCTTGGGCCATTCAGCCACGCATCTCAACAAAGCCCTAATGAGAAAAGAAAGGAAAGGAATGAGAGTGCTGAGGGAAGAGACGCTTATTCGAATGAAGTGACAGCACTAACCGCTGTGCCACAACACAGCTGCTCCGACACGAACATACGCACATAATGTCAATTACTACTATAGGAATATATGTCGCACACAGCCTCTGCACCGTGGAAGTCAAACAATGGGAAAAAGCTATTAGCGCGGGTAATGGACAGTTCATGCTGCCAGAGAGGAGGGTTCAATAAAGAATAATCTGTTGGTAATACGCATATAGAAGAGAAAATTAATACTAACGATGTCATAGAGAGCAAATGTAATAGTGCTCAAGGAAGAGGGTCAGTGCGGCTTCACCCGCCGTTGGTGGCTTAGGCCTCATGTGTGTCACCTCTATGCCTTATGAAATCACTGGCAATGTCACTGTTTAGTGTTACCTGGTACTGGTGGATCCTGTCCCATAGGGCGAGGTCCGTGTCATTAGCGGCATATCTGGACGAAGCGCAGTTCTGATGCTTCTTAATGGCCGTGCTATCCACGTGTTGGACGTAAATGATTTCCCAGGTGTAACTTTTTTCAATATTCTCCCAATCCTCAAATACTTTCCCCATGTAGTCGCGAAACTCACGCACCGTAGTCTTCTTCGTGTGGTGCTCCTTTGCTCTGGTTATTTGCAGCAGAACAATCGTCTTGGGCCCCTTTCCTTCCACAACAAAGAAGCCGTCCACAAGAGGGAAGTTTGGAATGAGAGGCTTGTAGAGGCAGCCCGTCTCCAGCTCCCGCTTCGGACCGTCGGACGCGAACTCGGAAAGGGTCGTAGGCACGCGTCCTTCCGCATGCCGCTGATTGAGCACGGACTCACGCTTTACTTCTTTTTCATGGGGCAGGTGCTTGAGGTATTTGACCAGCGTGTCCACAGCCTCCCGAAGCATAAAAATGTCCAGGCCCAACTCCTCAAGTAAACCAGCACACATCTCCGGCGCACCACGGAGTACGTAATATATCAAACTTTTTCTAAGGCGTGCCTGGCGCAGTTTTTTCAGCAGTTCCCGCCGCACATATACGGATGTGGTTTGGTTCCTGCACACCAACTGACCGTTCACTTCACAACGTACCAACTTCACCAGTTTGTGTGTGGTGCCGTCCTCATGCCACTCATCCGGATTGTCCAACACCCTCATGTAGTACCCGACATCATCAGGCGTCAATCGTAAGGCACGTGTCACTTCCTCCACGCGCTTCTTATACGTTGCCTCACTTGCAAGCGCGTAACGTGGCAGCGGGCCGATCATGCGAATTCGCTTGTCAAGCACCTCCCAGTCACTTCCGAGGTTGACATCCTCCAATTTAATTTGTTTCTTTTCCACCTGCGACTTCCTCTCCCACACAAGTGCGGCCTTGAACTCAACATCCTCGTAGCAGTTCATGTAAATAGGAAGCGTGTCCTGTCGCTGCTTCGCAAATTCATGGAATTTCTTCGCGTTGGGTGACGTAATCAATACAATGCCCCAGGATCTTGGCAAATGGTCAATAATAGGATCACTCCCACCCATGTCAAATATTATATAACCCTTCACACCCTTTCTTGCCATCTCTTCAACTTCATCAACAGCGACCTGCTGCTTTTTGTAAAACACAACCCTCCTATCCTCACGGTGGAAAATATACGCCTTCCCACTCACAAAGTAAGCCACCACTTTCAGCCATTCCGGCTTGTAATGCAGCAGTTGATATAATAGCAAGGAGCCGGTGGCAAAGGATTTCCCAATGCCGGGCGTGCCAATCACAATAAATGGATGCATAACCGTACCACTTTCCATCCACCTGTCAAGACCTTTCTTCACAATGTGCCATGCTGGCAGATTCTCCTTGCGGATGTAGGCGTCACA
>NHOR01000058.1:0-214118 GCA_002287245.1 Trypanosoma congolense | reverse complement strand
GAGCACACAAGTGAGCCCCAATGACACTCACAGCAAACATCACCCGCTGATACCAAAAGCGAGGCTGCAGGCCACACACCACGGCACGTGAGGCCACACAAACATGCAGGGATTATATGCAACCCGGGCAGCAAATCATATGCACTAATGCTGGAAATAATGAAACTCACTTCCATGCATATCTCAACATCCCAACACGCCTGCCCATGCCGAGGTCAGAAACCTCAATGCGGGCAACAACTGCTGCATGCTTTCGGTCTCCATCACGTGCCCGAGTGCTCGGATGCGCATGGTGCAGGGCAGTGGTGGTAACACCGGCATGCGGAAACACGAGGGGTAACTGCACTTCAGCCTTCTATTTTATCCCTTCCAGTGCAGCACGGCATCACAGCAGTCCCCTCACTGCTTGGCGGCGTATCGCAACGGGAGAGCGGTGTGGCACTTCCCACCATACGCACGTGGCAGCAACACCACATTACTCCTCAAGCCTACAATGGTTGAAATGTGCCACAGTCGCATGCCCAGGAGCCATTAACGGTTCCCTCACACCTCCGCACATTCTCTCAACATTATTTGCCTAACTGGACACTGCGCTCCATCACCCTCCCCGCATGAACTGCGCGCAGTGACCGCAAACAAATAAATGGTTTGTGGCATGGCAGGCACACACAGTTTGACGTGCTCAGTTATTTCCGCAAAGCATAATAAAAGAAAATATCATCGCAGCTCAGCTTCATTTCCATTGCTGGACACGTGTAAGGGCCACTCCCACCACACACCTCGGAATGTCGTAAGGCCATTGCATTCACACATTGGGTCACACACGCTCCACTGAAACACACCACAACTCATTTCATTCCTTCCCTCCCTCTCACGCATGGTCTCACACTTCCCTCGCTCATTGGCCGTGGCGGGTGTACGATCCCTTCAAAGCCTCCCACTCGCACGCCTCTCCAATTACAACAAAAGAGAAATGGCTTCAAACCTCTGTCACAACCGCACATCCATTGGGCCCTATGGCCGCATCTCCCGTTGAGCACCTCCAGAGCCGTCACGCCTCCGCCACGCCCAGTCGCACTCGGCGGTGCTCGCGGGGCCGGGGTGGCAAATATATTTGGGGCACATGATAATATTCCACGGAGTTACAAAATGAATTGGGAAATGCTCGCCATTATTTAAGCGGTGTCATCGCGCTAACCACACGGTTCCAATTCCCTCCATGGAGCCTCATTTAATTTTACCAGAAGCTTCACTCATTCAAAGCGGGTTGCCAGCCACACGTCAGCGGTTTGGCGTCATGTCGGCACGTCATGATTTATTTTTCATTTTATTCAAACCAATCAGGAAAGTCCAAACCATTCCAATACAAAACTGAGCCCCTAATGGTCAGCGCTCTCTTTCCATTTATTGCACCTGCCGCGATCTGTTGGTGTGCATTCACGCTGGGTTGCACATTTCGTTATAACGTTGTGGGGAGTTTCTTCCCGCTGACTTCCAATGTCCTCACGGGCGCTTGCTTCATCCACACTGACAGTCCCTCCAAACAAACTGACAAATATCCAAGCAGCAGCAACAAATGTCGCCCGCACGGCAGTCATATTTCCGTCCCATTCACACGAGCCCATCCATTTCGTTATGCCCCACACTCACAGCTGCCAGTCAAGCTGTTGCTGCCGATGGACGGCTCTGCGATGTGCCTCGACAAATGGTGTGTGGCTCTCACATTTCCTTAGCGGGGCTAAAACTAACGCATATCATTGAACACTCAGCTCGCTTGTCAAAAGCCTTTCCATTCACCACTTCAGGAACATTCAGTGGAAGTCACACACACACACACACATACGCAGCCATCAGGATGCCACATGCGCACCAATGGATGCGGCCACAAGGTCTCACGCATTCGCTTCCCGGCGACACCATCGGCTCCCAACACATCACATGCCACAGCCACCTGAGAGACTCATCGGGGCACATCAAACACATGAGCGACACGATGTGGAGCCGTACGCACAATCAGGTGCCACACTCCTCATTAGTAACGGAGCACCCCGGGCTCAAATACCTCATTTCCACTTCCCTCTGCCCGACAAGGCAAATTCACCGCGTACCAACACAGCACGGCACGACCACGAGGAAAAGCAATGGAAGCGCATTAGGTAAACCCTTCCTGGCAGTCACTTGACAAGCCACAGCAAAGGGAAGCTGCTCAGAGGGATTTGATGCTCCTCCGTGTGCTCTGCTCCCAGTCCTCTCAATTCATTATGCCTTCCATTGACTTCTCACACAAAATGCCATCCAGCGGGTTGCCTCCACAGCGGCATAACCATCGCGTTGCTGATATGCTCCCATGGCGTGACATCCCAACGCTTGGGCCATTCAGCCACGCATCTCAACAAAGCCCTAACGAGAAAAGAAAGGAAAGGAATGAGAGTGCTGAGGGAAGGGATGCCTATTCGAATGAAGTGACAGCACTAACCGCTGTGCCACAACACAGCTGCTCCAACACGAACACACACACACATAATGTCAATTACTACTATGGGAATGGATACCGCAAGAGCCCAACACGTGAGGGGTAAACAAAACAATGAGTGAAAGTAACGATATTGCAGGCGCGAGTTAACTCAAGCCGCTACAAGGAGGATAGGCCCTAAAAGGTGAGAGCATGCCGTGCCGTGGCCACCACACGCATGGCATATGCACAGTGAAATAGAAGAATAAAATAAAGTAACAATATCTGAATGAATAAAACAACAGGAATAAAAGGGACACATGCACCTTGCAAACAGTTTGCTCACCGCGCGCCGTGCAGCAATGAGTGCTGGTGTGGCGGTGTGTGGACATGTGAGACGCCTTTCCCTCCACCGATTATTTTCACCGCCCTCTCACAGCCGCCACACTAAAATGAAGGAAAAAAGTGAAACAACGAATTAGGAACAACACACACAGAGGGGAAACAATGGAAATATGAGGAAATCACAATGGGAGTCAGCACACATAATCATTCGCTATTATCAAGAGCCCCTGTGGTTATGTTGGCATCACGCACCTCTCGGGCAATGCCAGTAACGTCCTCAACTCTGTCTGTGTCAACAACTGTTGTTACATTGGCGTCAGGCGCTGTTACATCGGTTTGAGCCTCCTCTCCAACAGCATCACCACCATCATCTGTTGCTTTTTCAGGGTCATATCTCAAATCACTTTCACCACCAGTCACCTCTGCTGTTGCGACATTGTGCATATCCTGCAGAATCAGTTTGGCAATTGGGGCATCCAGTTTCACACAAAACTGATGGATGCCGCTCCAGAACCGCTCATTGCCTGCATCATCAGCCACGCCACTGCGGGCACAGCGCTGCCTGCCGGTGAGTGTCGTGCTGTCTGCGTGCTGAACATAAATTATTTCGTAGCTGAGGCGGCTCTCCATTTCTTTCCAATTGGTGAAGGACCTCGCCATGCGCTTGCGAAATGCTTCCACTTTGCTGGTAGTGGTGTGGTGATCTCTTGCTCTGGTCACTTGGATCAGCACAATAGTTTGGGTGGGGGCCGCCGCTCCTTCGGTAAACGAAACTCCCTCGCCCACCGCATCCACCAGGAAAAAGCCATCCACGACGGGAAAGTCTTCCACCGCAGGTTTATAAAGTCACTCCGCCACCATCTCCACCGGTGTGCCAGCGGGAGAGAAGCAGTGAAACGTGGTCGGCACGCGGCCCTGAAGCATACACTCGGACAAGCACCGAAGTGCGGGACCTCTCTCCGTCTCACCTTTCCGTGGGAGGTACTTCAGGCACCGCACCACTTCCGTCACAACGTGGCTCAGTTGTGAAAGCTCTAATCCCTGACACATCCTGCAGAGCCACTTGTGGCCGCTCATCGTCCTGAGGTGTTTTGTGTAGCGACGTTCCATTGACATACGCTCTATTCGTTGCAATCAGGAACCCCTCCCACAGACACACATACACACACATCATGTACGTAATTAGTGATGGGGACACTCACATGCCAACGACATCCACTATGCCCCTGCACCCTTAAGAGTTCCTCCCCAACGTCATTGGGGCACCCGTAACGCACGCCATGCAGCAACCTCGCGTAGCCATACGCCGCATCCACCCGGGAATGAAAGCCGCGTGGCAGCCACAACAGGCGTCCACTTTGCGTGAAGCGCCAACCCGCCGCCCCATTGTGGTCGGAGGATGTTCCGTCACTTCGCTTTCAGCTCGCAAAGGCAGCATCTGCCGCGTCGTTAAAAGTGCGGGCTTCAGGCCCCAAGCACCGAATTAAACCCGTTGACGCGAGTTTGGTCCTCCCTTGTTAATATGCGGCCGGTGCACTGCTCTTCAGCGATCAAGCGACCATCATTCAGCGAGCGGCGTGCATCAGCAGGACAACAGTCGCTGGCGTTATGGCAGTTTCGCAGAGGGTGTGTGTGTGTGTGGCCGGGGAGAGAAACAATTCCTTCCCCGTGCAGCAGGGGAGGGAGTCGAAACCCCAAAGCGATGAGTGTCACACCTTTGACCGACCTCACTTTCTACCGCCATCCCATTCGTCCCTCTCACATCACACAACGTTACTTATATATTCCTTAAGGGAAACAAAAGAATGGGGGAAAAAATATAAATAAGCGGCTAAATGCCTCTCGGTTGCATCATCCGCGGATGGGTGTCAGTCACACCGCACGGGGACGTAACAACGCGTAGGAAAGGAAGACCGAGTTACCTGAATGAAAGAAAGAAAGACACGAAACGACGATTTTGGTCCCACAACAACGCGCGCATGCCAGCCGAGTTTGACAACAGTGCGCCGACGAGCGAACCTTAAAAATGAATATTAACAAAACAACAAAATGTTATACAAATGCCTCCCATGCGTGCAACTAATGAGGGCACCACACGCACAAAAAACTTGCGACACCCTCAAGCGCACAGTGGAAAAGAAAATAATAAAAAATGTGGTGTCGGACAGCGCAGAGGGAGCGGACTGTGAAAAGTAAATCGGAAAAGGAAAAAACAGAACAATACAAAACGACTGAGGTCGTGAAACGGGGGCCCCGCGCGCAGTTTCTCCCCTGCAACGCGTGAAACGTAAGGCGACCCACCACCGCTCGGGTGGGTCAATGTGGAGAGCTCGGGCATTGACCGGCTCGCAATACAACGACGTTACAGGAAATAACGGACCGGACGTAATAACAATAATAACAACAACAATAATAATAATAGCAATAATGTAATGGCCATAATAAAATAAGGGTAATATTAAACAAATGTGGAGAGTACTCACACAATGACCGCCCTAGTGCGGCACTGCCACACCGCTCACAGAGGCTATTGCATTGGAAGTATTAACGCTGCGCATGCTTCGCACGGTACGGAGAGCCGGAAAGTGAAACGCCACCAAACACCGCATTTGTCCACCGACTCGCCACTGTGAGGTGGCCGCCCTCCGCACTCGAGAACGCATGGGCGGTAACACACAGCGGTGGTGAGGGGTGGCGGGGAGATGGGCACACGAAACGAAAAAGAAAACAAAACATTCGCTCTTTTCAACGATGACATGCGCCTGTCGAGGGGGGGGCGATCCCTCATTGACTTGTGGGCTCCCCAACGGCTGCAATGCCTGCTGCAACGGCTGACGTATTAAAGGCGAAACGAAACACAAACAAACAGAAAAAAAAGAAGCGCACATAAATAGCCACTCTGCATGTCTCGTGCGCTCATTTATTTTCCGACCTCAACACGACTCCTCCCTCTTAAATCAAACGGCGTGCAATTAATTCAAAATGTATCGGCAGTGCAGCGCACAACTCCTCACAACAAGCACCCACCTAAAGCGCACCCGACACAGCAGGCACCATTTAAAGGAAAACCGACCAGCCTCATCACGTGAAACTCAAAACAAAAACATGTCAAAAGTATTTCAAAAAAAAAAATAATACAGTCGTAAGAGAGAAAAAAACAAAATGCACAAACACAAATGTCAGACAAATACACCCAAATCACCGTTTAATATCACACCAAACAATGAAGGAAAAAAAATACAAATAAAATATTAAAAATGTAATATCAGAGGAAACCAGTAACATAAAGGAAAGAAACCAATAAAAGTGGCAAAAATATAGTAAAGGAGAATATGCACAGGCACAACATTTATGCGGCCATACATGGCAGAAAGGGATGTGCGCCACACCCACCACTGCACGGAAATCACATCTCACTCGCCACTGGCACATCCGGTGAGTAGTCACAAAGAAACACATCGCATACATTGAAAGAGGGAAGGAAAGTGGAATTGGGTAAGTGGCGATAATACAAGGGAGCCAGGTTAAGAAATAAATAACATCGCACAGGAATAAAAGTCAAATAAGGGATTTTGAAGGTCATATAACGCAATGCGTGGCGTACAGCAGGAACAGGAACCAGCCCGAGGGATATCAAAATACAAAAGCCGCTCTCATAGGAGAGCTCCTAAAACTACATGCAGCAAAGCCTAAGAGGCCGCTAGGCTGAGGTCTCGAGCCATAAACTCCAATAGAGGAGGGCCTGTAACTCGGCCACAAGCCCAGCAGCAGTAAACATAATGAGCCTCAGGTTGCAACACAACGAAGTCACTGAGGCAGGGCTGACCCTACTGGGCAACCGCCGGCGACGCATTGGGTGAGCCTCCCTCGGCTGCTCCACCACCTTCACTCCTCAGCGGCGCCTCCACAGGGGACGGACATTCGGCAGGGGAATAAACCTCACGCAGGCTCAAGGGGGTATCCTCCTTTTCGTCTCTCCGTCTGAAACAAAAGTACCATAAGAGCAGCAACAGCGCAATGGCAATGATGGGAAGAAGAACGGCAACAGCCAACACACCGCCACTAACCTTCCCAGCGGCAGCTGCAGTAGAAGAAACACCACTTGAGCTGTTATCACCCGCTGTTTCGTTGGCATCAGTACCATTGAGCTCCTCAGGTGCTGTTTCGTTGGTATTGGTGCCGTTGAGCTCCTCACTCTCTGTTTCGTTGGTATTGGTGCCATTGAGCTCCTCAGGTGCTGTTTCATTGGCATTGGTATCATTGAGCTCTTCACTCGCGTTTTCATCGCTTTCAGGCTGTGGAACTGGTGCAGAGGTGGTAGGCACATATACATTACATAGGGCTACGTAGAACTTTAGAGGTCTTTCAGCACGTACTGCATGTGCACCTTCGTTCCCAGTATCTTCAGGTTCATCAAACCACGTACGCTCCTTTTCCTCATCGAACCGCCTAGATATTGGGTAAAGGAATCCGTGTTGTGGATAATCCTTTATCCAGCGGAACGGGAAATCATTCATGGAGCCGGCACCTGGTGTCCATCTGTATGAGCCGCGCCAGAAAGCCTCGCCAATGCCATTGGTCGTAGTCGCGTCAAACAGTCCCCTGTTCCAACGGTAGACGCAATGAACTGAAGTGCTGTTGTCAGCCTCTTTACATCTGCTGCCCGCATCCTGCGCATCACTCGCACTGAAGGTGGCATCACCACCAAGATAGCTGTAGATATATAACTCCGCTAACGTCGAATGAACCTCATTGATCGCTGCATCGGTAGCCTCTGAGTGGTCCGTGGCGAGTATGGCGCCCTCCTCACGGCAAATCCGTTCCGTCGCCCCATGGCTCACGATGTATTGGCCTCCTTCCTTGAACCTCCCATTGGGAAAAATTATGTACTCCTTCGTGGAGGCAATCGGCCCCTCTTTGGCTGAGACTGCCACCTGCAGCGGATGCACCACGCACAGGAGCACCAGCACCAACGCATATGACGCAGCGTGTGTCCCTTTGCTCATCAGAAATATTTCCGTTGCTTGTATGAGTGTAACCACTACACAGAGGAAAGGAAGGGCAAGCAGAATGAATGGTGGGGTTCACTGCAAACAGTGCCACGAATAAAGAATAAAGAGAAAAGCTGTGGTGCCAACACCTTCGGCACGAGTGTATGTGAACTCTCTGGAAACTCAATGAAGCCCATACACATGAGTAAAGGAAAACAAAGGGAAGAAATATATAGTGGGCCTCCGTGCACTTGCACAGAAAGGCTGCAATAAAACATCAACATGAGGTAATAGTATATAAGAGGAAACCAGTAACATAAAGGAAAGAAACCAATAAAAGTGGCAAAAATATAGTAAAGGAGAATATGCACAGGCACAACATTTATGCTGGCCATACATGGCAGAAAGGGATGTGCGCCACACCCACCACTGCACGGAAATCACATTTCACTCGCCACTGGCACATCCGGTGAGTAGTCACAAAGAAACACATCGCATACATTGAAAGAGGGAAGGAAAGTGGAATTGGGTAAGTGGCGATAATACAAGGGAGCCAGGTTAAGAAATAAATAACATCGCACAGGAATAAAAGTCAAATAAGGGATTTTGAAGGTCATATAACGCAATGCGTGGCGTACAGCAGGAACAGGAACCAGCCCGAGGGATATCAAAATACAAAAGCCGCTCTCATAGGAGAGCTCCTAAAACTACATGCAGCAAAGCCTAAGAGGCCGTCACGCTGAGGTCTCGAGCCATAAACTCCAATAGAGGAGGGCCTGTAACTCGGCCACAAGCCCAGCAGCAGTAAACATAATGAGCCTCAGGCTACAACACAATGAAGGCACTGAGGCAGGGCTGACCCTACTGAGCAACCGCCGGCGACGCATTGGGTGAGCCTCCCTCGGCTGCTCCACCACCTTCACTCCTCAGCGGCGCCTCCACAGGGGACGGACATTCGGCAGGGGAATAAACCTCACGCAGACTCAAGGGGGTATCCTCCTTTTCGTCTCTCCGTCTGAAACAAAAGTACCATAAGAGCAGCAACAGCGCAATAGCAATGATGGGAAGAAGAATGGCAACAGCCAACACAGCACCACTAACCTTCCTAGCGGGAGCTGCAGTAGAAGAAACATCACTTGAGCTGTCCTCACTCTCTGTTTCATTGGCACTGGTACCATTCAGCTCCTCACTCTCTGTTTCATTGGCATCAGTGCCATTGAGCTCATCACTCGCTGTTTCATTGGCACTGGTACCATTGAGCTCCTCACTCTCTGTTTCGTTGGTATTGGTGCCGTTGAGCTCCTCAGGTGCTGTTTCGTTGGCATCAGTACCATTGAGCTCTTCACTCGCGTTTTCATCGCTTTCAGGCTGTGGAACTGGTGCAGAGGTGGTAGGCACATATACATTACATAGGGCTACGTAGAACTTTAGAGGTCTTTCAGCACGTACTGCATGTGCACCTTCGTTCCCAGTATCTTCAGGTTCATCAAACCACGTACGCTCCTTTCCTCATCGAACCGCCTAGATATTGGGTAAAGGAATCCGTGTTGTGGATAATCCTTTATCCAGCGGAACGGGAAATCGTTCATGGGACCGGCACCTGGTGTCCATCTGTATGAGCCGCGCCAGAAAGCCTCGCCAATGCCATTGGTCGTAGTCGCGTCAAACAGTCCCCTGTTCCAACGGTAGACGCAATGAACTGAAGTGCTGTTGTCAGCCTCTTTACATCTGCTGCCCGCATCCTGCGCATCACTCGCACTGAAGGTGGCATCACCACCAAGATAGCTGTAGATATATGACTCCGCTAACGTCGAATGAACCTCATTGATCGCTGCATCGGTAGCCTCTGAGTGGTCCGTGGCGAGTATGGCGCCCTCCTCACGGCAAATCCGTTCCGTCGCCCCATGGCTCACGATGTATTGGCCTCCTTCCTTGAACCTCCCATTGGGAAAAATTATGTACTCCTTCGTGGAGGCAATCGGCCCCTCTTTGGCTGAGACTGCCACCTGCAGCGGATGCACCACGCACAGGAGCACCAGCACCAACGCATACGACGTTGCGTGTGTCCCTTTGCTCATCAGAAATATTTCCGTTGCTTGTATGAGTGTAACCACTACACAGAGGAAAGGAAGGGCAAGCAGAATGAATGGTGGGGTTCACTGCAAACAGTGCCACGAATAAAGAATAAAGAGAAAAGCTGTGGTGCCAACACCTTCGGCACGAGTGTATGTGAACTCTCTGGAAACTCAATGAAGCCCATACACATGAGTAAAGGAAAACAAAGGGAAGAAATATATAGTGGGCCTCCGTGCACTTGCACAGAAAGGCTGCAATAAAACATCAACATGAGGTAATAGTATATAAGAGGAAACCAGTAACATAAAGGAAAGAAACCAATAAAAGTGGAAAAAATATAGTAAAGGAGAATATGCACAGGCACAACATTTATGCTGGCCATACATGGCAGAAAGGGATGTGCCCACACCCACCACTGCACGGAAATCACATTTCACTCGCCACTGGCACATCCGGTGAGTAGTCACAAAGAAACACATCGCATACATTGAAAGAGGGAAGGAAAGTGGAATTGGGTAAGTGGCGATAATACAAGGGAGCCAGGTTAAGAAATAAATAACATCGCACAGGAATAAAAGTCAAATAAGGGATTTTGAAGGTCATATAACGCAATGCGTGGCGTACAGCAGGAACAGGAACCAGCCCGAGGGATATCAAAATACAAAAGCCGCTCTCATAGGAGAGCTCCTAAAACTACATGCAGCAAAGCCTAAGAGGCCGTCACGCTGAGGACTCGAGCCATAAACTCCAATAGAGGAGGGCCTGTAACTCGGCCACAAGCCCAGCAGCAGTAAACATAATGAGCCTCAGGCTACAACACAATGAAGGCACTGAGGCAGGGCTGACCCTACTGAGCAACCGCCGGCGACGCATTGGGTGAGCCTCCCTCGGCTGCTCCACCACCTTCACTCCTCAGCGGCGCCTCCACAGGGGACGGACATTCGGCAGGGGAATAAACCTCACGCAGACTCAAGGGGGTATCCTCCTTTTCGTCTCTCCGTCTGAAACAAAAGTACCATAAGAGCAGCAACAGCGCCAATAGCCAATGATGGGAAGAAGAACGGCAACAGCCAACACCAGCACCACTAACCTTCCTAGCGGGAGCTGCCAGTAGAAGAAACATCACTTGAGCTGTCCTCACTCTCTGTTTCATTGGCACTGGTACCATTCAGCTCCTCACTCGCTGTTTCATTGGCACTGGTACCATTGAGCTCCTCACTCTCTGTTTCGTTGGTATTGGTGCCGTTGAGCTCCTCACTCTCTGTTTCGTTGGTATTGGTGCCGTTGAGCTCCTCAGGTGCTGTTTCGTTGGCATCAGTACCATTGAGCTCTTCACTCGCGTTTTCATCGCTTTCAGGCTGTGGAACTGGTGCAGAGGTGGTAGGCACATATACATTACATAGGGCTACGTAGAACTTAGAGGTCTTTCAGCACGTACTGCATGTGCACCTTCGTTCCAGTATCTTCAGGTTCATCAAACCACGTACGCTTTTTTCTCATCGAACCGCCTAGATATTGGGTAAAGGAATCCGTGTTGGGATATCCTTTATCCAGCGGAACGGGAAATCATTCATGGACCGGGCCTGGTGTCCATCTGTATGAGCCGCGCCAGAAAGCCTCGCCAATGCCATTGGTCGTAGTCGCGTCAAACAGTCCCCTGTTCCAACGGTAGACGCAATGAACTGAAGTGCTGTTGTCAGCCTCTTTACATCTGCTGCCCACATCCTGCGCCTCACTCGCGCTGAAGGTGGCATCACCACCAAGATAGCTGTAGATATATGACTCCGCTAACGTCGATGAACTCATTGATCGCTGCATCGGTAGCCTCTGAGTGGTCCGTGGCGAGTATGGCGCCCTCCTCACGGCAAATCCGTTCCGTCGCCCCATGGCTCACGATGTATTGGCCTCCTTCCTTGAACCTCCCATTGGGAAAAATTATGTACTCCTTCGTGGAGGCAATCGGCCCCTCTTTGGCTGAGACTGCCACCTGCAGCGGATGCACCACGCACAGGAGCACCAGCACCAACGCATACGACGCAGCGTGTGTCCCTTTGCTCATCAGAAATATTTCCGTTGCTTGTATGAGTGTAACCACTACACAGAGGAAAGGAAGGGCAAGCAGAATGAAAGGTGGGGTTCACTGCAAACAGTGCCACGAATAAAGAATAAAGAGAAAAGCTGTGGTGCCAACACCTTCGGCACGAGTGTATGTGAACTCTCTGGAAACTCAATGAAGCCCATACACATGAGTAAAGGAAAACAAAGGGAAGAAATATATAGTGGGCCTCCGGCACTTGCACAGAAAGGCTGCAATAAAACATCAACATGAGGTAATAGTATATAAGAGGAAACCAGTAACATAAAGGAAAGAAACCAATAAAAGTGGAAAAATATAGTAAAGGAGAATATGCACAGGCACAACATTTATGCTGGCCATACATGGCAGAAAGGGATGTGCACCACACCCACCACTGCACGGAAATCACATTTCACTCGCCACTGGCACATCCGGTGAGTAGTCACAAAGAAACACATCGCATACATTGAAAGAGGAAGGAAAGTGGAATTGGGTAAGTGGCGATAATACAAGGGAGCCAGGTTAAGAAATAAATAACATCGCACAGGAATAAAAGTCAAATAAGGGATTTTGAAGGTCATATAACGCAATGCGTGGCGTACAGCAGGAACAGGAACCAGCCCGAGGGATATCAAAATACAAAAGCCGCTCTCATAGGAGAGCTCCTAAAACTACATGCAGCAAAGCCTAAGGGACCGCTAGGCGAGGACTCGAGCCATAAACTCCAATAGAGGAGGGCCTGTAACTCGGCCACAAGCCCAGCAGCAGTAAACATAATGAGCCTCAGGCTACAACACAATGAAGGCACTGAGGCAGGGCTGACCCTACTGAGCAACCGCCGGCGACGCATTGGGTGAGCCTCCCTCGGCTGCTCCACCACCTTCACTCCTCAGCGGCGCCTCCACAGGGGACGGACATTCGGCAGGGGAATAAACCTCACGCAGACTCAAGGGGGTATCCTCCTTTTCGTCTCTCCGTCTGAAACAAAAGTACCATAAGAGCAGCAACAGCGCAATAGCAATGATGGGAAGAAGAATGGCAACAGCCAACACAGCCAGCCACTAACCTTCCCAGCGGGAGCTGCAGTAGAAGAAACATCACTTGAGCTGTCCTCACTCGCTGTTTCATTGGCATTGGTACCATTGAGCTCCTCACTCTCTGTTTCATTGGCATTGGTACCATTGAGCTCCTCACTCGCTGTTTCATTGGCATGGTACCATTGAGCTCCTCACTCTCTGTTTCATTGGCATTGGTATTTTTTTGTCATTGAGCTCCTCACTCGCTGTTTCATTGGCATGGTACCATTGAGCTCCTCACTCTCTGTTTCATTGGTATTGGTGCCATTGAGCTCCTCACTCGCTGTTTCGTTGGCATCAGTACCATTGAGCTCTTCACTCGCGTTTTCATCGCTTTCAGGCTGTGGAACTGGTGCAGAGGTGGTAGGCACATATACATTACATAGGGCTACGTAGAACTTTAGAGGTCTTTCAGCACGTACTGCATGTGCACCTTCGTTCCCAGTATCTTCAGGTTCATCAAACCACGTACGCTCCTTTTCCTCATCGAACCGCCTAGATATTGGGTAAAGGAATCCGTGTTGTGGATAATCCTTTATCCAGCGGAACGGGAAATCATTCATGGAGCCGGCACCTGGTGTCCATCTGTATGAGCCGCGCCAGAAAGCCTCGCCAATGCCATTGGTCGTAGTCGCGTCAAACAGTCCCCTGTTCCAACGGTAGACGCAATGAACTGAAGTGCTGTTGTCAGCCTCTTTACATCTGCTGCCCGCATCCTGCGCCCACTCGCGCTGAAGGTGGCATCACCACCAAGATAGCTGTAGATGTATTTCTGCCTCAGCTTGAAATAAACCTCATTGATCGCTGCATCGGTAGCCTCTGAGTGGTCCGTGGCGAGTATGGTGCCCTCCTCACGGCAAATCCGTTCCGTCGCCCCATGGCTCACGATGTATTGGCCTCCTTCCTTGAACCTCCCATTGGGAAAAATTATGTACTCCTTCGTGGAGGCAATCGGCCCCTCTTTGGCTGAGACTGCCACCTGCAGCGGATGCACCACGCACAGGAGCACCAGCACCAACGCATACGACGTTGCGTGTGTCCCTTTGCTCATCAGAAATATTTCCGTTGCCCGTATGGGTTTAAGGGATGTTCGATGGTAGGTAGATTGCTTTTTTTTTCCTTTGTGAATGTGTGATTCTTTCCAATAGTAATGTTGTCTATTACCGCTCAGAGTATTAGTTAACGGGAAGAAGGTATTCAATTTTTGTTGTTGTTTTGCAGTTTCTGTGTAATGTTTATTGCGCCTTTTTGTTACGTACTAACTTCATTTGTAAGCAGTTTGCTTCTCCTTTTATTTGTCTTCTTCAAATATAGGTGAAAAGTTAAACTTTCGTAAGCTTTAGTTGCGTTGTGGTACCGATGAGCGTTCTAACGGAGCACTGAATCTGTTGTTCTCTGACGGTATGTGTGCATCGTGTCTGGTGCAAAATAACGACAACCTGACCTGGTTATACAAAATTAAGTGACTATTTTTTCTTTGCTGTTGCTCCTTATGTTTTTACCCTGCACGTGTCCCGCTAGACGTTCGGCTACTCCCTATACTCCTTAAACAAGAAGAGGTTTTTGATCGTAACACCGGTCTAGCCCTCGTTTCACTCAGTAAACATGTGAAACAGTCTGCTTGGGATGAGGAAGCACTTTCGTGAGACCGTTTTTTCCATCCTTATTGGAAGACAGCCAGTACTCCCAACGACTGCGCAGGGGGGAATGTACGTCCCGCAAAGCTGGCGACCCTTCTCTTTTCAAGGTTCGAGCGGGTTTTCTCCTGGAGAGCAAGAAGTGGGGTCGTCGAGTATAATGTTTGTTTTTAGTGTATCATCGGTTGAAAGATTTTTTTTCTTTTTTTATTTCGTAGTTGGTTATACTTATTCCTTTCTGTATTACTTTTTTTTCAATTTATCGTGAACCCCCCAGTAAATAATGGTGAATGTCAACAGGTTACGGTTACCCTCCATTCATACTTTGCCGATATTATTTCCCTTCTTGATCATACGATAAAGAGAAATCTGTAGAACTTCTAATGCTAGTTACCTCATTTGGGGGGTTGGTTCTCATATTCTCTCGTTGCTGCATTTTCAATTCTTACATTGTCTCTATGAGCAAAAATATTACAGAAAGTGAATGTCGTTTCTTCATTTTATTTGCCATTGAAAGTCCCGTTTTTCTTCTTATAAATATTCAAAAATTCATTATCTATGTGTAAAAAAAAAAAAGAAAACATTGCTTTTCGCACTAACTCAGCGCAAGAAATGGACTCGTAATAGAGGTCGCCGAATATTTGTTACTTAAAATGATGATACAGTGAATTGTCTACATGATATAAATTTACTTTGTTTTTATTTTTTGAATAATATAATTTGGTAGAGAACCAAAATATGTTTTACGGCGGAAGCAATAATTTTCGCCATGAGATACATTCCATGGGTATACCAAGAGAACCTCAAGCAAAATGTATCCCTGGTGGCCCTTTGCCGAGACTTAAAGCGTCACGTTCCACCTAGAAACGTCGACAGTATTTGTGACGAAAAAGTTCATAAATGTCTGGCAAACGCAAACATCTCCGCTCTTTGGGGCTTACTTCCTTGTCGTACAGCATATTCACAAAATGTGCACCGAAGATTGTAGTCCACCATTCGTGCTGCTGCTATGAATATTACTACCGAACGCATCGTATTACTAATAAGTATAAACACCATTGATCTTAGCAGGGACAAGCACATAATACTATTTGAAAAAAAGAGGTTCCCTGATTCTATGCTCGCTAGTAAACAAAGTAGCTAACTCGACGAAAGTAGTTACCGGAATGGTGATCAGCAAGAGGAAATTAAGTGCCCAAAAGTAAAAGCGGCGAGAACTTCGTGTCGGACATACGGATTGTACTACACTCGAATAGTCATTAATATACGACATAATGAAGCACATTGTCTATGTAACACTCTAGCATAACTAAGATAAATGAAATACAGCATACACGTGGTAGCATTTCATACTCGCTTGCTTCTCTGCTTCAAACCTTTAGCACGTGTTCATCATTGCTTGCATGTGGATTCCAATATCAAATGTTCAAATGTCCATGAACCACTTGTGTTTATGTTGCTACATCACGGTTCTCAGTTAGATATCAGACCCGTAGTTTTGTAAACCTGATTTTCCAGTGTCGTTCGAACAAAGTGGCATGCATTCAATTTTCTCTTACAAATAAAGACTAAAACTCATCCCCGTATGGCGTGGTTCAACGTCCTTCTTCTATTTTCTAAATTAGATAAGCGCAAGTCCAGCAATTTTCCCACATCGTCCATAGTACCACGAGAGGCATACTGAGGCAGCGAAGAATTTCTACCAGCTTTGTAGTTGGTTTTACCCCTTCCATATCCTCCACGTGGGATTGATTGCTTCAGTAAATCAAACATGTCAAGGCAAATATTTGCCTTTAAGTGTGCAAATTTCTTTGCTCGGAATTGCAGTGCACTTATTTTGGGTTTATAGCCATATTCCTGGAACAGAATCCGGAAAACCGAAGATGCGAATGCCTCGTCTCCTCCTCCTATACAAAACCACGGATATTTTCGCAGTAGTGCCGCAGCGACATCGGGGAAGCCGTACAATATACTGCGCATAAATAGAGCGTAGCAGTGTGGATGTCCACTATAAACATCCGCCTCACTGATAGCATCCCAAGCATCAAAACCTACCGCATGAAGCTTTTGCTGGAGAATAGAAAACACTATTTTGTTCACGGTGATCGTGTCACCAAGCATTCGCAAACTATATTCACTGTAAAAATAAGGAAGGAGATGCATTGTTTATTGCATCGATCACCGCTCACAACCCTCGGCGTAGAGAACCACGTAACAGGCAATACTACTCACATTTCCCCATTAAATTTTTATACTTAGTGTATTGCGAGACGGTCTACCTTATAAAAGTGAAGAGCTATAACAATTTTATGATACCATCAATAACCGGTAGTAGTTAGAAGGAAATGATGCCAGTACTTCACAAAATAGAATAAAGGAGCATCTCCCCTCCTCTCTATACATGCGTCGCGATGTGTCCCATGGAATGTGAATTAAAAAAAAAAAAGAACACCATGCGAAGCCATGTAAGGCGTGCAGCTCATTACACTGGAGGAGGGGAAATAGAAGAGAGAAACCTTGCACCGTACCTCTCCTTCATATTTCTTCCTCCTAAAAAAGAAACGAAAATAATAAACAAATAAGACGATAACGCTTCACATATGACCGTCTCCATCCACATCATGCATTCGACACAGCGTATACGTCACCGAAAGCGCTCACTACCAAAAACCGTATTGCAGAACTCATCCACTCAAATCCGGTATACCAACCCACCTCCACGATACGTTATGTGTCAAGGGCACTCATAATTCCGTTATGGTCAGCCGTAGGCTTAAACTGACAGGGATGCATTAGGAGTCAATATCCCGGGAAAAGCTTGCAAGAACATATATATTTCCCTTTTAGAAATCTGTTTGCTCCCTTTTGAACCGCCCCTTGGTAGCGAGCAAACGACATGAAAAAAGAAAAAAACAAAGCAGCAGAGCTACGCATACCTCACTGTGACTTACCCATAGTTGATATCAACACATACGATTTAACCTATTTCCAAGGACTCAAAGCACGCTGATGAAAGCAGTACACTTATAGTTTATGGTATGTCGTGCAAAATATAAATCTACACACCCCAGTGATGCTTGATCCGTGTCTGGATATCTTCCTTTCTCTTGTCTCTTGTCAACAACAACAAAAAAAGGGGCCATCAACTAGCGTACATGTGCCTCGTTCAAACTGAGTTCCTCAGGGGTCTGCAATGGAAGCACTATGTACCCTTCAGTCATGATAATCCAAACCGCACCACCACAAAAATTGCAACAAAAAAAACTCAAGCAGCCGTCAAGCGGCTAAGCCCAAGATTGCACCCGCCGTTGGCGCAAGTCCAGGTGGCGGCCCAGTCCGTCACGTGTCGCCTCTAAAGACCGTTATGGCCAGGGCATTGCCCGTTCTTAAGGGAGGGGTGCCACTGGAACGCTCACCCCCCTTCCTGATCTTGGTGTCTAGGCAAGGCAAAAAAAAAACCGCAGAGTCCGTTGCTAGGGAATGGTGTGCGCCTCAATACTGGGCTCCAATCACGGTCACTCCCTATGCTGTGCATAAATTCATTTTAACAAAGTGCCTCAAACGACGTGCCCGCGCGAGGCATGTTGGCGGATTGGTTGTAAGCGCAACCCTACCGGCAGAATTTAGTCACAACAATGGTGCAGTAAACGTGTGTGCTCGCGCAATTAGTTAAAATGTGCGTTAACTTTACTGGCCTGCACAACTTTTTTTCCCTCCTAAAAAGAGCCTTGATTCACATTTAGCTGGGGACCAGTGGCTTACGCAATGTTGAAAAAAGGTCCACCGGTAGCAAACGAAAGTACACTCGATAAAGCAAAGAGGTGACATCGGACACTGCAGAAAGACCCAAATGGGTCGCCAGGTACAGAAAGGCGAACATGAACCCACCTGGACTGAGAAAAGAGAAGTTGTGCACGCACTCGTATGGATGGTCTTATTAACTGCGGTAGGAATTTGCGCGCTAAAAGCGACGGCATACTGAGCCAGGAATTCAGCCCTCATCGCGCATGTGTCCCAGAGGGAACGGCGCTCAGAGTAGGTTGAAGTCGACACTGGACCGCTTTGGAACTATCGCTATCAAGAACGCCCGCCTTGTTGTTGGCCTTTCCTAGACCTCGCGTGATGGGGTCTGCTGTAGTAAACCCTGTCCGGGAAATCAAAGGCTAATAGTGAGGGCTTTAAAAAGCAACGCGGAGGTACGCCGTGGCAAGTAGCGCTGAAACGAAAAAAAAAAATAGTAGGCGTTAAGGGGGAGTGGCGTACCCATCAGACATCGCTGGATGAACCCTGACCCCATCCAACGAACCTCTGTGGGTGTTGTTCCTCATCGAGGGATGGTTCCTCACATACCCAGAGGTTTACCGCCAGATTCTTGTAAATGTATTTTTTTCACGTTGGTTTCTCATACCGGTGTTCCTAGGGTTGCTTAGCTTTGAACAAAAACTCAAAGAAACATCTGAAATTGTCATAGAACAGGATGATAAATAATAGGTGTTGACTGAAGATGCCACTCTTTTGAAGCATCCTCTGACGAAAACCAGGTATACCATCAAAGCCTAAAGTGGCACTGGAGGGCCACTTGTTCCTGTACTTTCTCTTGCGCACCTACAAAGGGCGCTCCTCACTATCCCCGTCAGGAACGCCTACTAATGACGTCCTTGTCTGCGTCTATGCCGTTCTAGATATAAACAACAGAAATGCGTTATAAAAAAACAGATTAAAGAACTCCAATTTTAGCCCTTAACCCTGATTCACTGCTGTTCGTTTTCTCAATAAGAAGTACTTTATTTTTGAAAAACTCTCCCAGATGGGAAGATAGAAAAATTAGGCTCTTGGTTACTTTGTAAGACCTCACCGTGGTTTAAGAATCCAAAGTTCCTTTATGGAAGTGGCAAGCAAACAAAACCTGACGTTAGCCGACGGGACTTTCAGGGGACACACGCCATCTCCACTTCCATGGAGCGAGCTGGACAGGGTGATGTTTTGTGTGCGGAACTTTACCTCTGCCGCACCGTTGTTAGGATAGTATTGTCCAACACACCATACCACGTTTTACGAGGCGGCGGATCATAGAGAAGGTACGCGAGTCCTTTTTCAGTAACAAATTGAATTGATAATCGAACAACTGGGGCCGCGCGACCTTGCAAAAATCGTTCTAAAAGTTTATGTGGGCATTTCCGTCACCATTCCCACATTTAACGCTCTCCAGAGTTGGGCAAGAATCGCAGCAGTCAAGTTTGGTGGATGTTGGGAGTGGGTGAAGGGTTGCACGGCCACTGGTGCCACGCCGTGGGTGGTCCAAATAAAGCACAAAGCTGACGCGACGAAAAGAAAACATAGCGAGTGATGCTCCCTTTACGGAACCTATAAAAACCTGCGTACCAAAAAGTGGCCAATATAAAATCGGACATAGCTGAACGACAATAGCGATCAAAAAAAATGTTTCCGTCACACCAGTGAATCTAATCCCCCTTTCCCTTAGCTGATACGATGAAAGGATGGGGACGTTGTGCCCACTCACCTTACTCGAACGAAGCAAAATGGAGTAAGAAAGTGAGTTTCTCACAACTATGCGGGCCATGTGACCTTTCCGAGCGTGCCGCATGGACCACAAGTATAGGCTTACGAGGCAAGGTCAACCTCAAAAAGAGCAAAGCGAGCATTGGTTAGCTGCTGAAAGACCCTCTCGGAACAAGCACCCTGAATGACGGCCACTTTTCACAAGCATACGCATAGAGGGGGACGGGGCGGTGGATCTCTTTTGGGTGGTGAAACAAAAACAATAGACGAGTTCTATACTACCACCTAGGGGCTGTATTTGCAAAATACAGTTGCAGATTTGACACCAAAACATGTTAGAGAAGCACTACTGGGAGCTCACACAAATTGCCACAGTGGTATCCCCTTGGTTGCCTATGGCCAAGGTTCCCCTTTCCACAGTATTGGTTTTGACCAGGTTTCGGGTGTGGATAGTGATGCCTCATCGTAAAAGCCGAGCCCAGGCCTCCATGTATTCTGGACGTGCCACCAGGCTTTAGATAGTTGTGCCTCCCGGCGCCCTGACCGCTGATCGCATACGGAAGAAGGGGGAGAGGGGCGCCTGCGCCCGCTGCAACTCCCGTAGGCATCGTGGTGCTGTGTAAGATAATTTATGGCCAACAGCTTCTGAACATACTGAAATGAGAGCCCGCACGTTACGGGAATACTGAGGCGAAAGGGGCGCTGGGCTGCGTTGCGTCACAGCCCCCAATCAAGAGTGCCATGGGGAGGCCAGGACCCTTTGCCCCAGCATGTGAACACAGTCATGGTTAAAGGACGTCATGGGGACGGTGGGGAAGTTATACTTGGATCAGTGGGCACTCTGTGTGGAAAGCGAGTTCCGTTGGATCTTGTCATCCCGAGCCGACGTATGTCCCACAATCATCCACTAGAAAGGCGTGTTTGTACTCGTATCTGTCCAGGGGTCGTCAGTGGCCCGTCCTCATTTCTCAAGGCTGTGTATCGTCTGATCCCTTAGTTGTTTGTTACTGTGACCCACGCCAATTTCTG
The DNA here is from genome assembly GCA_002287245.1 of Trypanosoma congolense. NCBI lineage: Eukaryota > Euglenozoa > Kinetoplastea > Trypanosomatida > Trypanosomatidae > Trypanosoma > Trypanosoma congolense. The sequence goes on along the minus strand of NHOR01000058.1, from coordinate 192,915 downwards.
TCCTCTTCTCTGGGCCAAAATGGGTGGTTAGGTGTTACGCAGCACAGTGAGATGAATGACTGCCTTTCTCGTGCACTGGGCCCCTGATGGCTGTGAAGTCGCGCGCTTATTTTCCACAAAGCGAAGAAGGTGGTCGCTACTTCTAGAGCTAAGTTGATGAGGTAACGTATGGGGAAGGTGTACTTTCTTCTTTACGCAGTACAAGAAGTAAACCAAAAGGGAGGGTAATAAGTGGGTGCAAGGTACGTAAATTGCATCCGCTCGGCCTAGTCGCGTAACTCCACTTCGTTTGTGTGGTTTGCTGTACATACAATCCCTTGCTGGCTGTACTTCACCTGCCAAGCAGGTGGTAAGCTGAGCATACGAGGCGGCCACCAATTGTATCTTTTGGGATGGTGTACAACGTTAATAATGCACAATGAGCGACTTTTCAACAGCTTTCCTGTGAGACGGCGCGGGTTAGTCATAGTGTAGCACCGAAAAACAGAGGCAAGTGGAACCATTTCTGCAGTATATTGTACTGTCATTGTAGTGAGTCGTGTATATGTTTCCAATGAGCACAACTGCGATACTGTACAGTGTATGGATTCTGCGAATAGAAAAAACGTTCAGTGCTGCGTCCCACATGCTACCACAAAAATGAATTAAGAAACTCTTTTTCTACCACTGCCCATTGTGCTGTTTTTATAATCTAGTTGATGCGCCGTCTACTTCAGCTTCTTGTTGTGGTTGTCTGTGCTGCTACTGCCTTTTACCTATATTGTGTCATTCTTACCACTCCACGGCGAACTTCTCTTTTGTAGAGGGTTAGGGTTGTGATGGCCGAACCCTTCTCGTCTATATTAGGATCCGACGGTGCAAGTGGCAACTGCAAGTACCTGAAGAAGAGCCTTATAGGAACTGGCTCCTATGGAGAGGCATGGCTGGCGGAATGTGTTGGGGACCACTCCATGTGCGTGGCTAAGGTGATGAATCTTGATAAGATGTCAGATCGTGACAAGCGGTATGCACAAAGCGAGATCAAGTGCCTGGCGAATTGCAATCACCCAAACATTGTGCGGTATATTGAGGACCACGAGGAAAATGACCGACTGCTTATTGTTATGGAATTCGCTGATTCTGGTGATCTTGATAGGCAAATAAAGATGCGATCTTCAAAGGACGTCCGATACTTTCAGGAACACGAAGCACTGTTCTTGTTTATACAACTTTGCCTCGCTCTGGATTACATTCACAATCACAAGATGCTGCATCGTGACATCAAGTCCGCCAACACCCTGCTCACGTCTACGGGGCTGATAAAATTGGGTGACTTTGGTTTCAGTAAGCAGTACGAAGACACAGTATCGGGCGATGTTGCGAGTACCTTCTGTGGTACGCCATACTACCTGGCACCGGAGCTATGGAGTAACCAAAGGTACAGCAAGAAAGCTGATGTATGGTCATGGGTGTTCTACTGTACGAGATTATAGGAATGAAGAAACCGTTCACGTCTACTAATATGAAGGGATTGATGTCGAAGGTACTCTCCGGTTCTTATGCTCCGCTACCTCAGAGTTTTTCTCCTGAATTCAGACGTGTCGTTGATAGCATTCTCGTGGTAGATCCGAACCAAAGACCAAGTGTCCGGGGTATTTTTCAGATGCCCTATGTGAACAACGGCCTTAAAATGTTTGTACCTGCTTTGAAGAGGAACGAACATGTATCAGATACTATAAAGGAACTCATTTTGTCACAGGTTGCCGAAATTCTTTCAACAGAAGTGGAACCTGATTCCTGTCGGTATCTTGTCTCTCAGATCAACTACGATGTTTCGCACAGGGGCCATGTATACAAGGTTGGTGGAACTGAGCGGGCATGGAAGCCAAGGTTTTTGAAAATTGAACGAGGTCAACTTGTTTTAACAGATGATGAAGAGGGCCATAATCCTAAAGGTCTAAGCCTTGAGCAAGTACAAGGAGCCTGCCCGGTGCCTCCACGCACTGCCGGCAGGGACTTTGTGTTCGCACTCAACACAGTTAGTGGGAAGGGTATGTGGTTTCAAGCCGCCTCTCATGATGACATGGAAATGTGGGTACATACAATACAACGTGGAATTGGGGTGATGTGAATATCATTTTTCCTTTCTTTTTCGAAGCATTCCTACCACCCCCTTTTTGTCCATTTTGTCCTTTGTTGCTATACTTTCATTATCTTACTCCTATCAAAGAGTGTTTCCTGAATCCCCGAAGTAGGTTATGTCGTACTGGGTATAATTTTTTGATCTTTTATTTTTATTTTACGATATTAATCGTGGCGCTGCTGTCCAACAACACTGCGATGATGACGGTGCTTTAGCGTAAAGTGGCACCAGAATGACTTTTTTTTGGTGGTGACATTACTCTTTCCTGCTTTCCTCCTCATGTTCTTACACATTGAGTCCGAGCCCGTTAGTACTCCGGCGATAACGCAAAAAAAAAAATGAATCATATGATAGGGTTTAATTCATCATGTGGTGTCGAAGCTGCTGATGGGAACTTTCTCATAGGAGTGGGAGGTGGTATTGTTATCAGAGAAGAAAGCGAATCGTCTCAGTGGGTGCCTGGAGAGGGCCGGTACTTCATAGGGGCATTGGCATACTCATCTGTTGCAGAGCTGCTGTGTGTGACTGAGGTGAAACTAAATGTTTCTCTTCATGTTTTTCAGTTCCCTCAGCGTAAGCAAGTGCAATGTCTCGAAAATGTTGCCACGGCAGATGTGCAGCACATGATGTTCTCCGGTGAGGGGGAATTGTTCGCCCTCCTAAGTTGTATCCCTACGACATGCGTCACGTTTTATACAGTCAACCGTCACCACATGCTGCAGAAATGTGCTTCCGTAAGTTTGGGTGATGTATTCTGTAAACACTTGGTATTTCCTGTGCATCGTGCAGATTGTGTTGCTGTGTTGGAGTCGCAAGGAATCCGGATTGCTTGTAACATAGACTCTTCGGCGTTTGCCCCGAGTGTCCTTACCGTAAGTTCAGAGGGTTTCGAGCTTCACTCGTGTGCATGGGGAACTGAAGGAGTGTATTGCGGAACGGAGAAGGGACAGGTCCTTTTGTTTGATGAGTTGGGCATGAAGCTATCCACGTACCTTGATTGCACAACATCATCTACGATCACCGCCATATCTCAGATCGAGGCTATTCTGCTGTTGGGAACGGAAGGTGGTGATGTATTCACCTATGATATCAGCCGAAAGGCAATGAAACTTGTTGTTCAGCTGGGTAGTGCAGTTCAGCGCCTGCTGATACTGGAAAATAGGTCAAACGTAGGAGTATTGACTAAAACTGACATAGCACAGGTAGACATTAACGTGGGGTCCTTTAAACTCATCCGCGCGCGGGGCACGGGAGACTCTATAAAAATCTTCGTGATTAACGAGTTTGTTGTTACAGTCTGCTCTGATGGTAGCTTTGTCTCATATGACAGCGAGACAAACTCAGTAGTACACGTGGCCGTTGACTTCCGTGAGGTGGCCTTGGATGCATGTGCGCTAAGTTCAACCATAGTGGTAATATATGCTAGTGGATATATTCGCTGTTTTTTATTGGACAAAGGTGTTCCCATTCTTTCTTCACAGATTATGATTCCCGACCGAGCTTTATCCGTGTGCACATCTGATTCGATATCGTTTGTAGCCGTCAGTGATAAAAGTATCATCTACTTTATCAAGGCTAACAATGGATTTTTAGAACTCTTAGCATCATCAGATGCATTTTGTAGTGATGTGACCAACATGCGCTGGACTATCGATGAAAAAGTAGCGGTGTTGGCTAGCACTAGTAACGGGGAGGTACACCTTATCCAGTTTGCTGAAGAATGTGAATCCACTCACGCTAGCGTTTTTCTTGACATGAGTTGGCGGCTTGACTTCCCAGTGATTGACTTCTTGCCTCTTTATGTAGATGATGCTGTGATCAATATTTTCGTTCATTCAATCGACAAAGACTCAAAAATGTATGTCCTAGATCGCACGAGAGAAAGGGAAATAAAGCCCTTGCGCCCATTCTTCCTCATGCATGACCATGAATGCGGAGGGACAGCGCTACAGCGCTCCGGGAATGATATAGTATCAGCAGGTGGAGATGGGAGAGTAATCGTAAGAGATGTTTCTCACTATTTAGCGAAGCTTCCATATGTACCACCCACCAAGGAAAAGAAGCAACCGCGAAGTGACACCTTGTTACGTCCGTTTGGTAATGGAGGTATTAGGTGTCTTTCGGTGTGGAACTCTGTTGGTGGATTTGTTTGTGGTGGGAATGACAGCATTATTCATTTTGTTTCCTCCCGAAAGCTGTCCGCGAATTCTCCATGGATAGAGCCTAGTTGGCAGAAACAAATGCTTTCGAGCACTCAGATTGGTCACGTTGCTCCTAAGAAGACTGACTCACTGTCGGTAAAACAATCACGAGAACGTATTGTTGCGTCCCTAGAAGACCTGCGAATAGAGGTTGATAGGCTACTTCTTGATAGAACCGCGTCCGTGCGGGCGGAAGACTTTCTTTTACCCAGTCAGAGAAAGGCATTCGACGAAAACTGTGAAAAGGAGATTTGCAAGGCTAAGGAAGACGACTACTACAGTTTACTTAAAAACAAATATGTACAGGACAGGATTAGAAAGGAATGTTGGGATACCATGAAGGTACAGCGCTCAAAAATAGTTAGCATGTCAGACTCTGCAGTGGAGGTACACAACTTTCACCTCCGGAAGACTTGTCCGGAGCAGGCAACAATTCTTAGAAAGATTAAATTCATGCGAATGTTGCAGCTGAAGGTGGAGGGATCTTTTAACTTGTCTGTATTAGTCAAGAAATGCAGTCATGGGGATTCAAGTGTAGAGAATCGAACGTGCGAGTCTTTGGATGATGTGGAAGGGTTGCTGTACGATCCCTTGGATGTTTATACTGCTACTCGTGCGGTTATACAATTGGTGCTGCTTGGCGGCAAAATTGCACATGTAAAGGAATCCTTTAACGCACGTTTCGACGCACTAAAAGAGCGTAAAAGCCGTGAACTGAATCTTATTGAAGAAAGAAATGATCACTGTATGCGCATCATGCGACAACTTGGAGAGACCACATGTCCACCAAACGTTTTGTTTACTCCAGTTTTAGATATTGAGGAGGACCCTCGGACTGTCTTTGAGGTATTCGACTCTGAAATTGACCCTGAACTGCTCAAGTTAGCCGCTAAGGACGACAGTGGAGCATTTTCAATCTCCCCGTCGGCCGAAGTGGCGCTGAAAACTTGGATGGATGGGCTAGACAAGGTAACAGAAGTTATTCGAGTCAATGTACCTCTTCCGCCCTTTGCCGATGAAGCACATGAGCACTATGTGCCTCCAGAGGAAAGGAGTGATGAGCAACAGAAAATGTATGAGGAGTACGAAAAGCAAGTTGTTGAACAAACCGCGACGGTTAACCAGATGAGGGACACGTTGCACGCTGAAGTGGAAACTCTGATGAAAGCGAATGTTGCATCGGCCAGGGTTGTTGATGAAGAGATTGGAGTCCTGAGGATCGAGCGGGTGAAGGTAGCACAGCTTGTTGATGAGTTAGAGCTGCACCAGGTGAACGCATTGCGCTTATTGTTGCTGAATAAAACATTACGTAATGACTTTTTAGAAGTCAAGCGTGAGGAAGCAGATCTAATGAACAAGTTGAACCAACTCCACAGTCTACATGAGTACCGTCAAAAGAAATATTTGGCAGCTGAGATGAAGGTGCAGGAATGTGTGGAGGAGAAAAAGGGTGCTGTCGTGGAAATGCGCGCCTCGCTTCCATTTACCAACCCAGAGTGGGGCGATAGGTTGTATAGGCGGTTCACGACGTGGTACTCCAAGTACGAAGATGGACTTGTTAAGGTTCCGCAGCCCTCCCGACACGGAGTTGTTCCTGTTCCTTTGTTTGAGAAGTACTGTCAATGTTGTGAATCTGTGGCTGTGATGAATGCTGAAATTGACTCTTTCAGGGAAGAGGCAGATCTACTCAACGACAGGATGGTTGAGGTAGAGACTGAAATGAAGAAGATTAAGTTTGAGCTTGTTGAGAGGGAGAGGATCGAGCATACCTGCAGAAGAGAAGTTGTAGAAAAGATACTCAATGTGCAGAATCTGTACACCCTTCAACAGGGTCAGGTGCAGGACGAAGGTGCGATGGTGAGCGAAAATGGATCTCGCTTTTCCATTCGATGGGCAAAGAACATTACGGACTACAACGACTTAATATTCGCTAGCTTTGAGGAGGTGCGGCAGCTTATGCTCCGCACCTCGCAACTTCGCCAGTCAATGAAAACATGCTCATGGGAAACTGAACACCTTATGTACTGCGTCGGAACGTTGGAAATGGAGCTACGCCAGCTCCACACCTTGAGGGTGACTCGGCAGATGCAGGAATGCCTCCATAGCGGGAAAGTAACCTCGCTTGAGGAGGAAATCAGCAAGGTGAATGCGCGGATTGAAGCCACACGGAGCGTAATGCGTAAGAAGATGGAAGAGCGTGATAGAACCATCGCAAAATTAAAGATGCAGATAAGTGACAGGCGCGTCGAAAATAAGTACTTGAAAGATCAAGTTTCCGCCCTGAAGAATAATGTCGAGGACAAAAAGACGGTATGGAGTATGCTAGGTGAGCACAACAATGATACAGATAGGCTCCGTGGAAGGATGAATGAGTTGTACGAGAACAGCGAGCTGGAAGAGCTGGCGCGTTGCCAACAAGAGGAACTTGTCCGCTTAAAGAATGAGATCGATCGGCTGCGGGAGGCCACATTCCCATCGTTTGCTGTAGTCACAAGGAGGACGGTTCGATGACAGGTGCCCTCTGTGAAGTTAGCTGTGGGGAAAGAAAGTGAAAGTAGCAAAGTAAGGGAAGATGACGGGGCACGTGTGGATGTAAATAAAGTGGAGAACCTTGAGAGCGATCACCCCAATATTTGTGATTGTGATTCATGTGTTTTGTACTATTTGATGCCTTCGTGAACGGAGGTACACCGTTGCCATTCTCCTCTATATGTCTCCCATTGCGGTGGTTGCTTTCGATATTTTCGAACACCCTTTATTTTGTTGATACGGCCACTATTACTACCTCTACTAATACGCTAGTTGTGGTACGCATTATTTTTTTTGTATAGCCCCAATAGGCTGTCCAAAGCGGATGGAGCTCCCAGCGGCGACTGTCAATGAGCGTGAGCGCCGTATCAAGTCAATAGAGGAGATGCTTCTTCGGATTGCTACTCACGAAGGTGTCGTGGGATATATTGTGCTGAATCCCTCAGACGGACGGATCATAAAACACTCTGGCTTCTCGTCGAATATGAGCCAGATGAGGAAATACGCAGAGAAGATAAATGGCTTTACGTCACTGGCTGCGTCCACCATACGTACCATTGACTGGAAAGACGACCTTACATTCCTTCGGTTGAGCGTTGGTCCCACAGAGATATTAGTTGCCCCAGATATAAATAAACAGTATGTACTGCTCGTTGTGCAAGAGATAAGCTCCCCATCGTGAAGTCAACGCTGTCCGTGGTCTTTGGTGTGCTGTAGAGTCTAGGTGTAGGAGACAGTCAGGTTGCTTTCATCACTTTCTTTTTCCTGTTTTTGACGTGAATAAGACCGCATGGTCGTGACCCATTTTGATTCATATGTACTTTGCCGATAACAAAAATAAAAGCGTTAGAAAATGCAATAGAGAATTACACCTCTCTCCACTTTCACCGCCTATTTGTTTCGCCGCCACACAACCCGCCACTAAACCTCCTACGATTGGGCAGTAATGTACGCCGTGAAGCCATGGGGCAAGGTAATCCTCGTTGGTAGTGGTGTGGAAATGTATGCGCTGGGTATCGGTATGCGCTGGCGTGAGTCCAATGTCCTTCTGGTTGAGAAGCAGGCAGATCCAGGCTATGAGCTTACGAACAGAAGGCGCTGCGTCCTCACGAGCCAGACTGTGAAGATCCTCAAGGACCTGGGGTGTACAACCGCGAAAGTTGAGGGAATTCTTCAGCGACCTCGTGGATGGCGTTTTGTCAGTCCAAACCTCGAGATAATGAGGGAAGGCTCGACCTTCCCTGGTTGCGCTGACGGCGAGGCAACATACCAGTGTACAGAAGGTGTGCTGTTACGCACGCTACGCACAGAGTTCTTACGGTTTGGGGGTGATATTAGTTGGGGCACAGAGGCATTTGACGCGTTCGAGAGCGGCGATGGAAGTGGTACATGGAGCTTAAGAAAAATGTACGGCCTCGAAACGGAAGCGGAGGCAATTATTACTACAGCCGACGAAACGTCTTTTACGCCCCTTCTCATCGCAGATGACCCTGACCGTCTGGCGGTACTCTTTGACGAAGAACTGGAGTGCTGCCCGGTGAAGGAAAACTGGCCGAAAAAATCTTTGGGACAAGCGATGTAGTGATAGTGATAGGGTCTAAAATTGTAGTGCATATGTGGTATATCGATGGCGTTATTACATGGAGGGCCATCAGGCGGGCCCAAAAAGACGTACAGGGTGTTGATACCGCTGACTTCCACCCACTCCTCCGGGAAGTGTTCCAGGGAAGCACGAACAGACTTTCAAGGGTGCGCATTATTCCCGCAACCACGCCTGCAATAAAGGACTCTGCTGCCCATGCAAAGGTGAGTGTACTGGGCGATGGTCTTCTTCCCATTGATCCCTTCGAGTGGAGGGGAGATCGAGCGCGGTGTGGTATCGAGGAGGCTTCAGTACTTTGTCGAGCCTTTTATGGTAAGAAATATCACCGTGGAAATGTTCCCCGCCTCCTCAGGGAGGTTGAGCAGGACGCATTGGCGAGGCGGGCGGCTGCACTTGCTAGGGACTTGAGGGATGCTGAGCATTTTCTCTCGCCGCAACCTGTTATTGATGCGATGCACCACGAATATGTCCAGCAAAATGAAACCCTTTCACTAACGACGAGGTGATGATGAAAGGAATAGGAGAATGTGTTACAGAGGAATTATTCGAGGTTTCATCACCAGTTTTCTCTGGTGTGTGCGCACATGTATAAATATTATTCAACGTCTGCTGTGCATGGTGGTTAGCTTTTGCCGGAGCACAACGCCTTTGTCAATGACTGCCTTCTCTATTAGTTCCCTCATCCCTGCACGATTTCCTCTGTGTGTAGAAATGCTCCACCGTACCACATTTCATTATGGGGGCTTCAAGAAGGTTCTTGTTGCCAACCGAGGTGAGATTGCGTGCAGAGTGTTCCGCACCTGCCGCGAACTGAACCTCCAGACGGTTGCTGTGTGCTGCGAGGGCGAGCCACATGCGAAACACGTACTGGAGGCCGATGAAGCATTCATTTTAGGGCCGCCGCCGGCCTCATCGTCCTACCTTCGTGGAGATCGCATAATTGAGGCAGCCAAAAAGCTACAGGTCGATGCAGTGCACCCAGGCTACGGGTTTCTGTCGGAAAACCCCGAGTTTGCGTCTTCCGTGTTGGCAGCAGGCCTAATATTCATCGGGCCGCCACCAACCGCCATGGCATCCATGGGGTCTAAAAGCGAGAGCAAGCGCATTATGGAATCAGCAGGTGTGCCGTTGTACCTGGATACTACGGTGAGGATCAGAGCCCCGAGCGACTCCTGAGTGCAGCTAGGGATATTGGCTTTCCTGTGCTCATCAAGGCAGTTTCTGGCGGGGGCGGGAAGGGAATGAAGATTGTGAGGGATGAAAGTGAGTTCCTGCTCATGCTTGAAAGTGCCAAGCGCGAGGCCGTCAACTTTTTCAAGGACGACCGCGTCCTTGTGGAGCGCTACATAAACCGACCCCGGCATATTGAGTGTCAGATTTTCCTTGATAGTCACAAAAATGGCGTTTCCTTCTTTGAGAGGGACTGCAGCGTGCAAAGACGTTACCAAAAAGTGATAGAGGAAGCTCCAGCGCCTGGTCTCAGTGCACAGATGCGACATCAAATCGGTGTTGTGGCACTGAGGGCAGCAAAAGCTGTTGGGTATGTTGGCGCGGGTACTGTGGAATTCATCTACGATACGGAAACCGGAGAGTTTTACTTTATGGAAATGAATACCCGACTTCAGGTGGAGCACCCAGTGACAGAGGAAGTGTGCCAAATAAAGGGAGAATCTTTGGATCTTGTTCGACTGCAGCTGGAAACAGCAATGGGGCTTCCGCTCCGCTTCCGCCAGGAGGATATCACTGTCAACGGTGCGTGCATCGAGGCTCGTATTTACGCTGAGTCGCCGAGAAACGGCTTCCTGCCCGCTAGCGGGATCCTACTGCACCTTAAGGAGCCGCCTCAGGGTGCTCAGGGGGGTGTGAGGGTGCGACTGGAGACCGGCTTTCGCACTGGTGACAATGTGCTGGTTCATTACGATCCCATGATTGCAAAATTGATTGTTTGGGGTGCCAGTCGCCGCCGTGCACTCGAGGGCTTGCGGGCGGCGTTGGCTTCCTATCATATTGTGGGTGTGGAAACAAATATTGAATTCCTACAGCGCTGCCTTGCCAACACCAGCTTTGTTGATGGAGGAGTAACGACGAGGTTTATTGAAAGTAATAGTGCCGAATTCCTTCGACCACGAGAAGTTGCAAGGGATGTTTTGGCGCTGGCGGCGGTGTCTTTCCTCTGCTCTCAAGGGCCCGATGGACTCTCTTTTTGGACAAACCGCACAGCTTCGTATGGTGTTTCCTTCGCCATTGATGGGAGCTGCGTTGGCGTGGATGTTACTGTTTCCGGCTCTGGGTGCTTCACTTGCGACATTTCTGGAACAAACGTTGTGATCGTAGTTGAAGACATGAAGAAAGATGGGAGCTCCTCCCTTCACGCAATGGTGAGAGTAAATGGAGAGCATCGGTTTGCCCTCACCTCATTTGTGACAAGCAGAGAGGTAGCGGTGACCCTGCCGCGAGGCTTTTACATATTGCCCCTCCAGCCCCTCGACCCCGAGTTTGGCCGCGCGGTCGCGCAGACTCGGGGCTCCACAGTCGTGCTGAGTCCAATGCCAGGGAAGGTCACTAAGTTATTTGTGAAGGAAGGCGCACGTGTAAGAGGCGGAGAGGCGTTGCTTGTACTCGAGGCGATGAAGATGGAGCACGTTGTTAAGTGCACGTGCGATGGGGAGGTTATGTTTAGCGTGCAGCTGGGTGATATTGTTGAGGGAAGCAAACAACTAGCACGCATTACAGCGCCTCCTGACCCCTAAAGATGACCACCACATAAACACACACAATCACATACGATACGATACGCCACTAAACCCCTTTCCACACCACGTTTTATTTAAAAAGGAAACACCGTCCGCGGTTTTACAACTGTTAATATTTTTTTACTCATATATATATATATATATATATATTTGCGTGCGGTTTTTTTTTATTACGCCGCGATGAGTGAAGTATTTTCCCTTTTATTCTTTTTGTGTATTCTTTTCTGTTTTATTTTTCGTTTTTCTTTTCGTATTCGTTAGCTAAATGTCTGTCCATTAAAGCGACGAAAAGCCGACAAACGGGAGGTGAGGACGGAGGAAACAGGCAGGGAGAAGGAGGAGGAGGAAGTGCGACGTATTTTTCCCTCCGCACATATTTCCTGTTGTTGCTCGAAGGAATTAAAGTTGCTTACTGTGCATTGCAGATCGACACCTTCAAACCCGTAAGGGGTGCTCTTTTTTTTTTAATTTACTTTTCACTGCCTTCTGTGAAGAAACGAGTTAATTAAACTGAAAGGAGGAAGGAACTACAAAAATGACCCAAACAACTCCACCTTACCACCAAGTCCCCGCATGACAGCAGCCGCGGTACCACTGCACATGATAAACGCTCTCCATTGACTCACATTTTTTCCCTCTAATTAAACATTCAACCAAAAGCATCACATTTCTGCTGAGGTATCGGTACGAAGAACCGGTGCTTGTGGAAAACAAAAAAAGAAAAAAAACGAGAGAAAAGTAAGAAAAAAGAACAGCAACGCATCCACGTGGCGGCGGTATCAACCGCTGAGGCAGAAAGGTGGGAGGTCGTTGACAGGCGTGTTGGCAGTGATCACGGCGCTACCACCGCAAGGGAGTAATGGAGGTGGAGGAGTCCGTGATCGTCAGTCCGTCCACAATTGCGGATTATAGCACCCCGCGGGGCCCCTCTTACAGCCAGCTGAGCCACTCTCACCGGGCGAGTGTGGGGGCCTTTGAGCGTCTCAGTAGCCAAAATTCGCGTCTTAGTGGCCGCCACAGCTGCCGCTCAAGCGTCCGCGACGAGGCGCAGACCTCCGATGAGCTCCGCCGAAAGCAGCGTGTGGTGCGCTTCATGCAAATTGAGCGGGAGCGAGCCGCCCGTTCAATACTGGAGCGGTCCGAGCACAATGACTGGCTCCGTCTTCGCTCCCTTGAGCGATCAGAGGTTGTCAAATATATGAGCGATGAGCAAATAGTTGAACTGCTTCAGCGCGAGGTTCAGGACCTCCAGCGGGAGAGGCTCGAGACGGAGAGAACGATCCAGCGTGGAGTGGAGGACGCGGCTTCTCGCCGGGGGTTACGGCTATCGAAGGGGTTGGGCGATAACAGCGACATAAAATTGAGCGCGCGAACACATGTGAGCTCCATTGCAGAGAGCACGCCAAGCAGAGTGGAAGTGGAAAACAGCACACCTGACAAAGGCGGCACGAAAGCGGAGGAGAGGCCTCAACCGACGCTCACAACGGTATCGTCTGAGGAATGCGACAAAAGGCTAACGGGCACTGCACCCAACACTGAGGTTCGGGTGAGAGGTACCGACGCAGCGGTAGAAATGAGTGAAAAAAACGTTGCGACGATTTGTGGAGCGACACCTGAAGCAAATGAGGCCTCCATGGTCAAAAGCCAGTCTCCCCTGCCTGTCGACACAAGACGCTTGTCGGAGTCGAGCACGCCGGCACCTAAGAAGAAGCGACCAGACCCTCTCAGCGAGGTTATGGCAAAGCTGCAACGGGCACAGGGAGACATCGCCGCACTGAGGGAGGAGGTGAGGACTGTTCGACAGGCACACCACGAGGCCGAGACCAAGTGTCGAATAGAAGCGGAGCGAGCTGAAAAGGAAGCGAGGGCAAAGCGCATGTTCGCAAGGCATGCAGACACTCACAAAGCGAACGTGGAGGAGTTACAAAAACGAATCACCTCATTGGAGGAGGCGCTAAGCACCACCAAGCACAATGAAAAGGTCAAGATATCGGAGATGAAGCAGGCTCTTGAATCCGCTAGTGAGCGAACCAAAGCCCTCGAAGAGGAAAACGGAGAGTTGAAAAAATTGTACGAGGAACTCCGCGAGGAGCAAAGGAACCATCCTGTCGACTTGGACGCAAGTGATGCGAGGGGGTCACACGAGCCGCAGGTGCTGAACTACGAGGGCGTTCCTCGGGCCGTTACTGCCAGCCACAGCAAGCCGCAGTCGGAGGAGGAGGAGGGAGGGAGAAAATGGTGCTGACGCCTCACTTCTAATAAAATATCACAACTTGACGGATGAGTTCACAAGGCTTCAGAACGACTATGAGAAACAGAAACTGGAAATGCACCGCGTTAACGACGAAAACCAGGATCTGCGGAACCGACTCCAAAATACGGCTCCAGCAAACTCCAAGCGCGGCTCCATTGCTGAGAGGCGCACGCAGCTCCCTGAGCCCTCTAATGACAAGAAAGAAGCAGAACAACTGCGAAAAGACGTGAGAAGGCACAAGGCAGATGCGGATGAGCTTCGCAAGGAACTACAAACGTTAAGAGAGGCGTCTGCAAACGAAATTACGGGTCTCAAGGAGTGGTGTGAGCGGCTAAAGGTGAAGAGCAAGCGGCAGACGGAGGAACTCAAGCGGTACATCGCCCAGCATAAAGCAACAGCCGCTTCAAAAGAAAGAGACGCAACCGAGATGGTGGACAAGGGCGTCACGGTAAACATGGAAAGCGAAACCGCGGCAGCCACTGCCGCTACAGTGGAACAGCTTCAGTGCGAAATTTCGAGTCTTCGGGCGCGGCTGAGTGAAAGCGTAAGGAATGAACAAGCGGCTGCCACTCTCGTGCGGACCCTAAAGCAAGAGAAGTTGACATTGGCACAACGCGAAAGGGAGGAGGAGGATGCGCTGCGGAAAGTTGTTATCCTCACCGAAGCAATCAAGGAGCGTGAGGGGGCGGAGGCAAAGGCGAGAGAGTCGCTCAGTGCTGCTGAGAGTGCGCTCAGGGCGGCGGAGGCTCAACTCGCAGCCACACAGAAGAGAGCCACTGAGTTGGAGGCTGAGCTCACCCTGCAGCGAGAGAAGTGGCAAGCCGCCGCGGTAGCACAAAAGAATAACGATAGAAGCGCGGAGCTCAGTAAAGCGGTGTCTGATATCACCGCTGAGTGCGAAAAGCTCCGAGAGCAGATCTTAGCTACGCAGCAGGAGCTTGAAAGAGAGAAGGTGAAAAGCGCTAATGTGCAAAAAGAGGCGGAGGAGCGTGATGCGAGGAGCCAAACGGAAATTGGTGAGCTCAGGCGTGACAATGAGCTGTTGAGGCGATCTGTTCAGCAGAAGGTTAAAAGTGGGGGCTGTTGCTAAAACCCCGACGTGTGGTACTTTTTTCTTTCGTGGTGCCGTGTCGTGTCGTGTCGTACTTACTGAATGTGCCTGCCTATCGCTGTTCTAGTGGATTATCAAAAGAAAAAAAAGGGAGGTGCGTTAGAGTGCCCTCCCAAAACACATTTATATATTTTTTTAAATATACCGTACAAAAAGCAGGGTTTCCTGTGGGGGTTATGTTTTCTGCCCTTCCCTCTCCTCCTTTGCTTTCTACTCCCTTTTTTATTTGTTTCTATCATGTTCCCCCGCAGGTTCCCCTGCTGCACGCTCAAAACAAAGCAAAAAAAACAGCCCTTTTAGCGATGGGCTGTATGAGGCATTCTCTCGTGATGTACCGCATAGTCATGTATCCCTACACCTCAACACACCTTCCGTATTTTATCCCTACACGGCTGCTTTCTGTTGTTATTGTTGTGGTTGGTGTTGTTGTTTCCTTTTCTTGTGTGCAGTACCCCCTCCATGCAACTTCTTTTTTGTTCTTCTCCTTCCTTCTGATCCCCATGCACATATGGCCGCATGTAGTGGTGCCCGGGTGCCTCGTCATTAAGACATCAGTCGTACGCATTGGATCGCATGCCCGCGAGCCGGATGTGAGCACGCTGGGGGATCGAATGGAACGCAGGCGAGCGAGTCTCCCCGGTTTGGTGTTGCCAACCAACGCAAACAACGTGGTCCCCGTTTCCAAAAACAGCTCCTTTGCGGAGGGTAATGTGGTGACCAACCCGAAGCTATGGAACGAGCGCTTTAACGACATATTTCACACCCCGTTTATTTCGGTGTCCCCGGAAACGAACGTGCAGTCGGGTGAGGAGGATTCAGAGGAAAGGCCGCTCACACCGGAGGTCACGTGTTGTGGGCTGTTTTGTTAGTTTGTAGCAAAATGTATGGAGGCAAAAGCTGCGCGAAGATGGTGACGCCTTCCGCAAGGGACGTGGCCCGCTCTCTTTCCTTTCGTTATGTCTGTTATTATTATTATTATTCCTGTGGTGTTGTTGTTGTCATTTTGTGACCGCAGTTGGGTCTATCAGTGTGCGCGTAGTAGAGCGCACTTTCCTTCTTTTTTCATCGTGTTACGTGTGCGTTCATTTGTAGGTAATTACGTCAGTGAAGCGCAAGCCGGTAACTCGTCCTGAATTACAATGCTTGACTGCCGCTGTGTCTCCCATCTCACTTCCTTTTGTTGCTCTTTGTAGCTTTTTACGCGGGTCTTGCAAGGTTTACGTGCAGCAGCCACAGCAGAAAGGCCCGCTTGACGATGACGTTTGGCGGAGATTGTAGCTTTCAGCGCGACTGTTTCGGTTTGGATCCGGTGGACGCCCGCTCCCCACATGCGCTCTGATGGGGGAGTTTGGATTCGGCCGCATGAGTGTTGAAGGCGGGGGGCTGCACCCAAGGTTGTGCGTTCGTTCAAACGGTGAAGACTGTTAGCCCCCGTGGTTTCTTCCTTTGAACGTTTTGTGCGACTGCGGGTGGCGGGGCTCGACGGGCTACCGAGGAGCCCCGGCCCACGTCATTTCTACGGGTTTCGTGTGTTGGCAAATGTTGCGTAGGAATTTTACCTCTTCAAACTGGTGGGGCGCTCATGTTCCCGCGGTTCAATTCCTTCTTTCAATCGCCAGCGGTCTCTGGTAGGCATCTGCCTGGGCTGCTGCATTTCCCCTTCACAAACTTCTTTTGGATTCGAAGCGGGTCATCGTTTTACTTTCCTTCCGCCTCCCCCTTTTTTTGAAACTCAACTGACTGCGCACGATGTTTGCCTCTTACGGAGGTGGGCCGTACATTGTTTTCCGTCGTCCTCTGTGTCGAGGGGATTATTCGGCGCTACGCCGGACATGACTTCTTTGCGATGCACGAGGAGCGAATTTGGTGAAATGGCAACACAACTCGTAGAACATAACGGGACGTGGGAGTTGCGCCGGAAAAGGGGCCAATTTGGTGGTGACGACATCGTTTGGTTGGAGGGAACTTACGCTCTGGCGCGTGGGGGTCTGGATGGAGCTGTGGAGCACCTTTTAGTGAGATTTTTTCTCAGTTACAGTGAGTGCTACAGCCAACCACAGTTACACTTCGCGTTGGAACATCCGATCAGTGCCGCGGAGTTGTCCACGTGGATGACTGGCGTGTGCTGCTTTGCGGACGAGGGACGAAGCCACTTTGATGCGCCCATCGTTTCTGTGAGCTTCTGCGAAGAGCTGGAGATGGCGTTGTGGTGTCTCCATCAATGCGACGCCACGCAGTTGATGTCGCGGCCGTGGAAGGCGGGGCCAGAGGCAATTTGTTGGAGGTATTTTTGGCAGGTGTTGCGCCTTTCGTTGGCATCAAGCACGAGTCAATATCCCTCCAACCGTAGGAAGTGGGTGTAGCGAGTATTGAGCAGATCTGATTCGCATTCTTCCCCCACATCCCTCTCAGCCTTTAGTTGAAATATGTGGGGCTCAATAGTAGCGCGCAACTCACTGTGTTTTTTCTTTTCCTTTTTTTTCACTTCCCCCTCCCTTACGTCCCTGGGCTGTATGAAGGCATAGTGAATGATCCGCTGCACATGGCGGCTCCTGCAGGCGGCAGAACGCGGCCCGTTCGACCCTTATCGCATTTTGGGGCTCCCACACACGGCGAGCAAAGAGGACATCAAAAAGGCCTACCGCCGACTTGCGCTGCGCTTCCACCCGGACGGGGGGCCGGAGGGAAACAAGGAGCGCTTCCAGGCGGTTCACGAGGCGTACGAGGCGCTGAAGGACGGGAAGTGGAGACCACCGGAGCAGAACAAACCAGAGGGAGGCGACCCACAGAACGGGTGGAATGCAAAGATGGGAATGTACGTCTACGAGAAGCCGGGCTCTACAACTGAGAACTACGTGGACGGGAGGACGCAAACACTAATGCGAATGTGTGTGGTGTGGCAGCGGCGTTCATATTGGTGCGCTCGTTCCTGTTGTGGGTGTTTCCCTACTCGAGAGCGCCCTCAACTGTTCACTGGGCCGGTGTGGCGTTCGGTGATAGCGGCCCGTCCGCAGCTGCGGTAGGAAGTGGGGACGACACGAAAGGATCCACAGGGCCGTACTCGGTTCACAATGAAGACGGCGATGGTCACAGCAGTGGCAATGAGGAATCCGTTTTTGGTCATACGTCACTATTTGCGCCTCACTCTTCCGCAACGGCAGATCCGCTCCGCAGGGGGTGAGACAGTGGGTTGGTAATGGAAGCGAGTACAATGCCACTGATCCTGAGCACGTGGCATGTGTGCAGAAGGGCACGCATACGGCCGGTGAAAGATATCCACGTAACGCCTTTATGATAAATCGTTACCCCATTTCCGGTTGAATTGCCTCGTCACTAACCTTTCCACGGCACCTCTCTACCGTCCTCGTTCTTTTAATAACGTGTGCTTGTCAGAAGGAAAAGGGGAAAAGAGAAAAGAGAACAGTCACATGCAGTCTGAGCGAAGAGAGGTTAACATCATTACCCCATCGCTTCTTCAGGGAAAGCACTTCGGCTACGTCCTCAGCAATGGAGTGAAGTGCGTTATCGTTCAGGATCCCAACGCCCGTGTGCCCGCGGCCGCAATGAACATTCGGGCCGGTCAATTGAACGACCCCGAAGTGCTGCCAGGGTTAGCGCATTTCTGCGAGCACATGCTGTTCATGGGCACTGAGAAATACCCCATGGAAGATGAGTACAGCAACTACATCACAAAAAATGGCGGGTACTGCAACGCGTGGACGGCTGACCGCGGCACAACTTATTATTTTACCGTGGCGCAGGAAGCTCTGGTAGGTGCCCTGGAGCGTTTCGTGGAGTTCTTCGTTGCCCCCAGCTTTGACGCGAGCTCCATATCACGGGAAGTGAAGGCTGTACACAGTGAGGACGAGAAAAACCACAGTGTGGACTTCTGGCGTCTGGATGAGTTGTGGCGGTCGCTCTACGACCCGCAACACCCGAGGAGCCGCTACGGCAACGGGAACATGACAACTTTGTGGAACGAGCCCATAAAGAAGCAGGTGGACATACGTGGGCAGCTGCTAAAGTTTTTTAGCGCACATTATGTATCGGGTGCTGCCTGCATTGTTGTGTACAGCCCGCTTCCGCCGGAGTCTGTGCTCAGCGTAATTGAAGGGCCACTTTTAAGGATGCGTGTTGGAGAACCGCAGCCGTTCCGTTTTTTAGCGCCCGACAAGCCGATTCTTCGCAATACCACTGAAGGCGGCCTGTGGCTCAACGTCCGAACTGTTAAGAAGTCGCGGGGCATTTTTATGTTGTGGCCGGTCAAATCGCCCGCCTCCCTGTGGCGGTCAAGGCCGGGGGCATACGTCTCGCACATTCTCGGCCACGAGTGCGACTCCTCTGTGCTCGGGGTTCTGCGAAAACAAGGGCTGGCTACGGGGATGTCCGTGGGGCCGCGACGGATTGACGATGACAACGAGTTCCTCTGCGTGGACATAGCGCTGACGATTGCCGGTGTGCAGCATGTGGCGGATGTCATCGATACGGTTTACCAAGGCATTGGGCAGACAGCCCATGTGGATGCTGACGTGTTTGCCCACATGAAGTTGGAGGAAAAGCTTTCATTTGAGTCGTGCGACATCACCAGTTACACCGACCACTGCGTTGAGCTTGCGTACTCGGCAAATGAAACAGACTTGGAGCACTGTTGGGTTGGTGGCAACAAAATACTAATGGACGACATCGCGGCGACAGAAAGTTACATTGGTCAATTGACGCCAGATAAGGGAATCATCGCGTTTGCGTGGGGGGAAATGCCGTGTAGCGATGAGGTAACTGAGACATCACCCGCAGATGACCTTCAGGTGGAGGAGGAGGGGGAGGAAGAAGAGGAAGACGGTGAGGAGGAGCAACGTTCCTCGATTATTTTCCAAACCCTCCCGGATTTTGCACAAGTCCCGTGCAACTGTACTACGCGTTTCCACAAGGCAAACTTTTCCTTGTGTCGGGTTCCCGAGGAGCTTTTGCAGCGCTGGAGAACCAGTCTTCGCGAGCCAACCAACGCGGAGCTGGCGCTTCCCGCACCCAACCCGTACATCGCCACAGAGTTTGCCATTTACCGAGAAGAAACGACTGACAGCGGGGCCAAAGTAGCCGTAGAGACGTACAAAACGAATTACGGCATCACGCTCGTGCGGAAAAATGTGTGGCACTACCAAACGTTCAAGGCAGCCATTATATGGAACGCGCTGTCGCCCTGCGCCTATGCCACAGCTAAAAACCGTTTCTATGCGCGCGTCATGCGTGGCATATTACGAGACAACCTGGCCGAGCTCAGTTACTTTGGCCTGCTTGCGGCGCTGGAGAACAGCGTCGATCTGACGCCTGGTGGTCTCTCGCTGAGTGTCACAGGGCCTCAGCAGCGGATTGTTGAATTTTTCTTTGCCCTTTTTGAGCGGTTTTTCACGCAGGAGGTGCTCGGCGGCACGGTGGAAAAATACAACACTACGCAGAAGGAGCAATGCGCCATCTCGCTAGCAACGCCTCAAACCAACCGTACGAGCTGGTGAATGAAAAGTTCTTGAAAGCCGCCCGTGTGGTTACGTACACCGCTGACGAGGTCCTTGCCGCAGCAGCATCCGCCTCGTACGAGGAGTACCAACGGTTTGTTGAGGAGTACCTACGAGCGGGACTCCGTTACGAGTGTTTTGTCACCGGTAATGTTCCATCGGCTTCCTACGTCCGCGAGCACTTGGTGAGTTCCATCGAGGCAATGCTGTCGAAGATGCACGTGCCCCCGGCTTCCCCCGAGTCCATCACCCGATTTCGTGATGTTTATGCCTTCATTCGCGACGCGGCCGCGGGCGGTGCATCGGCTGTGGAGGTGATGAGTTATCCGCCATCCAATCCGACAAATCCCAATGTGGCGGTGTTGCTTGACATTTTCATTGGTGAGGAAACCCCGTCGGTACGTGCGTTATGCGACTGCGTGAACAAATTGCTTTCATCCAGTTTCTTCAACGAGCTCCGGACAAGAGAAACGCTTGGTTATGTCGTCTTCTCCAGATCTTATCGTCTGGAGGGCACGGCACACCTGCAGTTCGCTGTGCAGAGTGCGGTTGAAGGAGCCGACGCGTTGTACCTCTTCTCCCGCATCATCGCGTTTCTCTCTGCCGCTGAGGAGAACCTCACCGCACTGTGTGGCCAGGCCGATGTGCAGGCCGTTGTTAAAGGACTTATTGAGGCGCGCAAGAAGCTGCCCGACTCCGTTAGCAGCGACTGCGCAGATCTCCTGGCGTGCTACCTCCATCCCTCCGGTCTTCGGCGCAAAGAGGAGGAAATTGCCGCGCTGGAGCAGCTGGGCCCGCAGGAGGTGAAGAAATTTTTCCACACACACGTTTCAAACTCCAGTCCCTCCCGGAGGGGGCTGCTGGTGGTGGTCAACAGCGCTGCGTCGGCCGCAACGGATGTGTTTAGCGCAGGGGTCACCGAAGTGGTACTGCCGCCTAAGCTGCGCTGTGAGGCGCCGATGCAACCGGAGGAAAACAAAGCTGTTGTTGGCTGCACGCTGAACCTCCCGGACTTCATGGCAGTGCCCGTAAGTGTTGCCGTCAAGCGGTACACCTCCCCGGAGGCGTTCCAAGCAGGCCTCCCTGTGGTGCGGAGCACAACATTGTAAAAGGAATCTGCTGGCAACGTACGGTGGTGACTTATTTGTTTAGAAATGATGCGACGGTAGTAGAAGTGTGAAATGAACCGTGATGGGCGGCCGGTGATACAAACTTATTTTTTTCTCCTAATTTCATTGACGCAACTTTCGCACTCCTCCTCCCCTCCAAAAAAAGGGGTGTAGTGATGTCTTAAAGTGCTATGATATTCTCCATGCCAACACAGCAGCAGCGGCAGCTGTTGTTGCTGCTGCGATTGTTTCATGTAATCGATGGGCGGAGAAACTTAATGTGGTTCATGTTTGTTTCATTTCTCTCTTCTCTTTGCAGTGGAGTGCACGGAACTGCTAGAAGAAAGGCAGGGGTCTCCACCCTTCGTCAAATGCACACGGACTCCGATGAGGAGGCTGCTGCCATGTGCACCGCAGCCGCGCGAGATGCGTTTCAGCGCGCCGCAGTTCCAAATGTTTCGAGTCCCTACACCTCGCATGCAGCCACGGAACTGAGTGCACTGCGGAAGCAGCTGTGCATGTTTGGTGTGGCAGTGCCTGATGTAGTAACCTTCTGCGTCGATGGGAAGTGCTTTTCTGTGCGGCGTGAGTTGCTGCTAAAAGACCCACAGTCCGTCCTCTTTCTCATGACAGAAGAGCACTTCCGGCGGCGCAAAGCGGGGTGCAGCGTCGATGAGTTTATTGAAATCCCGTGTAGGAGTCCCCTTCTCTTTGGGATGTTGCTGAACGTGCTGCGCGGGTACAGGGACCCGGTCCCGGAGAAGTACCGCGAGGCGTGTTACGCGGAGGCGCGCTTCTACGGCCTGTTGCGATCATGGGCGCTGCGATATCCCCTCGTGGTGGATGGCCCATTCCGCCCGCTTTTCTGCGGCAACCAGTTGACCTCCGACACGCTCTTCGCTACAGTCGGTTCATTTTGCAGCAGCGGGAAGTACACCGTGAAGCTCAGCGTAGTGCGGTGTGATCGGATAGGCGTTGGAGTCATCACCGGCGACATGGAAAAGTTGTGGATGGGCGCCACGATGGAATGGCAGGGGTTCGCGTTCTATTGGAATGACGGGCGCATGGTTTGCAACTTTGGGAGCCCTGTGGCGGAGGAGATTGGATTTGTGTACAGTAACGGCTCGCAGGTACGCGTCGACTTGGATTGCGATGAGAAAACGGTGAGTTGGGCCCTTCCAGGCAAACAAAACGTTGCGATTGCGCGCCTGCCGACGTCGTGTTTCTCCTTCGCTGTGGCGATGGGGAAAAGTTCGGAGCTGCAGGTCGTGGGAGTGGATTGAACGGCGGAACTGCTGCTAATCGGCGCTGGATCTGCTTTTTGTTTTATTTTTACTTTTTTTCACGTGAATGCACATGTGCGTCTTCCTGCACTTGTCGTTATTGATTGGACCGGTGCGGTATTTTGCTCCCTCATTTGTATGAGAAGGTTTTCGGCGGCATTGCTCCATTCGTTTCGTCACTCAGAGCATTTTTAAGTGAGCTCGTTGGGAGCCGAAGCCACAGAACCCCAACATTTCACTGAGTTTTTTGTTTCCTTCTTTTTGTTTTTGGCATTGGGCCCGGTGTTGAGTGCTCTCCCGTGAGGAACGTGTGGTTTCTCCCTGTTTTTTTTTGTTCCCACACACACCGCCTGTTGCCGTTGATGTTGTCAAACGATGAAAATAAACGGCGGCGACAGCACCACTGCGGCCTGAGGGCAACGCGTATCGCTTGTGCTCAACATTCTCCCCTTTTCCCCCTCCTCCCCTTCTGTTGATGTGCCTTCTTTTATTATTTATTTTTATTACATAAAACAAAAAGAAAAACTATTAAAGTCATAAGATAATAAGAGCAAGCAAAGAAAATACAGAAAATTTTTGAGCGACAAAGGCGGAAGAGGAGAGGAACTGAATTTACTCCGATTAAATCAGCAGTATCAAAAGTTCTCTTTTTGTTGTCGTTGTTAACAACAATGCACCGGGGCTTTTCGGTCCGCGGCTTGTTTCGCTAGCCCCGCGGTGTGTGGCCTGCCGTTTTGCCTCAAGCGATGCCAATGGCGCTAAAACACCCGCAGATGGCGCCACGGACGTGTCGGCTGCAAAACCTGATTGGTCCGGGAAGGGCGAGTCCTACAGCATCCCCACAGCAGAAATATTGGACGCGGTGAAGCGGCGCGACTTCGGCGCCGTCCAGTCACACGCCGTCGGCATTGCGCAGCACAAGTGGAAGGAGGAGCACAACATACCGGCCGCCTGCATAACTCTCACGGTACTCACGTGGTTTTTCGCGTCTAGATCAAGGCGTCGCGCGGTGCGGGCCTGTCGATTGACGGAGGCACGGGTGGAGGAGGAGGCAGAGCAGACGCTTGAGTTGGTGAACACGCTCGTGCGAAAGTGGCGCAACGACGTACAGCGCGCGGAGCAGCAGCTGCAGCTGATTCTCGACAAAAATGGAGAGCTGACAAAAGATATCGACCGTATGACCAGTGGCCTGCGCCAGTGCTACGTGGATTCCCGGGCGAGCAAGGCATAGAAATGGGTGAGCGTGTCGATTGTGAGGTTGAGTGTTATTACGCAGCAGTTACTCCACCACCCACCTCCGTTGTTTCTCGCCATCATTTTTATGCGCACTCAAGCCAAACCGCCTGCTAGCCATGAGAGCTGGCCTTTAATATATATTCATCGCTCCGGTTCCTCATCTGTTCATTTTATCAAAGCCACCCGCTCCCGTGTGCCGCACATGGGACGTGAATTGTTGTTTTCCGGCGTCACACACGTGCATGACTTGCTGTCATTATGTCCTCGTGTTTTCCCCCTGAGGAACTCCGACGCCCATCTTTCAGATCACTCGTTCGTTGGTTGCAGTGCGAGGGATGTGGCCTTGTGTGCCACAGCTGCGGACGTGTCATGCTGTCGGGTGGGGTGGAACTTGCAACGGTTGTTTTCTGTTGATGTCGCTGCGAGCAATGAAAGTAATATATATATATATATATATACATATTATTTATTTATTTAAAAGGAAAGGGAAATGTATCCTTTTCAAGCTGGTAGAGACGCAAGGGGTGGCACCCATGTGCGTGTGTGAGCGTGTGGAAAATGGCATGTATTTCACTTAATTTTTTTTTCTCGCAGCTCCTGTGCAATTGGGCCATGCAATAATAGCACCTGCGGGCTCCAGTCACTGTGGTGTATCCAAAGGCCCGTAGCAACGCGTGCAGCCGAGGGTCATAAGACCCGGCAGAAGGCACCGCTGAAACGCGAGATGGAGTTTATAAGCCACATGCCTGTTTTGCTCACGGCCGTGGTGTTTATTGCCGTAACTGTTTGCGTTTTGTTGGTGTTCTCTTAGCAGTGGTGGTCAGTGTTGATATTTTACTCCTTTCGTGCCATGCCCCCCATCGCAGTGAGATGTCGTATTTCCTCAGGGTGTTACGCGTCGGCTGGTGCCACTTCCACTTTGCTGTTTAATTCGCTCCCACTTATTTTTCCCCCACCCACCCGAATTCTCCGCTCGAGTGCACATCGCTACTCGGTAGGCCGGGCGCGCATGAGGACCTCCGCCTCCAGCAGGACGGCCGATGACCACAGCGGCCCCAGCAAGCGACATTTGGTCCGGAGCAGCCGCAGCAGTAGTAGCGGGACGCTGCCCCCCTCTCGCCGCCTCGCCGGAGGAGTGCCCAGCACGATAAAGCGCCCCAACACCCAACGAAGAAGCCTGCAGACTGTCAGTGCCACGTCTACGAGTGTAGCCGAGCTTGGAACTGGGCGATCGCCGTCGCCCATAAAAATTCTGATAGACTTAAGATCCAAGAAGGAGAGAAGGGCGAGTACAAGCCGTGACGCAAGGGAACAGGCGGAAGGCGCAAGAGGTTCTCTCACGGAAGGACAGTCAAACCGCAGCGGGCGGGCCGTGCCCGATGCAATGGAACAGCTGCTAAACGTTTATGGCAAAACTGACACTCCCCGCAAAGACTCATTTCGAGGTAAAACAAACCTCCTTGAGGCTGCTGTCAATGCTGTCGCCACTGCGGCATGCAAAAGGCACGTAACACCGCGTTTTAAATTAATGATATTTTTTGCGGACAACCGCGGCTGAACCGAGCCTCACAGTTGCGGCGCGAACACACATCCAGCAGCACCCGTGATTCCATTTCACAGCTCTTCCAACCGCACAGCAAACTCTCCTCACGAGCCGGTAGCGGACAGTCCGCTGTGTCAAGCAGGGGGTACCGTAAGGCAGGCGTTAAGGAATCTGTAATGGCGGCAGCGTTGAAGGCGGGGAAGGCGCCCTGCCCCTGTAGTGCTGCGCGGCTTCTCTCCGAAGGGGAGACGCCCGCGTCGCCGCGCCTTTCAAAGGATCCTTTCTCGTCACGCAACGGCACGTGGTCTGCAATTAGGCGCAACAGGCGAAGTGCAGAGTTTCACTTCCCGCCGAAGGACTGTTCGCCCGTTTCACCGGGACCATCACCGCAGCCATTTCCTGCCGTGGTGTCGGAGAGAAGGCGCAGCGCGACCGATGTGCAGCGTCGTCGCCACACCCCACTGGCCCACGAAATGGACGACCTCCGGCCACGCACTGACGCTGCCTCGGACGGAACCCCAACACGAGCCCCAACGAAGCAGGAGGAGCTAAAGGTTTCCTCAACGTGGCTGCAGGCGGTAACGAGAGAGACGGAGGCTTCGTCAGCGTCTGAAGTTTCCCGTGATGGGATTCCTAAAGAACTGGAAGGATACGAGAGGTGTTCCCTTTTGTCAATTTCGGACCATATGGGGCAGGGCGACAAATGCGATGCGCACCCCGCAACGGAGATTCCCAGCCAACCGCGCGAAAAACACGACGCGTGCATACCTCATGGCGATGAGAACGTGCGCGATGTGAATATTGTGAATGTTTCAGACATTAGGGATGTAGAAACACCGGAAAATAAACATAGAGAATGTGGAGATGATGTGTGCAATGAAAGCACTTCAACAGATGTTTGTCCTCCGCAACAAGTGATAGAGTCAGACACACCACTTCGGGGCGGTGGAGGATTTGCTTCGAAGACGGTAACTGCAGCCAACTCTCGAGCGGCAAGTGATTGTCCGGAAAAGCACCAGTTGTGCCAAGAACCACACGAGAAAGACTCCACCGTCGCGTTTGAGAATTCCCGCCGCTCAAGCGCTAAAGGCAGCAGCAGTGCACAGCGTAAGCAACAAAGCCCGCACCACCCATCGCCGCGAATAGAGGAGGTGGTTGATAAAAACAGTGCTATGTCTCAGGACTGTTGCAGTGCGCCTTTTGGTGTGATGGCGGGGTTCAGTCTTCGCGGGGAGAGCGAGCACCCGGACCCTCCTCCGCTGCCGGAGGTGATTGGTAACGCAGTGGGCACCACAGGCGGCGCCGTTGTGTGTAATGACCCGCAATTGAACAGCGCTGATCGGTCAGGGGCAACGCTGTCTAAAATTGCGAAATCAGCTGTGCTTTCAGAGTCCCGCAGGAAGGCACCAGTGCAGCGGACCCGCACCACAGTTATTGACGACTCGTCGCTATCGCTGCAGGAGTTAAACAGCTATTTTGGTGGAGGAGGGGAGGAGGAGGAGGAGGAATTGGTTTTGAAGCCCCTCCCGTTTCGCCAGAATATGCCGCCGATGACATCCAAAACCCCCTCGCCGACACCTCCGCCCCCCATCACGTGGCGGGAGTGCAGGGCAGCGCCTAAAATGCTTCTGTCGTCAGGGGCAGCAAGTGGCAATGTTGCCACATCGCTTTGCTCATCGCCCCTGCTGTGGTCGCCGTCGAGGATATGGCGGCAGGAAGGAGAAATATTAGTCCCGCAGCGCTATTTGGTTGGGAGCAAAGCAGTCAGGCGGGAAGCACTTAGCGTTGTCTCAGCTCTCATGTCACAGAAATTCCACGAGGGTATTCTCTTGGAGCTCATGCGGCGCTACTTTCACACGTGGCGTAAGTTCGCCAAGCGCACACCCAAACCGTTTACTGCGGATTACCAACGCATACACCTCATGTGCAGCAACTTCGTTGACGACGCCTTACGGAGCAGTCTCTCCGCCAAAAACGTGACGTCCAGCGTTGCGGCGGCAGCAGCAGCGGCTTGCATTTCGAAAATACGAAAAGAAGCCGGCGTGGCGTGGGGGAGGGAGCCACGCAGCAACGTGATCCCCAACGAGGAGAGGTGCATATCGATGGGAAGTTCTCACCGGAGCATTTGCACCGCCGACACGAGTTTCACGTACCCTTCTGATGATGTGTCGACGGTGGTGTCACTGCGGCCCGATTAGAGTAGGCTCACACAAACGTGAATGAAGTGGCGTTGTATAAGTTGCAAAGAGTTCGAAGTGTTACATATACGCCCCCAACCCAAGAGATACGTTTTTTTTCTTTTCCTTTCCTTAGATGCTAATAACAATAGTAGTGAAAAAAACGAAAGAAATAGAAAGAAAAAAGAGTGAAGTGTGGCTATTAGTAATGAGCGCCTTCGGATTTTCAATTGGTTTCCAATAATATTTCGATTTCTGTTGGCTTTAATCCTCTTTCACCTCAACAGTTAGTCCTCGCGGTTGTTTGTTTGCTTTTTTTGTATGTGTTTGCATCTGCTCGTGTTCAAGTAATTTATTGCCACGTGTTGTGAGGCGCTGCGAGAGAACCTTTCCGATGCATTTTCCCGCCTTCGTCTTTGCCGTTTGATATCATTTCCCTGCAGCCTAACCGGGGTGGTGGCGCGCACTGCGATATCGCAGGGCGTCGAGGTGGCAGTACCTCCTCCAAACGTAAAGGTACCACTTTGGAAGAAATAAATAAACAAAACAAAAAGAAACTAAATTTAAAGGGAAGGAAGGACGGCGGGAAAGTTTTGGCGGTCGTACACGCGCGCTGGAGGTACACGGCCGGGCGGACCGCCAGAAACTGGGCTGTTAACGGGCGGGACTAGGCTTTTGGGGCCATGTGGGACAACACCCCGTCGGACCTTTCATTCAGCAACGGTCAGCAGACGATTCTGCACTTTAGCGTGGAGAGCGACTCGCGTGAAAGCGGCTCCTCTATTACGTGGAGCGTAAGCCACACCATGTGCCGCAACAATACAACGCAACCGTACCTCAGTGATACGTGCGAGCGGCGGGACCGTGTGATGCAGTCCGTTGTTCTCTCTGATGTCGTCAGCAGCGGTGAGAAACCCGGTTATTCCCCCCCGCGACAGCCGATGTCAAACATCTCCCGATCGCTCTTCACGCCCAATGTTGAGGAGTCCTCCCTGTGCTCAGTGGAGGAGAAAAATCCCGTCAACTCCGAGGTAGCTGTGAAACAGGCTCTCACGATACACCGCGGCGCTAGGAGCCTGTTGCAATCGTACCGATCGCTAAAGTTCTCCGCGGAGCAGCGGATGTATAGGCGGTATTTTGCCAAATGGATGCATTTTAAGCGGGAGGGGACGACGCTCAACACGTCCAGTGGTGAGGCGCAGGGGATGTTTAGGTCTCCGTTGCAGGACAGCGCTGACGCCATTGTTGCGGGCTCTGCGCCTGCCAAATCCACGCCGCTATCGCCCGTAAGCAGCGCAAACTGCGGGCTCAGCAGCACGCGGTGGAGCGGCTCCACCAAACGCAACATCTCACCGAGCGCTGAGGCGCAGTGTGGCAGTTTCCCCTACAACTCGCAGCAGGGTGCGCTTGGGGGACTTGAGCAGGCGCTCGCTCACGTAGGACAGCGCAGCACGACGCCTTGCGAATTATCGTCTTCGCCCATCAAAGACTCCTCTTTATTTTCGTGCATATCGTCCATTCGCGCGGATGGGTGTTCGCCGGTTGACGATGACTTGCAATGCAGTCAAATGCCGCTTCTGTCGGCGATAAGCTCTGGCGACACCACGCTTTTGTAAACACGTCACGAAAGAAAATGCACACACAAATAGACACGTGCGGAGCATCAGCATTCCCAGGAAGGGAGGACCTGAAAGAAGAAGAAGAGAAAAGAAAAGAAAGGAAGAAGAAAAACAATACCGAATGTTAGACGCAACAACAAATAGATTTTTTTCATGCACAAGGGATCGCGAAAGGCTTCCAAATTAGGAGCGTCATTATATATTTATTTATATACATACATTCACGTTTGTTTGTCTGTTTGTTTTTGTTTCGTTGCCTACTCACAGTGCAGGCATTGTATGCCAATCGACTCCGTGAGTTTGTGTGCCGGTGCGGTTGCAGCCTCCACTTCTCTGCTCGGCTCCCTCGTGTTTTGTATTATTCAACTCATTTGATTTATTTATTATCTTATTTTTATTTTCTTGCTCGTTTGTTTGTGTTGTAACTGCCATGGTGGTGAAGCAGAAAAGAAGGTTCATATGGAGGAGCTGGTGGAGATCCTCAAGCGAGCACAATGCGCCGTGCTGCATGCGCAACACGATCTCATTCAACTGCGCAAGCTGCAGGAACAGGGAAGCGACAGCACCTCATCGTCATCGGAGGAGTTTAACAACGACTTATTGGTTCACCATTTGCGGTCGCAGGAAAAGCAGGAAAGTGCGGTGCAGCATTTGGAGCAGGGCGTGCGGATGATGCAGCAATTGATGGGCGGCACCATCAACCCCGACCAGGGAAACATTCAACAAATGAAGGAAGAGGTTAAGAAACATAAGGCGAAGCAAGCCGAGCAGCAACTCAAAATGGACGCGATGAAGCAGGCGTTGCAGCGGTACGTGGATGGCCAGCGACATTTTCAGAAGCAGTGGGAGTGGCAGCTGCAGGAAAGGCTTACGACAAAAGACCTCTGCATGGAAGAGGTATGCAACAACACAGCGGACTTTATGCGCCGTACCGCAGAGCGACGGGTGCTCTCCCAAGTGTTGCACAAGTGGCATAAACGCGCTACCAGTGCTGCGGTGGGGAGCGAGCGGACCAACGTGGCACGGGAACTTGGAAGAATGCGCACAACGTTAGCAAAAACTTACGGTGAGACCCGTCACAAGTTTGGCTTGCGCCAGCGGTGCTTTTACCGCTGGCATATGCGAATGATGAGGTCGTTGGTGCGCAGGGAGCAGTGGAGGAGCGATGAGATTGACAAGAGGCTGCACGAGGCGGAGGAGGAGGTCCAAAGGCAGCACTCCGTGCTCGTAGAGGCACTGCACACGCAGCGGCCCGACGCAGAGGCGAAGCTGCAACGACAGCAGCAGGAGGAGCTTGCCAGGTTGCGGGCGGCGATGGACGAAATGGTTCGGGAGTTCAGGGAACGCACCGACACGTACGTCCGGCAACAGGAAGAAATGTCCAAGTACTACGAGGAGCGCCAATCGCTGCTGATGGAAGAAGTAGTCGTTGGTGAGATACGGCGCCAACAACAGGAAAAGGTGCTGAAATGCCAGCAGGCTATGGAAGCAAGAGTTTGGGAGTACGCCGAAGCGTTCTGCGGCCTTGTTGTGGACTGCAGGAACGAAAAGATTGACGCACTGCATTGCGCCGCATTGTCAGTTAATAAGGAAACCAATCAGTACTGCAAAGAGCTCGAAGCCCTGCTGCTGCAGCAGAAGCGTGAAGTTGTGGAGCCCATGAAGGCGCGTGTAGAGGAACTTGAAAGGCGCTGCATGGAGGCGGGGGTTTTATTGGACGGTTGCAACGAGGGCCTCCGCGTCCGTGAGGACATGATCCTGCGCCTGAGAAAGTCCCTGACGCGGCAGCTGCTTCAGGTCACTCAACTGCGACAAACGCGGAGCAGCTGGGACGCTTGGCGGCGCTTCACCGAGGCCCGTCACCACAAACGGGATTTAGCGATGCATCGCTACGATTCACACCAGCGGGAGCTGGTGGGGGCGGAGGGACATATCGCCAGTGTTTGATGCGTCTGGAGGCCTCGTCGCGGAAGGCACTCGCTGCAAAAAGAAGCTGTTCGTACGCCGAGGTGCTGTCGAGGCAGGCAGTGGCTGAGCTGTCGGATATGGCCGACCTCTACGCGTCGCTCCAAAAGGAAATGGCACAGCTGAAGTCGGACTCAGCTGGGCTGCTCAAAAAGCAGCGCGAACAGGCGTCTGCACTGCATCGCTCGCGGGTGGAATGTGTTGAAAGGGCAGAAATTGTGGAGCGTATGAGGTTATGCAATGGAGAACTCCGCAGTCGTCGAGAACTGGACCAAATAATGACTGAGTACCGCGCTGCTATGACAAGGCAAAAGTGTGCTGCACTGCAGCTTCGGGTTAACAACACAAATGATAAGCTTCAGACTGTTGGAGCTCTCGCGGCAGAATATTGTGCTCGACATGCGTACACCCGCTGGCTTCTAATCGCTGAGAGAAAGAAACATACACGTCAATTGAAAATAACCCAGCTGCCTTCAAGTCCATCTGCTGCATCTGAGCACAAGTCAAATCAATGGCCCCAAGTGCCAATCACTAGGAGTGACGCGTCGATGCAGTTCATTGGCATGCAAACCACACGCCTGAATGAGGCCACACAGTTCAGCGGCATACAACCCACACGCCTGAATGAAGCCACACAGTTCAGCGGCATACAACCCACACGCCTGAATGAAGCCACACAGTTCAGCGGCATACAACCCACACGCCTGGATGAGCCACACAGTTCAGCGGCATACAACCCACACGCCTGGATGAAGCCACACAGTTCAGCGGCATACAACCCACACGCCTGAATGAAGCCACACAATTCAGCGGCATACAACCCACACGCCTGAATGAAGCCACACAGTTCAGCGGCATACAACCGGAACGCCTGAATGAAGCCACACAGTTCAGCGGCATACAACCCACACGCCTGAATGAAGCCACACAGTTCAGCGGCATACAACCCACACGCCTGAATGAAGCCACACAGTTCAGCGGCATACAACCCACACGCCTGATGAGCCACACATTCAGCGGCATACAACCCACACGCCTGAATGAAGCCACACATTCAGCGGCATACAACCCACACGCCTGAATGAGCCACACAGTTCAGCGGCATACAACCCACACGCCTGAATGAAGCCACACAATTCAGCGGCATACAACCCACACGCCTGAATGAGCCACACAATTCAGCGGTATACAACCGGAACGCCTGAATGAAGCCACACAATTCAGCGGTATACAACCCACACGCCTGGATGAAGCCACACAATTCAGCGGTATACAACCCACACGCCTGGATGAAGCCACACAATTCAGCGGCATACAACCCACACGCCTGAATGAAGCCACACAATTCAGCGGCATACAACCGGAACGCCTGAATGAAGCCACACAATTCAGCGGTATACAACCCACACGCCTGAATGAGGCCACACAATTCAGCGGCATACAACCGGAACGCCTGAATAAGCCACACAATTCAGCGGATACAACCCACACGCCTGGATGAAGCCACACAATTCAGCGGTATACAACCGGAACGCCTGAATGAAGCCACACAATTCAGCGGCATACAACCGGAACGCCTGAATGAAGCCACACAATTCAGCGGCATACAACCCACACGCCTGGATGAGGCCACACAGTTCAGCGGCATACAACCGGAACGCCTGAATGAAGCCACACAGTTCAGCGGCATACAACCGGAACGCCTGAATGAAGCCACACAATTCAGCGGCATACAACCCACACGCCTGAATGAAGCCACACAATTCAGCGGCATACAACCGGAACGCCTGAATGAGGCCACACAATTCAGCGGCATACAACCGGAACGCCTGAATGAAGCCACACAGTTCAGCGGCATACAACCCACACGCCTGAATGAAGCCACACAATTCAGCGGCATACAACCGGAACGCCTGAATGAAGCCACACAATTCAGCGGCATACAACCCACACGCCTGAATGAGGCCACACAATTCAGCGGCATACAACCGGAACGCCTGAATGAAGCCACGCAGTTCGGCGCTGAGCCAGAAGCTGGCGAGTGGGATACGCATTTTGTATCCCTCCGTAGCGTTAGTTGTGGTCATGTTACTGAGGACCTGCATCGGCACAAGTCAGAACACGGGACACAGTGCCACGGGCAAGAAAATATTACCTCTCTGGTTTCTCAGGCAAGCGACGGCGCCGTAGGGGTTTCCCTCGTTTCCACCGCATGTCAAGTGGGTACCACACAAGTGGCGTGTGCGCTGGAGGCCCGCCACCATGCAAGTGTCGTGGGCACAACCACCGTTGTCAGCTCCGCTGCACCGCTACTAGAGTACGCAATGCATCTTGCTTTCACCGGGCAAGACGCGCTGGCTGAGCACTCGAGAGCCGTTGTCGATGCCGCATGGGAAGCTGCCGCCTCCATGCTTCACGACCGTCAGCATGCGCACGAGGTGGCGCTCGATGAGTTGCTACGATACCAATCCTTCCTGGAGGATCGACTCGTTGCTGCAGAGGCTACGAGCGGTGACATTCGTGAGTCGGACCAAACAGCAGCCCGTGTGCGGCAGCTGCAGGAGCAGTTGGAGAATTCAGAGGCGGTCACGCGAGCGCTGCGGCTGGGACTGGAGCGGCTTCAGCTTCAGCGGGAGCAGGAGGAAAAGGAACAAAAGCGTATAGAATCAAAACTTGCCGAGACAGAAGGACACAGGAGCCGCTACGAGAGGGAGGTGGAGGCGCTGCAGCGGCGTGTTGGGGAGCAGTGGGTGCACACCGAGGAGGTGAAGGATAAGCTCAACGTGGCACGGCAGCGTATAGAGTCGCTCGAAACTGCGTTAAAGGAGGAAAGACACGACCACGAGAAGCAGCTCAGTGACCTGCAGTCCCGCATAGACGGGCAGAGACTCCATGATGAAAACGTTCAGCGGAAGGTGCTCGAGGCACAGAGGCATATCGAGTCATTGCTTGCTACGCTGGATGAGGAGAGAAGCCGCCACAAGGTGGAGATAATGACGCTGGAGGAACAAGTGGAGGATCAAAAGCTTCAGGAAGAAAAGGCTCAGCGGGCCGCTGCCATCACAAACGCCAACCAAAGCCGTGAAATATGCGAGTTGAAGACAGAGGTAAGACGCCTGAACGTGCAGTTGAAGGAGGCACAAAAAGCAAATGACTTCCACAGGGCTTTGTATGATGCTGCGCGGCAGTACGAAAATGCATTGGCAGCATTGGAGAAGGACGTTGCGACACGTGCCGGAGCCTTTGCAGCATCCCTAGAAACGCTGGCAGACCTGGACAAATTTTCAAGCACGCTGGCTGAGCACTACAAGAACGACATGGAACGACTTCTTGAACTAGCGGACACTGCGCAGCAACGGTGGAGAGAAGAGCACCAACCTCCAACACAAGAAGGCAATGACCGGCAACACATAGATCCACCACAAACCACTACAAACAATAAACACGATCATCGTACATTAGAGGCAAACACATTAGAAGACACGATAGAGGAAGAACCATTGAACGCAGGCGCTTTGCAGCAGCAGCTGCTTGAAGCCCAGGAGCGCCTGGCGTCACTCGAGTCACAACTAAAGCAGTCCAACGATACGCATCAGGAGGTGGTTAGCGATCTGAAGAAGCAGCTGGAGGAAAGCAGGAGACGTGAGGAGAAAACACAAAAGGAGGCTCTCAATGCGCGCGCCACTTACGACCGGGATATGTGCGTGCTGCGTGCAGAGGGCAAGCGGCTTTCCTCCCAAGTGGAGGAGCTGGTGGCCACCACCGAGGCCACCCGCCGCCAGAGCGAGGCAGCGGAATTGGAGACCCGTAAGCAGCTGGAGGAGGCACGGAGTCAGGTGAAGGGACTCAAAACGGAGCTCAAGACATTAACGATGCAGCGCGCATTGGAGTGTGACGGATTCGACAGTGCCGTGCGAGGGCTAAAGGAAAACATTAAAAAACTGAAGTCGGAGCTGGACATTGCCCGCGAGCGCAGCGTTCCCGGCGGAGCAACAGTGCGTCATCTGCTCCGGCGCGCTGAGGGGGTCACTGCGATGGCATATGCGCACATTAACGAAAAGATTAGTTTGTACCTTGACTGCTGTACTCAGTGGAGCGAAGGGCAGTGCCCTAAGAGTGAAAAGCTGCTCAGCAACAGTATCGCAGAACTACGCAGCTGCATGGATTTGCTACTAGAAAAAATTAGCCAAACAAGCGCGCAGTGCGAAAAGGAACGGCTTAACAATGAGCAACAGATGAAGGCCCTGCAACGGCTACTTGAGCAGCAGAAGCAGCAGCCGCAACAGGTGGAAGGGAGCCAGCACCCGCCCGGGTGCACGCGACACGCAGCCTCCGGTGCGACAGGCGAGGGCGGAGCGGATGCGCCGTGGCCCTGCTGCAGGTGTGAGGCGCCGTTGCGCGGGAAGCTGCCCAATGTTGCGGTGGCGCAATCCATCACACGGTACTCGGACATTCTGCAGGATCAGCACCATAAGAACACCGAGCGGCTGGAGCAGCTCAACCTGCTCGTGGCTCAGGTGGACGAGCTCATGACATACGGCCGGTCCCTTCCGATGTTTGACCGCATTTTATCTGGAAAGGAGTAAAACAAGGTTTGGTTTGTTGAACAAACGTATGCAATTTGTTCTGTGTATTTTAGATGTTATGCTTTGCTTTCCCCCGCTGTCACACGGGCATCCCTCATTGCAACATGTGAGGGGCTCGTGTAGCACTCTTTTTTTTCTTTTCATTGCTCGGGCGTGTTGCCTCATCTTTTTGTTTTGCTTTTCGTTATTCCGTAGCATAGGCGGAAATAGATGCGCACATGCACGTGCATTCCAATATATTTATTCTTTACGTTGCATCACATCGGTGAGTACATGTTCGTAGATGTCAAAGCTAGTCGTAACATTTGCCGGCATTGCCAAAAAGTTTCGTGTCCACTTAATTTACCAATGCTTTCATATATCTTTTCTTTTCCTTCGTCTGTTTCTTGCTTTATTGCCTTAAAGGGGTTCCTTCTTGTGGCATAACACGCCGTGGCAGTACCAATAGAACCGCTGCCGCACGGCTGTACACGTCAGCAGGATACGTTTGGCTACTCACAGATCAAAGGAAACTGAAAAGTTACCGGTGTAAAGTGTCTCGGCGTGAGGTACACCTCCTTTGAATCTCCCAGCCGGTCCCTCACTACACGAGAGATCAAAAAAAAAAAAGAGAAGGGAGAAAAGACACGTAAGTACTTCATAAATAGCAGCAGCGGCGACGTCGGGGTGTGGGGATGAACGAGGAGTCCGATGCGCTCACGAAAGCCAAGCTGTACGTTAAAATGTCCGATGAGGATCCGTGGATTGAGATGGGCACCGGCGTCGTGTCCATTGCAGCGCGGCCCGTTGTCGAGGAGGACGAGGAGGAGGAGGGGCAGGGCGATGTACAGAACGGCAGCAGCAGGCCACCGCCAACCATTGGGCACCTTGAGATGACTGACATCAACAACCCGGCTGAGCTGATCATCAGCACGCCCATCAGCCTCTCAGAGGGGTACGATGTGCAGCAAGAAACGATTCTCTGGTGGTCCGACCCGAAGCTCGGCTGCCTTCTCTCATGCAGCTTTAACTCGAGGGAGGGCTGTGAGAAAATTTACTCGGGGATAGTCGAGTACCAGCGGTCCCACGCATGTGCCAAGGCGTCTGCGGAGGGCAGTGACGAGGCCTGCAGTGGGGAGTTGGGAGGCCCATCGTCGCAAACCAGCCATTGGTCGGTCCTCCGCGAGAACCTCCCGGCGATACTTTCGGCCTCCATAACTAGCACACAGCGCTTTGGTATTTTTGTGCGTAGTCATGATACATATGTTAAGGAACTAATGGAACTCTTTGCAAAGTGCAGGGAGGAGGGCGATCAGCGTGGGATGAGTCTCATAGGGCAAATCACAATATCTCTCCTGCGCCAGCCCTTCTGCACAGATGTCAAAATTATGACACAGTTCATCGAAGCGACGCTCATTGACAGTTGTCTCGATGTTGTGCAGTACGGCATTGGTAGGTGTGACAAGGAGTCGGGTTTTGTGGACAGAGAGGAACGGCGTGCGGCGTTTCGTAACCCACTGCAACTCCCTGAAAACGTCGTTGCAAAGATTCACGAGCTACACGCCTGCGGTTGCCTGAAGGATCTCCTTCCTGTCAACCTCGAGGATGCCGATGGCACTGTGTATTCACTTCTCGGCAGCCACATCATGTCCAGCAAGTTCGAGCTGGTGTGTGACATCTGTCAGACAAGTCGCACATTACCAGACGTCTACGTGCGCGCCTACGACAACCCTGAGCTCGCCTTCGAAGTTGTTGCGCTACTGCACGATATGTGCAAAACCGTGCGAAATTCGAATGTGGCATTTGATCGGAAGTTATCCGTATTTCACTCAATGATGGAGTCATCGCTAACGGCTTTCCTTCGCTTTGTCCTTTCCAATGTGCTGCGTATGTGTGACGAGGAGGTGACGCCCTCGGGAGTGTCGCCGGGGGTCGTGCTGTCGATGGCGTGTGATGTGATCAGCTGCTGCATCACAATGTACCCGCCTGGGCGTGGTGTGCTCGTGGAGGATGCGCGTTCGAGGCCTGAAGAGTGCGTGCTCGAGTTGCTGCTGCGGGGCGTTGTGACGTGTAGGCACAGCGGTGGACTGCAGGCCGCAGTGGATGCCGTGATGTGCTGCGTGGTTGGCACATTTCAGGGCCTGCAGCTCGGTAAAGAGTTGGAAGCAGCCTCACAATGCAACGTGCTGCAGTTTTGGTTAAGTGCTGTAGATGGAGGGCGTCGGCCGCCTTTGCTGTTAGTTGTGGATGGTCTTGTCAAGGCACTGGGATCTATAGAATCAATTATGCGTGGGTCACGTGAGGAGGCGCGAATTCTTCACATGCTGAAGGTTCTGACGGTAACTGTAGGTGAATCACCGGAACCACTGAACGCGCTGTGTGTTGAGGTGATGCGGCCCTCGGGCCTTATGCAGTGCTTGGACCGCGTAATGCAGTGCTCAGCGCGTACTGCCGCCAACCTGCAATCCACTGTTGCGACTTTCCTCACCTCCCTGCTGAACTCCAAAAAGCCGCGACTCGCACCGCTGTTGCTGCTCTCCGACGGCTGGGCAGTGCTTAATTCGGCAGTGCAGCGCCTGTTAGCGTGCAGTCCCAACAGTAACTGTCTTCTCAAATCATCGCTCACACACCTGGTGGATGCCCTGCGCCGTGTGATACGGGCTGAGAAGGCCACTGGAGCTGAAAATGCGCCGGCTCTTATGTCGGCTCCGAACCCGTTTGTACGCTTGATGACACCAGGCGAGGATGACAGCCTCAGCGTACAACACATAGACCAGGATAGTACTGATACTGAAGCCGAGAGAAAAGATGTGTGCCTAAATGCGGGCAGCCAATTGTGGCAGACACACGGCGAGCAAATGAAGCGCCGCCTTCCCACGCTTGCCGAAAAGTTTGAGGAGGTGCTGCTGGAAACCCCTGAAGAGGCCGCCTTCGCGTCTACCGATGCTGAGGCGTCGAGCTCCGTGAGCAATTTGGAGCGTGGTGTTTGGTCCTCGAAGGAAATGGAGTTTGACGCCGCGTTGATGGAGTTTGAATATGATGCCCCACGACAACAACAACAACAGCAACCGATTGGCACCGTTGGTGATGGTGAGCCCTCGCCGCATGAAACGACTGCAGTGTCTGACGGCGCTGAGGGCGGTGCGGAACAGCCCAATAACAATGATCAGATGGACACGGCTGAAGAATGTGAAGAGAGCAATGGGGGCACATCTGACGAACCCGAGCTTAAACGTTCCCGACGGGAGTCGCCGTCCGCGACTCCCGATGAGTAAGGCGTGTAAATACATGCAATGCCTTGGGAGCGGCAGTTTGCCGTGTGTGTATACGTGCGTGCGTGCTATCCTCGCTGCCTCTCCCTTCGTTATTGTTTAATCATTCAGCCCACCTTTCGCTCTTTTCCTGTTTTCCTATTTGTTTGGTTTCGTATGTGTGTATGCGTGTGTATGTGCGCGTGTGAGTCTCTCTCTCCTTCTTGTAGCTGCTCAACTGTCGGCGCAGGGAGTGTTTGGCTCTGATGTACGATGGCTACACAACTTCATCTCCTGCATCCCTAACTCGTTTTTCTGTCTTTTGTTTCTCTTCCTTCATTATGTCACGTGCGGAGTACTGTTTTTTTTTCTTTTCTTGTCGCCTTTATACACCGTTGCTACAAATAAAACTGGAGGAAAAAGCGAGTTACTCGACTGTCCGTGTCAGTTAACATTTTCGACCGTGGAGCTTTACCACTGAGGGAAGTAACCGCGGCCGCATAGCACTGCGGAAAGTGTGAACACAAGTGGAAAGACAAACACTTAAAAGGCAGTGACCACTCCATTGGTAGCACAACACATATTTTTTTTCATCTTGTAATGCAGCTTAGCACGCTGGTAAGAAGTCAGCGCCCCGAGCTTCACAATATGGCTGACTTGTGCAACTTCCTTGGGGGAAGCCGGGCGATTGGGCGGTTGCTCGTTGCGAATAATGGCTTGGCAGCGGTAAAAGGAATGGATTCCATTCGGTCCTGGTTGTACGTTCACACAGGCAACACCGATGCCGTGGAGTTTACGGTGATGGCCACACCAGAGGACCTGCAGGCGAACGCAGAGTTTATTTCCCTCTCAGACCGCCACGTTGCGGTTCCAGGGGGTCCGAATAGGAACAACTACGCCAATGTTGATCTCATCATGCAAACAGCCATGCAAAATGCTTGCGACGCGATTTATCCGGGGTGGGGCCACGCCTCGGAAAACCCAGCACTGCCCCGCGAGTGCAGCAAAACGCGCGGGAAGGTGACATTCCTCGGGCCCTCTGCCGAGGCGATGTTTTCCTTGGGAGATAAAATTGCATCGACAATTGTCGCACAGTCTAATGGTGTGCCAACGGTGCCGTGGAGCGGCGACGAAATTCGTCTGCCGCCAGGTACCTTTGAGGTGGACCCGATGGTGTACGAAAGGGCGTACATAAGCACGGCGGAGGAGTGCGAAGAGGTCTGCTCCCGCCTCGGATTTCCAGTGATGATCAAAGCGTCTGAGGGTGGCGGTGGAAAGGGCATTCGTCGGTGTTTGCGAAAGGAGGACGTGCGGGACATGTTCTTTGCCGTGACGGAAGAAGTGAAGGGTTGCCACATTTTCGTCATGCGCATGCTGGAGAATGTACGCCACCTGGAGGTGCAGCTGCTGGCGGATGAATTCGGCGATTGCATTGCCGTGCACACACGGGATTGCTCTGTGCAGCGACGGCATCAAAAGATTATTGAGGAGGGGCCTGTCTTTGGTGTGGACCCGACAATTATCACAGAGATGGAGGCAGCGGCCGTGCGGCTTGCGAAGGCGGTGAACTATCGCGGCCTGGGAACTGTGGAGTATATGTACGACAAAGCCACGCATAGGTTTTTCTTTCTGGAGTTGAACCCACGCATTCAAGTGGAGCATCCCGTGTCGGAGCTGATCTCCGGCGTGAACCTTCCAGCCGCATTGTTGTGCGTCGCTATGGGCGTCCCGCTGCATCGCGTGCCGGAGGTGCGCTCCTTCTTCGGTGAGAAGCCTTATGGGACCGCACCCATTGATTTTACCAAGCAGCGTGGCGCGGCGGCGAAGGGGCACACCATTGCCGTACGCGTCACTGCAGAGGATGCCGACGACGGGTTCCGCCCAACGTCTGGGCGCGTGGAGGAAATCGCCTTTAAAAACAGCAAAGAGTGTTGGGGGTACTTCTCCGTCGGTGCCGGTGGAGAGATCCATCAGTTCGCCGACTCACAATTCGGGCACATTTTTTCTTCAGCTGAGACCCGCGAGGAAGCGCGGCGCGGAATGGTGATGGCCCTGCGCAACCTTGTCATCCGGGGTGAGATTCACACAACCGTTTCATACGTGCTGGAGCTTCTTGAACGGGCGGAGTTTTGTAATTGTGACGTTAGCACCGATTGGCTTGACCGCCTGATTTCTGCTCGTACCGTGCAAGCATCGCAGCACAACAGGCAGGACGTATATGTTGCACTAATCGCCGCATCTACGTTGCGGATGCTCTCCAAACGTGAGGAGAACCTCAGCCGCTACATATCATTTCTCAACGCGGGGCACGTTCCCGCGACTGAGCTTTTGAGTAACTGCGAGTCAGAGTCCTATGTGAATAAGTCAACAAGTTTTAGTGTTACGATGGGGTTGAAAAGCCCATCCGAGATGTCCATATCTCTCAACGGCAGCGTCGTAACTGTGCCATTTCGCAAACTTAAATCCGGCGCCCTGCAACTCCGCGTGGGAGGAAAGACAGTTATTGCCTACGCTGAGAAGGAGCCGATGAGTCTGC
This sequence comes from Trypanosoma congolense, assembly GCA_002287245.1. Classification (NCBI taxonomy): domain Eukaryota; phylum Euglenozoa; class Kinetoplastea; order Trypanosomatida; family Trypanosomatidae; genus Trypanosoma; species Trypanosoma congolense. The sequence goes on along the minus strand of NHOR01000058.1, from coordinate 151,548 downwards.
GCATCTCCATTGGCGGCAAGGAGACAACTTTCACGGGTGACGTTGACCCGACGAAACTGTTTGCCTCCGTACCTGGTCGCTTTGTGAGATACCTCGTGTGCGACGGGGGCCATGTTGAGGAGGGCACAGTCGTGGCCGAGCTGGAAGTAATGAAAATGATCCTCCCGTTGCGCGCCTCGACGGTTGGCGTGCTGCATCACCGTGTGCTGCCCGGGAGCACCATCGCCCTCGGCACGGTGGTTGCTGATATTACACCCGACGACCCCAGCAAAGTGGCGCGGCCGAGAGAGACGACTGAGCCGTGGCCCGCGGAGATACTCGGCGCGGAGGACAGGGAAAACCAAACGGAGTGGCTGGACAGCGTTAGTCGGGCACGTCGCGGGGTGGAGGCATTGTGGAACATGTTACGTGGATACCACTTTGGTGGCATTCCTCTCGAGCGGCGGCTGAAATCAGCCTTCGAGGACCTTGCGGCGCTCAGTCTTTCGCCAGTGACGCTGGAGGGTTTGGGTTTGCCGTTTCTCAACCTGGGCACACACACTGCGGAACTTACGACACCAAACAGCAAGGTCTGTGCTGTTATGGAAGCACTCCTCGCTGAGTACATTAAAGTGGAGCGACCATTCGCTCGTTGTAGCCGACCAGAGGCCATTCACCGTATTCGTGAAGCGACAGACGACGCGTTGAAAGTTTTCGAGACTGATTTTGCCCACTACCAGCCATCTCACCAGGGCGTTATCAAAGCCATGCTGATCTCGCTGGAGAAAAACATGATGCTGCTCAACTCGCTTGCACCAACTCTCTCCACCCTCCTCGACCTCCGCTCCACCGATGATGGGACGCTGCAACTGCAGGCCCGATATCTGCTGCGGCAGAGCAAACTTCCATCCTTTGAGGAACGCAAAGCAGTTTTCACAAGAGAGTTGGAAAGTGGTTCCATGAAGGATCTCATTCGAGGGAGTTATGGCATGGATTTGCTCTGCTCCACTCTTTTTGACCGACAAGTGCCGCACCTGGCGCAGCTGTGTCTTGAGCTGCACGTGCACCGCGAGTACTCCGATGGGAGCCGAGTTGTAACGCTTGACGCCTACTCGAGGGATGGCTGCTGGTACTGCTTCTACGAACGCATGCCACTTAGCGAGCACGACTCACTGATGGGCGATGTGTTAACCGACTCCACTGAGCTCCAGGGGGTTGGTGCGGTGATGATGTTTCCGGATGAACATGTCGTGGTGAAGGCATGGCCCACAGCTCTCAACGTTAATATGCGGCGCACGCCAGTGAGTCCCACAGTATGCACAACTTTTTTCTCCATTAGCAGGCAATCCTCCGAGGAGGCAACGGCGCGACTTTGTAAGGGGCTTCTGCAGGACCATGTGGAGATATTGAGGCTAAGTACGCTGCAACGTGTCACGTTCATCGTGCACGGTGTGGATGGTGGCCCGCGCACTTTCACATACCGTCGCGCGCACGACTGGAATGAAGACACAATCATTCGTAATGTTGCGCCCCTCTCTGCGCGGCGGCTCGAGCTTCATCGACTGGAAAACTACGATGTTGCGATGTACCCCACGCCCTTTAAGGAAATCCACGTGTTCTACGCCAAGCCCCGGAGGAAGGGTGCAACGTCGCTCGAACACCGCATCTTTGCGCGGGCCTCCGTCACTCCCCGTGACTTGGGCGTAGCCTCATGGGCGGTAATGAATGAAATTGACGCTGGACATATGTTCGACAGGTGCCTGGACGCCCTTGAGGTGGCGCGCAATGACAGTACCATCAAATACCCGAAGCTGAACCATTTATTCATCAAAATGGTGGAGCTAACCTTCGAAGTGAGCAGCCTGAAGAAAGTAATGGACCAGGTGGCGAAGTCGTGTAAGTGGCGGATCATACACCTCGGCGTGGTGGAGGTGGAGCTTTCCTTTCTTGTCCCTGTTGCCAGCGGCCACATTCCGCTCCGACTGATCCTTTCATCCCCATCGGGCATCGGTGGCGAGATGCACGTTTACCACGAGTGGGTTGAGGACGGTAAACCGCTGCTCCGGCGCGCGCAGAACTCGGAGGACATTTTAACAAACGACGTGTACATGCCATCGGAGGTGGCTGAGCAGTCGCGGGACCCACCCGTGGCGAAGTCCCCACTAACCTGCGGCAGCGGTGCGGCCCCTGACAGCACTTTCACACGCACACTGGCAAAGCTGGAGGCGCTGCGTAACATGCTCCCCTCTCGCAGTGACGACGGCGGAGTGGCGGGTGGTGGCGAGGGGTGCATTCCATTGGAACCGTACCCACTGCTCAATACGCGGCAGCTTAAGCGGCTGCAGGCGTGGATGATCCGCACTGTATACGTGCACGACTGGCCGCAGCTCCTTCAGTGTGTCCTACGTGACGAATGGAAGCAGCACGCGTGGGGACGCGGCTTCTCGCTGTCGTGTATTCCTCACTCCGTGATTGAGGCGGTGCAGCTTTACCTTGACCCGACTGACGAGACAACCCTTCTTGAGGAGCAGCCACGGGACCACGTTCCGTGTGGAATGGTCGCGTGGTTAGTGAAAATGTACCCACCGTCGTACTACAACAGTGAAACCAACACCTGCGAAAGCCGTCACTTCGTTATGGTAGCCAACGACATTACGTTTCAGTCGGGTTCCTTTGCTGTGCCGGAGGACCGTGTGTTTTGCGCCGCGTCTGTGCTGGCCCAGAAGCGGCGCATTCCGTTTGTTTATATCAGCGCCAACAGTGGCGCGCGAATCGGGTTGAGCGCTGAGGTGAAAAAGAGGTTCCGCGTCGCCTTCAGCGAGTCTGGTGAGATGGAGTATTTGTATCTTCTGCAGTCAGACTATGAGGAACTGACACGCCGCGGCGTGCGAGTTGACGTGGAGGAGTTGAAAGAAACAGGTCAATCGGGGAATATCCATGGAGGTGAGCTGCGGTACGTCATCCGTGGCATTGTGGGCGGTCCGGACGAGTACCTGGGCGTGGAGAACCTCAGTGGCTCAGGGCTCATTGCCGGTCACATGTCAAAGTGCTATTGTGAAGTGCCGACGATTAGCGTCGTGACGGGTCGAAGTGTTGGGATTGGTGCCTACTTGAACCGCCTAGGACGCCGCATCATTCAAACGGGTGATGCTCCTCTCATTTTGACAGGCTCCGCGGCTCTCAACCGATTGCTCGGAAAAGAGGTTTACAGCGACAACAGCCAACTCGGCGGCAAGCAGGTGATGGTCCCCAACGGTGTGACGTATTGGAACATGAAGAATAATCTCTTTTCTGCTGAGATGCTCCTGCAGTGGCTCAATTACGTTCCGCCGGTGGTGGACCGGCTGCGGTGCACCCCGCGCGTTTTGGTGCTTCCCCAGCCGGACCCCATCGACCGCGATGTGACCTTTGAGCCCAACGGTGTGGAGCCGTACGACCCGCGCAGCCTAATCTGCGGCGCAGGAGATAAAACGGGCCTTTTCGACCGTGGCTCGTGGACGGAGTCACAGGAGGGTTGGGCTAAAACCGTCGTCACGGGCCGTGCAACGCTCGGTGGCATCCCGTGCGGTATTGTCCTCGTTGAGACGCGGGCGGTGCGTAAATGCAAGCCGGCAGACCCTGCGGACCCGACGTCATCGGAGGCGTTTATTGCACAAGCGGGGCAGGTGTGGTTCCCGGACTCCGCCCGCAAAACGGCAGACGCACTGGACGATTTCCACCGTGAGCGCCTGCCGTGTTTCATTTTTGCCAACTGGCGTGGTTTCTCTGGTGGGATGCGGGACATGTTTGAGGAGGTTCTGAAATTCGGTGCTGGCATCGTTGACAACTTGCGCGTGTACAACTGCCCCGCATTTATTTATATCCCTCCCTTCGGCGAGCTGCGTGGCGGTGCGTGGGTTGTTGTGGACCCCTCAATCAACCACTGTGGGGCGGTGGAGATGTACTGCGATCCTACAGCCCGCGGTGGCGTACTTGAGCCTGCCGGTGTCGCGGAGATCAAATTCCGTGAAGGAGACGTGCGGGAGCTCATTCGCCGCAATGACCCACGGCTGCAGGCGCTTCCAGTGGAGCAGAGCCGCGCTGAAGAGACTCGACTGCTATCGCGCTACGCGGGCGCGGCGGTGCGCTTCGCAGATCTCCATGACACGGCGGTGCGCATGGTGGAAACCGGTGTTGTACGGGGCGTTGTCCCATGGAGGAATAGTCGGCGGATGTTTCATGCGAAACTCCAGCGAAAGCTGAAGGAACTTTCCCTTGCGGCTTCGCTGGTGGAGCAGTGTGTTGCAACTGATTTAGCGGATGGCGTGAGACGCCTCGAGCGTGCCTTCACACAACAACACCCCAATATTCCGCCGGGCACCGAGGACGCGCTGCAGCTGCAGTGGCTCACGGAGCAGGAGGAGAACCTCAGCGGCTTCCGCGCCACTGGGGCGCCACCGGCAGATGCAGCGGTGGTTGGGAACGCAGTGGAGGCGCTGCGGGAGGGCGTGTTGCAGTGCAAAAAGAGCGGTGATTTGGAAGGCTGCTTTGAGGAGCTCTTTCTTGACGAAGGTGTGCGGCAGGCGGCGATGCGGGCACTGCAGCGCGGGAGAAAAACGGAGGGCGATGAAAGTGTTGTCCGGTGAATGAAGCCCGTCACCTGTTAGGAAGGAATTTAAAAGGGAAACAGCGAGGAAAGGTTTGACGGCGTGCAGCGTAACTGTGCAATGCAGACACCTGCACCACACGCCACGGTGAACAAACTCACCTGCAACTGTGAGCCCGCTTGACTGCCCTTCTTACGTTTGGCCTACCTTGTGCTCAGTGATTAACATTTTGTTTACTTTCCTCGCTGCCACTGTCGCCACTCACCCCCCCCCGACACACACACACACCAACGTTTTAAGAATAATGACGTGAATGTCAAGGGATTGCGGGAGAAGGGGGCAGCAGCGCTGTGTTCGATGCAAATGAACTGATGCAGTTTCAGGCCGGAGTGACGGTAACCACACTCCGCCAACGCCGGCGCGCACATGTTCTTTATTTGTTTATTTTTCCCCTCCTTCCCTCCCTCGCTTGTGGGTTTCGGCTTCTATTTGTATGCGCTTCAGTCATTGCATCACTCTGCGTGACTGGTAAGTTACCTGGAGGGGGGCGGCCGCGTGAGTTCTTTTTGCCCTCTTCCTTTAATAACAAAACAAAAGGAACATACGCCTCACCTCCTCTCTTTTTTTTCATACATATGTGTGTGTGTTTGTGTTTCAACTGGCTTCTGAGATTTTTCTTCCTTAAAAATAAATAAAAAATAAAATGTTTCTTGCCCTGATTGAGTGTTGCTTGGGTTATCAAATAATCGTATGCTTCCTCTATTGCTTTAACCCTCCCTTTTCTTTTCTTTCTTTTCTTCTCTCTTCTTCATCATCTTTTTGACATAATTTGCATCAGCAGTTAACATAAGGCACCACCACGCGCGGCAGGTGGTTATATCGCAAACCTCATTCTCGCGGCCTCTGCTGCGCCCCGAGTGGTAAATAAAACAAAGCGGGGAGACGAAGGTAAACAAAACAAAAGAAGAGAGAAGTGAACAACGCCACGCAAAGATACAAAAAAAAAAAACGAAAAAAAAAGAAGGAATTCAAAGGGTAAACAAAATAAACAAATAAGAAGCATAACAGCAGAAAAAAAAGGCAAAAGGATTCCTCTTTTTTGTCCGAATAGAAAGCAGCGACACCAGCAAGAAGAGCGGCGGAGACCAAAATCCGGCAACATAAACACAAAAAGAAAAGAAAAGCGAGTATTAACTACTATTTATTAATACACACACACACATACATACACATATATTTATTTATATTTATATTGCTGTTTCGTTCCTGCGAGTTTGTGTGGATTATATCTCGCGTAAAAGTATACCACTTCCTTCATACGGTGGAGCGGCTGTGAGCGAACGTAGCAACAGCGGGGTTGGGGTGAAGCGGGGAGGTAATAAAGCCAAAATAATTAAAAAAAGATGTCCGACCCTCAAAAGCGCCCTGCTAACGACGCCAACGCCCTGCCAGTGCCGCCCAGTGAGAAGGGCGCTGAGAAGGATCCACTGGAGGGAATCCTCGGCTCCCGCAGCGACTGCAAGTACGTTAAGAAAAAGCTGCTGGGGCAGGGAAGTTTTGGCAGTGCATGGCGCGTGGAGGAGACGGAGACGGGAATTACCTTCGCAGCCAAGGTGATGGACACAAATAGCATGAGTGCAAAGGACCGTGGGTTCGTGACCAATGAGGTGAAGTGCCTCGCACGGTGCAACAACGCTAACATCATTCGCCACCACGTTTCCTACGACCGCAGTGGGATGCTGCTCATTATTATGGAGTACGCCGACGGCGGAGACCTTTACAAACAAATCAAAGTGCGCCAAAGTGCGGCACGACACTTTAAAGAACACGAGGTGCTGTATATATTCCTTCAGCTCTGCCTCGCATTGGACCATATTCATGGGAACAACATGATGCACCGCGACCTTAAGACCGCCAACGTGCTGCTCACAACGACGGGGCTCGTGAAGCTCGGCGACTTTGGTTTCTCGCGGCAGTACGAGGGCTCCCTCTCCAACCCTGTAGGCTCCACCTTCTGCGGAACCCCGTATTACCTGAGCCCTGAGCTCTGGCGCCGCGCACCGTACAGCAAGAAGGCGGAGATGTGGGCGCTCGGCGTGGTGCTGTACGAGGTAATGGTGCTGAAGCGCCCGTTCAGTGGGCGCAACATGGATGAGCTGATCGACAACATCCTCCACGGCAGGCGCCCACAGCTGCCTAACGCGTATAGCGAGGACCTGCGCAGTGTGTGCGATCAGCTGCTCTCATTGGATCCAAAGAACCGGCCATCACTGCGGCAGCTCTTCCAAATGCCTTTTATCCGAACCGGCTTGGCGACGCTCCGCCGCAGCGTGGAGGTCCACAAGAAGATACCGCAAAGCGTCTTCAACGACGTAGCGCGAAACATTGACGAGGTGCTGAACCCCAATCTGAAGGACTACGAGGGAAGTCGCGTGACACCGCACCATGGCGCGGTACAACGCCACACCGCCGACCGTGGCTGGAAGGACTGCGAGCTGTCGTTCGATGAAAATGGAATTGTAATGCGAGATGTAGAGACGGGCACAACGGAGAAGGTGGAGCTTGGTGCTCTCACGTCCGTCTGCCCGATTGACGCCTCGATGGCGCGCGAAAAGTACGTATTCGCCGTTAAGAACCACACGGGGAAGGCGTATTGGTTCAAAGACGTGGATGAGGCGGCGTACAAGCGGTGGATCACCGTTCTGCAGAACGCCATGCCCAGCTAAGAATGAAAGGAAATGCGATGAAGACAGTGGAAGGGGGAAGAAGAAGAAGAAGGAGAAAAAATTGATAGCCCGTACACGTGTGTGTGTGTGTGTGTGTGTGGTGAAATGGCAGGAAAGAGCGAAGGGAATGGAAGTGGGGGAATTAAATATTTAGCGAGAGCCGACCGACACCACACCGTGTCGGTCGGCTGCAGAAGGTGGTGGAAAATGGGGGCGGAAAGGTTTGGTCGGGAAGGGGGAGGAGAACCCCTGTTGTGTGCGATTTGTGTGAAATATTTTGCGTGTTTGCCTGATATGTTGCGAAGAGGCAAAAAAAAAATGATAATAATAACAAGCGATTAGAGTGCTTTTTTTCCTTTTTCTTTTTTCTTTTTCCTATTTCTCTTAAAGTTACTAGAGCAAAGTAGTGTGTGTGAGAGAATAATCAGAAAAGCAGAGCTTACTGAATTAGGTGGGGGGTCACTAATACGTCCTCACTTGTGCACCTCACAACTTTCACTTTTGTTTGTTTGTTTGTTTGTTTTTCCAATATTTCATATTTTTATTTTATTCGCACGCATTCTCTTTCGTTTTGCCCGTTTGCGTGTTGTTCCTTCATGGAATCACAGGTTCTACTTGTTTTTTTTTTCAATTTGTTTTTTTTTTGTTTTCTTTTCCTTTCCTGCTCCGTTACACCCCAAAATGGGTCCGTTATATATCACTACCCACATGACCAGCGGGTGATAAATAAATAATTTTACTTTTTTTGCGACGAATGCGATGGTAGCAATCGGTCAACAGGAGAAAAGGAAAAACAAGAAAACGAATGGCGGGGGTGGTGGGTGGTGGGGTGAGAGAAGCAGCCGTGGCGGTAATGCGGAAAATGAGAGTCGGAAGTGTGTTGGTGTTACACCGGCCAGATATCAACATCGTGCCACTCATACGCCTCCTCACATTTGTTGTTGTTGTTATTGTTTTCTTCACGCAATTATATATCTGCGCCTCCACGGCTTCAGTTCTTTTTTCTTTTTTTTTTTGTTTCTTGTCGTTGTTGCTGCTGGTTGTTTGTTTGCTTGTTTTCGTTCGCGCCAACATGGCAGCTGTGTCAACTTTCCCTCGTGTGGCTTATATCTCACCACTTTCTAAACTGTTGAGTGCTTCTTCCATCATTCCTTTTTTGTTGTTGTTCAACGCTGTTGTTGCTATTATCCTTTTCACTCCCCGTGTGTGTGTGTGTATGCATGTGCGTATGCTCGTACCTTATGGAAATCGACAAGGTGGAGCAGTTACCAACATCACCCCGTGTGTGTGTGTCTGTGTTTGTGTTTGTGTGTGTGCCGGCGTGTGTTTAATGCGCGGTCGTCTCATTGCCGTGACACACACGTGCTGCTTCTTGCTGTGCTAACGTTTATCATTTGCTTTCAACACCTTTTCCCCTCCCCAGGCTCTCATTTTTCTTTTTCTTTCTCCCGTTACATCGCACGCTCACGTGAACCCACTCGGGTGCTGCGCCTTTGGTCTGAAGGAAGCAAAAAAGAAAAAAACAAAAGTAGGCAACGGAGACAGTTTTAGCGCGTTGGGCTCTTATTTTTCTGCACCGGCACAACCCACAACAACAAGCGGAAGAGGTATCAAAATAGAAAAAGAAACAAAACAAGGAGAACTGTGGAGAGTGCGTGATTTAAAAGAGTTGCCACCATCGTTATACCGCTTCCCCTCAGCACACATAAGGAAAGAGAGATAGAAAAAGAGAAGGAAAGAGCAGAAATAAAAAGGCGGCAGCCGTCGTTTCGTAGCACTGCGTGCAAAGGTGGGATTACCTCTGCAGGAGAATGATGGATTATTTTGGTGAAATGTACGCAATGGTCCGCGTGCGCTGGCAGGTACGGCGCCTCAAGTCAGAGCTACGGGCCGATGGCGACGACGACCTCAACTTTTGCTACGATATCCTGCAGGACGTGTCGCGGTCCTTCGCTCTGGTTATTATGCAGCTCCGCGCCGGGCTACGCGATGCGGTGTGTGTCTTTTACCTCGTACTGCGTGCGCTTGACACGGTGGAGGACGACATGCAAGTGCCACTCGACGTTAAGTTGCGCGAGCTGCCGTTATTTCACACGCGGCTGCGGGACCCCAAGTGGCGGCTCGACGGTGTCGGGACGGGACGGGAGCGGGAGCTTCTGCAGGAGTTTCCACGCGTTTCGGCCGCATTCACACGACTCGACTCGGCGTTCCAAGACGTCATTGTGGACGTTTGTGAGCGTATGGCAGCCGGGATGTGCGATTTCCTCCTCCGAGGCAGCAGCAACGGCGGTGGCAGCGGCAACGCCGATGTTCACGGAGAAATAAAATGCGACGAAAGGGGAGACATCGCAGTGGAATCACGCAAGGACTATGATTTGTATTGTCACTACGTCGCTGGACTGGTGGGCCATGGACTCACGCAACTATTCGTGCGTAGCGGCCTCGAGAAGGCGGGGCTGGAGGATGACATGGCACGCGCCAACCATATGGGCCTGCTGCTGCAGAAAACAAATATTATACGCGACTTCTACGAGGATATCTGCGAGGAGCCGCCCCGCGTGTTCTGGCCGCGGGAGATCTGGGGCCGTTTTACGGACGACCTGCATAATTTTAAGGGTCTACCGCGCCTTGTAAACAAACCTAACGGCAGCAACGACGCAGGGGACCATGACGAGGTGAAGCAAAAAGCCCTCGACTGCCTGAACACAATGGTGGCAGACGCGTTGGAGCACCTTCCACACGTTATTGAGTACTTGTCAAGCCTACGCGACCCGACGATCTTCGCATTTTGTGCAATCCCGCAGGTGATGGCAATTGCAACGCTTTCTTTGGTGTTTGACAACGGCGATGTGTTTCACACGAAAGTGAAGCTCACACGTGGTGCCACTTGTGCGATTATTTACGGTTCAACAGAGCTCCAGTTGGCGTTGCGTCTTGCGAGGGCCTACGGGCGGCAAATGCTCCACCGCACCCGCCCCGGTGCTGAGGGACACGAGGCAGTGGCACAATCGGTGGCGGCAGCACTGGCGACGATGGATGGTGTGGCTCTGCAGCAGAAAGTGGCGGTACAGGACGGGCTCACACCGCGGCTTTTGGAGCGATACTCCGCGCTGGGTGGTGGGCTGCTGCTTAAAATCGCTGAAAGTGTCTTTAGCATTTGGGACCGATGAGAAACTGTGATGAGAGCATGGGAGGTTTTAGTGACGTCGTTTTTTTTTTTTCCTCTTTTCCCGTCGTGTTCCCGCGTGTGTTATGTGCTGCTGTTGTCCTTTTATGTTTGTGGACCTGTTTTTTTATGTTGTTGCAGTTATTTTTACTTCACCTTCAGGCATATTTGCTTTAGTTTTGCTTCTTTTTATAATTATTACTGTTATTTTTGTTGGTATGTTTTATTATTATTATTATTTTCTTTCTACCTTTTGCTTTTATTTTCTCTTCCGCGTGACGCTCGGTGGTATTTTTTGTTTATTTACCATTCCTGCGGGCCTGTGAAAACAAATTGCCCAAACACCAAACGACCCAACATTTAGTGGTGCATGTGTAGGAGAGGGGTTTATTTATTATTTTATTTTATTTTATATTTTATATCGTATCGTATTATTTATAAGTGTGTTAGTAGTGTGTGGATAGTTATTATACAATATATATATATATATATATATATATTTATATTTATATATAAGTGGAGCGTAGAACAGTGTCCTTGTAATAATTTTTTTTAAAAATATCATATTTTAGTTTTCTTGCCCTGTTATATTTATGTATGTATTTACTTCCGTTGTAGTTTTTCTTTTCACTTTAGCCTCACTCTCTCCCAATGCACAAGCGAGCGCCACGCACATAAACAATTTCCTTCATGCTCTTTTCCTCTTGATGTTTCTAACTTCTTCGCTACCAAAAACTCCCGATCGGCTGCGATGAGAAACAGTGACCGGTGTTTTTTTATTTTATTTTTCCACCTGTTTTCCCCTCCGCCCGCCCCCCACCATATGATCCACATAAGCCCCAGCAGCGAAAGGGATGTGAATATGGTTCAGTTACGAGAGTGTGCAATTGGTTCACAGGTGTGATTGCTTTCTTCAAAGTTTTTTTTTGTCCCTCCACTCCCTTCCATCTGCTGCTTCTCCCCACCCCCCTCCTCTCTCACTTGTTATTTCCGACGCCGCATTTTCGTTGCCATGTCGAGGCAGTTAGGCCAGCAGCACGCACAGCGCGCGATGATGAATGCGCTCGGAAACCAGTTCACATGCGCCGTCATACTCAGCAGTGGTGCGAGGCATTTCTCCAACGACGCAAATAACTTTTGGCTTCTCCTACAAACGGATGATGGCGCACTGTCTCCGGAGACCATCGTCGAGTCCATCCATCGCTTCTGCATCGCGCACGATATGAAATTTGTTGACTGTGGCAGCGATGCCGCAACTCTCGTTTATGAAAGGGAGGCTCATGTCGCGCTCGTACGATGCAGCGACGCTACTGAAATCACGCAAGAACTGCTGCAACGCGGTGGTAATCCAAGCGTCATTACCTTGGAAATCTTTTATAGTGAAGCAACAACATGGAACCTCGCCAACCGGACGCCGTCCGACGAGTGGCAGTGGCTTCGACCCACGCCAGGTTGCTTGGCGGAGATGCGCCACTCGTCAAGCGCTACGTGTGGCACTGTCGCCAGCCTGCCGGCAGCCATGCGATGCGCAAAACCGGTCATACGCGCACAGCTGCCAGCACTTGAGCCGGGCTCGGTGCCGTGGTCTGCTGCTGTGACACTGGAGGGGATGATGCGCGAAGTTGGGTACAAAGTTGGGTGCCTTTCAAAGTACGGCTCGTAGCGTACCCTGGCGGGTGGGAATGGTATTCGCGCGTGTGGTGCAACTGGCTGCCGTGTCCCACCCCCCTCACTGAGTATTATTTGATGATGATGGAATGGAAACCCTGCAATTAGCACACCGTGCCAGGGCTCTGGTTGGCAGTGCTGGAACTACTCCCCTCTTGGCGTGCTTCATCCCGTAAGGCTGGGACCCGGCGTATCAGCTCATTGCCGAGCACGCAAACATCACGGCACACGATTGAGAGGCTGCTGGTGCATAGCCTCATGTTGGATGTGATATTGCGTCTTTTCGGCGTTGCTTCCGAATGGCAAACAATTACATTTTCACCGCTTAACTTTCACTCACCCCTGTCGAACTGCCATTTCATATCTGCCCCCCATCTCTTTCATTGCTAAAGATGTTAGTAGAAAAACCAGCTGTATTGTTTCGGGCGAGGAAGTCCCGGATCTCCGTCTACATGCTGCCACTGATGACGCTGCTGGCGCTGGCTATGGTGAGCTACACTCTTTATGGCATCGGGAACGGGGACCACACACCAGAGCCGGCGTACGGGAAGGGCTATGAGGATCCGCCGCAACTGGATGCGTACCTCCGCTTCATTCCACCGGATGTCGTCAGCACGTGGAAGGCACGTGAATTCCTCGTTGTGATGGGCATTCCCTCCGTTGACGTTGAAGGCAGGCAGCGGCGGCGTGACCTTCAGCGGGCGACGTGTTGGCAGTACAACGGTGTGGCGAGGCAAAGAAACAACTTCACCGGTGAGCTCCTGCCGCTGTACCTCCTCGCACCGCACCAGTCCAATGGGTACGAGATTTCCGAGTCGCTGTGGAAGGAAGCCACAAAGTCGCACGATGTGGTTATTTTGCCGACGAGTGACGTGCGGCCCACGACGCGGAAGCGGATTGGTGAGGGCGGCGGTTGGGGCCTCGCTGCGGAGGTCGTGATGAGCCGCAAGACGTACCTGTGGTTTCAATTCGCGCTGCACATGTTCCCAAAGGCCCCTTACTTGGTGAAGGGCGATGATGACATGTTCATGCACGTACCGCAGTACCTCGCAGACCTTCGTGTCATGCCTCGGCGTGGCCTTTACATGGGCCGGTTGAACACTTACACGCGGTTCTGGAGGTCCGGCGCGCTGCGGTACGCGCTCGGTTACTGCACAACACTTTCGAAGGATGTGGCGCAGGCCATTGTGTCTTACAAGCCATTGAAGCGCCTGGTGCACACACCGTACACCGCTTCGAAATTTTTTCAATTCCTCGACCTTGCAATGTTTTACGAGGACGTCATGGTGGGCCGCGTACTACGGGAGAAAATTAAACTTGGCAATCTCATCACTATCGACGTTGGAAGGTGCCGCTTCCACGATGTTCCGAATAAAACGAAGGTATATATCACAAATAATTCAGTTGTGTTGCACCACATCGGGGAGTTGCACTATTTCAAGCTGCTGAGACACTTCCCGACTAATGCCACACCGCCGGCTCCCTCACCGATTCGTTGGGTGAACGGGTACACTGCCATTTTACCCTGCCCGTGAGACGTCCGTATGTGTGGCTGCTTTTACGATTAGCCTCAAGCACTTCCCCACTCGATTCGGTGTCGTTACTTTCCTCTCCAATGGCTGTGTGGCGGCATTTCTCCACCCTGCTTTAGTGTGGAAGGTCACAGCGGGCGGGGAGGCACTCTTGTCGTGTTTACTCCACGAGGCAATGCCAATGGCTTGTGCAGATCTTGTTGAGCTCCTGCAGGTGTGTGTCCGGGGGGCGATGGCAGCGCAGCGTTATATCATCCTGGAACTGCTGCAGCTCGACGGCTCCGATGCACCGCGCCGTGACGTGCGTATTGCGGACTTTGAGCCGCAGAGCTTGCGAATGCTGCGGGACCGGCTGCGGCACGTCGTGACGGTGGGTGTTAAAGGCCAGCTCGCCCACAAGGAGGGCACCGCTGCAAATGACCTCGCTACCACCGCCGACATCGTCACGCAGACCGTGCTGGAGCGAGCCCTCGCAGATGCCTTCCCTGACATGCCGTTTACTCTCGTGGGTGAGGAGGATGCAAACACAAGCGATGCGATTGCATCACAAGTGGATGACTGCATGAGGAGGTTTCTTGTCGCTGATTTCCCCATTCCTCTCCAGGCGGACCTGAATAGACACGCCTGCGCTGAGTCGCGGCTCATTTGTGCTGAAACATACGTGGAACTGCGCTCCCGCATCGGCGTGTTCCTGGACCCGATCGATGGGACGAACTGTTTCGTGGACGGTCACTGGACGGCGCCCTTGACGCTTGTTGGCATCACGCTCGATGGCCTCCCTGTTGCCGGGGTGGTGAACCGCCTCTTCCACTGCACTATCGACGACGTGACGTGCGGGAGCGGTGCCGAGTGTGGAAGCCTTTCGTACGTATGGAACGACGCCAGCACGGGGCCCTTCCTCCTGCACGAGGGGCGGCGGGTGCATGTTGGAGCTCGCCATGCTGGATGAAGGGCCCTTAGTCTCGTACGCGCACAGCTGCCAGCACTTGAGCCGGGCTCGGTGCCGTGGTCTGCTGCTGTGACACTGGAGGGGATGATGCGCGAAGTTGGGTACAAAGTTGGGTGCCTTTCAAAGTACGGCTCGTAGCGTACCCTGGCGGGTGGGAATGGTATTCGCGCGTGTGGTGCAACTGGCTGCCGTGTCCCACCCCCCTCACTGAGTATTATTTGATGATGATGGAATGGAAACCCTGCAATTAGCACACCGTGCCAGGGCTCTGGTTGGCAGTGCTGGAACTACTCCCCTCTTGGCGTGCTTCATCCCGTAAGGCTGGGACCCGGCGTATCAGCTCATTGCCGAGCACGCAAACATCACGGCACACGATTGAGAGGCTGCTGGTGCATAGCCTCATGTTGGATGTGATATTGCGTCTTTTCGGCGTTGCTTCCGAATGGCAAACAATTACATTTTCACCGCTTAACTTTCACTCACCCCTGTCGAACTGCCATTTCATATCTGCCCCCCATCTCTTTCATTGCTAAAGATGTTAGTAGAAAAACCAGCTGTATTGTTTCGGGCGAGGAAGTCCCGGATCTCCGTCTACATGCTGCCACTGATGACGCTGCTGGCGCTGGCTATGGTGAGCTACACTCTTTATGGCATCGGGAACGGGGACCACACACCAGAGCCGGCGTACGGGAAGGGCTATGAGGATCCGCCGCAACTGGATGCGTACCTCCGCTTCATTCCACCGGATGTCGTCAGCACGTGGAAGGCACGTGAATTCCTCGTTGTGATGGGCATTCCCTCCGTTGACGTTGAAGGCAGGCAGCGGCGGCGTGACCTTCAGCGGGCGACGTGTTGGCAGTACAACGGTGTGGCGAGGCAAAGGAACAACTTCACCGGTGAGCTCCTGCCGCTGTACCTCCTCGCACCGCACCAGTCCAATGGGTACGAGATTTCCGAGTCGCTGTGGAAGGAAGCCACAAAGTCGCACGATGTGGTCATTTTGCCGACGAGTGACGTGCGGCCCACGACACGGAGGCGGATTGGTGAGGGCGGCGGTTGGGGCCCCGAAGCGCAGCTCGTGATGAGCCGCAAGACGTACTTGTGGTTTCAGTTCGCGCTGCACATGTTCCCAAAGGCCAGTTACATTGTGAAGGGCGATGATGACATGTTCATGCACGTACCGCAGTACCTCGCAGACCTTCGTGTCATGCCTCGGCGTGGCCTTTACATGGGCCGCATGTACAGAGCAAGTTTACTCTGGAGGACCGATGACATTGTTTTTGCGGCCGGTTACTGCACAACACTCTCAAAAGACGCGGCGCAGGCCATTGTGTCTTACAAGCCACTGGCTGCGCTGCTGAGTAAACCGTACTCCATTTGGCACATGATGCAGTACTCTTCGATGAGCGTGATGCATGAGGACGTCATGGTGGGCCGCGTGCTACGGGAAAAAATAAAACTTGGCAATCTCGTCCTTGTCAATGTTAAAGAGTGCCGCTTCCACGATGTTCCGAATAAGCTGGAGAGGCGCATCACAAATAATTCAGTTGTGTTGCACCACATCGGGGAGTTGCACTATTTCAAGCTGCTGAGACACTTCCCGACTAATGCCACACCGCCGGCTCCCTCACCGATTCGTTGGGTGAACGGGTACACTGCCATTTTACCCTGCCCGTGAGACGTCCGTATGTGTGGCTGCTTTTACGATTAGCCTCAAGCACTTCCCCACTCGATTCGGTGTCGTTACTTTCCTCTCCAATGGCTGTGTGGCGGCATTTCTCCACCCTGCTTTAGTGTGGAAGGTCACAGCGGGCGGGGAGGCACTCTTGTCGTGTTTACTCCACGAGGCAATGCCAATGGCTTGTGCAGATCTTGTTGAGCTCCTGCAGGCGTGTGTCCGGGGGGCGATGGCAGCGCAGCGTTATATCATCCTGGAACTGCTGCAGCTCGACGGCTCCGATGCACCGCGCCGTGACGTGCGTATTGCGGACTTTGAGCCGCAGAGCTTGCGAATGCTGCGGGACCGGCTGCGGCACGTCGTGACGGTGGGTGTTAAAGGCCAGCTCGCCCACAAGGAGGGCACCGCCGCAAACGACCTCGTCACCACCGCCGACATCGTCACGCAGACCGTGCTGGAGCGAGCCCTCGCTGATGCCTTCCCTGACATGCCGTTTACTCTCGTGGGTGAGGAGGATGCAAACACAAGCGATGCGATTGCGTCACAAGTGGATGACTGCATGAGGAGGTTTCTTGTCGCTGATTTCCCCATTCCTCTCCAGGCGGACCTGAATAGACACGCCTGCGCTGAGTCGCGGCTCATTTGTGCTGAAACATACGTGGAACTGCGCTCCCGCATCGGCGTGTTCCTGGACCCGATCGATGGGACGAACTGTTTCGTGGACGGTCACTGGACGGCGCCCTTGACGCTTGTTGGCATCACGCTCGATGGCCTCCCTGTTGCCGGGGTGGTGAACCGCCTCTTCCACTGCACTATCGACGACGTGACGTGCGGGAGCGGTGCCGAGTGTGGAAGCCTTTCGTACGTATGGAACGACGCCAGCACGGGGCCCTTCCTCCTGCACGAGGGGCGGCGGGTGCATGTTGGAGCTCGCCATGCTGGATGAAGGGCCCTTAGTCTCGTACGCGCACAGCTGCCAGCACTTGAGCCGGGCTCGGTGCCGTGGTCTGCTGCTGTGACACTGGAGGGGATGATGCGCGAAGTTGGGTACAAAGTTGGGTGCCTTTCAAAGTACGGCTCGTAGCGTACCCTGGCGGGTGGGAATGGTATTCGCGCGTGTGGTGCAACTGGCTGCCGTGTCCCACCCCCCTCACTGAGTATTATTTGATGATGATGGAATGGAAACCCTGCAATTAGCACACCGTGCCAGGGCTCTGGTTGGCAGTGCTGGAACTACTCCCCTCTTGGCGTGCTTCATCCCGTAAGGCTGGGACCCGGCGTATCAGCTCATTGCCGAGCACGCAAACATCACGGCACACGATTGAGAGGCTGCTGGTGCATAGCCTCATGTTGGATGTGATATTGCGTCTTTTCGGCGTTGCTTCCGAATGGCAAACAATTACATTTTCACCGCTTAACTTTCACTCACCCCTGTCGAACTGCCATTTCATATCTGCCCCCCATCTCTTTCATTGCTAAAGATGTTAGTAGAAAAACCAGCTGTATTGTTTCGGGCGAGGAAGTCCCGGATCTCCGTCTACATGCTGCCACTGATGACGCTGCTGGCGCTGGCTATGGTGAGCTACACTCTTTATGGCATCGGGAACGGGGACCACACACCAGAGCCGGCGTACGGGAAGGGCTATGAGGATCCGCCGCAACTGGATGCGTACCTCCGCTTCATTCCACCGGATGTCGTCAGCACGTGGAAGGCACGTGAATTCCTCGTTGTGATGGGCATTCCCTCCGTTGACGTTGAAGGCAGGCAGCGGCGGCGTGACCTTCAGCGGGAAACGTGTTGGCAGTACAACGGTGTGGCGAGGCAAAGAAACAACTTCACCGGTGAGCTCCTGCCGCTGTACCTCCTCGCACCGCACCAGTCCAATGGGTACGAGATTTCCGAGTCGCTGTGGAAGGAAGCCACAAAGTCGCACGATGTGGTTATTTTGCCGACGAGTGACGTGCGGCCTACGACACGGAAGCGGATTGGTGAGGGCGGCAGTTGGGGCTTTCAGTCGGAGGTCGTGATGAGCCGCAAGACGTATTTGTGGTTTCAGTTCGCGCTGCACATGTTCCCAAAGGCCCCTTACTTGGTGAAGGGCGATGATGACATGTTCATGCACGTACCGCAGTACCTCGCAGACCTTCGTGTCATGCCTAGGCGTGGCCTTTACATGGGCCGCATGTACAGAGCAAGTTTACTCTGGAGGACCGATGACATTGTTTTTGCGGCCGGTTACTGCACAACACTCTCAAAAGACGCGGCGCAGGCCATTGTGTCTTACAAGCCACTGGCTGCGCTGCTGAGTAAACCGTACTCCATTTGGCACATGATGCAGTACTCTTCGATGAGCGTGATGCATGAGGACATCATGGTGGGCCGCGTGCTACGGGAGAGGGTCAAATTTGAAGACCTCATATCGGTTGACATGAGGAGCTGTAAATTCCATGAATCCGGGAGGCGCGGCCTATTCCCGGTTGTAACGCAAAAGTCTGTAGTTGTGCACCACATCCGAGAGGAGGACTACCAGCGTCTGTGGGAATGGTTCGATGACAATGGCAAGTCGCATGTACCATCGCAGCTCCACTGGTTCAGTGAAACTAGTGCTACGTTAGTTTGTTGATAGTTTTAGTTTTCATTTCTCTTTTGTATTAGTGTTTATTGTCATTACTGTTATTATTTTATTTTTTTTTGTCCACTGTAGTCTCTTTTTTATCGTAACGGTCGTGCATATTTTGGGTGTGTTGGTCATGCTAACTGTCGCCGGTGCCCCGCGAGGTGAACTTTTTTCGGCTCTGTGGTGCCAATGGGGTGGGAAAACCACCCCGAGCCGTAAATGAACGATTTCACTCCCTTTCTCTTTGTTTTTCAGTACCTACACGTTTCCTCCTGCTGCTTGTTGTTATTTATTTATTTATTTGTCTTTCCTGTAGACGCATGCGTGCACAGGGACTCTCTATTTTGTGATTCCGTCCGCAACTAAAACCGCGGCGTATATCGGACCTGAAAGCGGGGCGTAGCAATTTACGCACGACCTGTGCGAAGTGCAACTAATTAAGCTCAGCGCTGTGGGGCTGCCATTTATTCCACACACACACGCCTGATGTGTGCTGCTCTGCGAAATATTCCTTCCTGTTATTTCCCCTCGCTCCTCTCCCTTCACTCCATGTGCGTGTAACTGTCTTCTCACCAGTTCCTTGAAGATGGCAAAGAATGTGCGGATGCGGGTTATGCAAAAGCCGCGGCGTCCGACCGGCAAGTTGTTGTTGTTGTGTGCGGGAATAGTGTCGCTCATTATAATACTGTGTGTGTTATGGGGCACAAGTGGCTGCCAACCGAACACAGCAACCGGAAAGGACTCCCTCACACCAATCAACTATGACACGTACCTCCGCTTCATTCCACCGGATGTCGTCAGCACGTGGAAGGCACGTGAATTCCTCGTTGTGATGGGCATTCCCTCCGTTGACGTTGATGCCAGGCGGCGGCTGCGTGACCTTCAGCGGGCGACGTGGTGGCAGTACAACGGTGTGGCGAGGCAAAGAAACAACTTCACCGGTGAGCTCCTGCCGCTGTACCTCCTCGCACCGCACCAGTCCAATGGGTACGAGATTTCCGAGTCGCTGTGGAAGGAAGCCACAAAGTCGCACGATGTGGTCATTTTGCCGACGAGTGACGTGCGGCCCACGACGCGGAAGCGGATGGGAGAGGGCGGCGATTGGGGCCCCGAAGCGCAGGTCGTGATGAGCCGCAAGACGTACTTGTGGCTTCAGTTTGCGCTGCACATGTTCCCAAAGGCCAGTTACATTGTGAAGGGCGATGATGACATGTTCATGCACGTACCGCAGTACCTCGCAGACCTTCGTGTCATGCCTAGGCGTGGCCTTTACATGGGCCTCATGTACCGGGTAAATTTGCTTTGGAAATCCCTTGAGTTGGTTTATGCGACTGGGGCATGCTACACACTCTCAAAAGATGCGGCGCAGGCCATTGTGTCTTACAAGCCACTGGCTGCGCTGCTGAGTAAACCGTACTCCATTTGGCGGACTATCCAGTATAAGATGATGAGTGTGGATGACGAGGACGTCATGGTGGGACGTGTGCTGGCGAGGAAAATCAGGTTTAAGGGTCTCCTAGTGATTAACGTGGGGAAGTGTAGGCTCCACGGTTCTGGGAAAACCGGCCTATTCCCGCTTGTAACGCAAAAGTCGGTGGTTGTGTACCACATCCGAGAGGAGGACTACCAGCGTCTGTGGGAATGGTTCGATGACAATGGCAAGTCACATGTACCATCGCAGCTCCACTGGTACAGTGAAACTAGTGCTACGTTAGTTTGTTGATAGTTTTAGTTTTCATTTGTCTTTTGTATTAGTGTTTATTGTCATTACTGTTATTATTTTATTTTTTTTTGTCCACTGTAGTCTCTTTTTTATCGTAACGGTCGTGCATATTTTGGGTGTGTTGGTCATGCTAACTGTCGCCGGTGCCCCGCGAGGTGAACTTTTTTCGGCTCTGTGGTGCCAATGGGGTGGGAAAACCACCCCGAGCCGTAAATGAACGATTTCACTCCCTTTCTCTTTGTTTTTCAGTACCTACACGTTTCCTCCTGCTGCTTGTTGTTATTTATTTATTTATTTGTCTTTCCTGTAGACGCATGCGTGCACAGGGACTCTCTATTTTGTGATTCCGTCCGCAACTAAAACCGCGGCGTATATCGGACCTGAAAGCGGGGCGTAGCAATTTACGCACGACCTGTGCGAAGTGCAACTAATTAAGCTCAGCGCTGTGGGGCTGCCATTTATTCCACACACACACGCCTGATGTGTGCTGCTCTGCGAAATATTCCTTCCTGTTATTTCCCCTCGCTCCTCTCCCTTCACTCCATGTGCGTGTAACTGTCTTCTCACCAGTTCCTTGAAGATGGCAAAGAATGTGCGGATGCGGGTTATGCAAAAGCCGCGGCGTCCGACCGGCAAGTTGTTGTTGTTGTGTGCGGGAATAGTGTCGCTCATTATAATACTGTGTGTGTTATGGGGCACAAGTGGCTGCCAACCGAACACAGCAACCGGAAAGGACTCCCTCACACCAATCAACTATGACACGTACCTCCGCTTCATTCCACCGGATGTCGTCAGCACGTGGAAGGCACGTGAATTCCTCGTTGTGATGGGCATTCCCTCCGTTGACGTTGAAGGCAGGCAGCGGCGGCGTGACCTTCAGCGGGAAACGTGTTGGCAGTACAACGGTGTGGCGAGGCAAAGGAACAACTTCACCGGTGAGCTCCTGCCGCTGTACCTCCTCGCACCGCACCAGTCCAATGGGTACGAGATTTCCGAGTCGCTGTGGAAGGAAGCCACAAAGTCGCACGATGTGGTCATTTTGCCGACGAGTGACGTGCGGCCCTCGACGCGGAAGCGGATTGGTGAGGGCGGCAGTTGGGGCTTTCAGTCGGAGGTCGTGATGAGCCGCAAGACGTATTTGTGGTTTCAGTTCGCGCTGCACATGTTCCCAAAGGCCCCTTACTTGGTGAAGGGCGATGATGACATGTTCATGCACGTACCGCAGTACCTCGCAGACCTTCGTGTCATGCCTAGGCGTGGCCTTTACATGGGCCGCTTCAACTCCTACACGCGGTTCTGGAGGTCCGGAGCGCTTTGGTACGCGCTCGGTTACTGCACAACACTCTCGCGGGACGCGGCGCAGGCCATTGTGTCTTACGAGCCATTAAAGCGCCTGGTGCACACACCGTACACCACTTGGAAATTTTTTCAATTCCTCGACCTTGCAATGTTTTACGAGGACGTCATGGTGGGCCTCGTACTACGGGAGAAAATTAAACTTGGCAATCTCGTCCTTGTCAATGTTAAAGAGTGCCGTTTCCACGATGTTCCGAATATGCTGGAGAGGCGCATCACAAATAATTCAGTTGTGTTGCACCACATTAGGGAGTCGTATTACATCGAGCTTCTGAACTACTTCTCACTTAATGCCACACCGCCGGCTCCCTCACCGATTCGTTGGGTGAACGGGTACACTGCCATTTTACCCTGCCCGTGAGACGTCCGTATGTGTGGCTGCTTTTACGATTAGCCTCAAGCACTTCCCCACTCGATTGGGTGTCGTTACTTTCCTCTCCAATGGTTGTGTGGCGGCATTTCTCCACCCTGCTAGTTTCTGTGTTTGTTTGTGCGTGTTTATTTACTTACCGATTGTTACACAGCAGTTTAGACACAATAAAATTTTACTTCATTTTGTGACTGCTAACGGTATAAGTTTCTCCCACCTTAACTATCGTTGTCTTCTTTCTTTCTAATTGATCGACATGTTTTGTGTGCGCTGTGTTGCCAGCGTTGACCACAGCGTTGACCACAGCGGGCGGCTTGAGGTTCCTTGGATGTGTGAGACATTTTGTAGCCTCAAGTGGAATTGTCTTTTCGCTTCTCGTATTTTTTTCATTTTTTTTTTCGTAACGTTAGTGTGAGCGACTGTACGGAATTTTCTATTTTTCCTTGTTGTTGTTGTTGTTTTATTATTCTTTCAAATGTATTACTTTCTCTTTCAACGCATTATTTGAGTAACCGTCGTGCGCACGCGGTAATGCATTCCTCAACGCCTTTTTATTGTTATTTTTCGCTATTGAAACATTTCCATTCGGCTAAGCCTTTTCGCAAAACGATAAAAATAAAAAAATAAAAATAAAGAGGGGGGAAGGGTGGAAGGAAGAAGTTAAATAACTTGTTTTCTTCTCCGCTCATGTTTTCTATCGGTCGCTCACTCACTAGACCAGCTGCGGAGTGACGTCGTGCTGTTACTTTAAACTGTCTCGTTTGCGATGCACATGATACGGAAAGTGAAAACGCTTTTTGATCAACTTGAGTCACTAATTACGTCCAACATTACATGGACACTCCAATTGAAACAACAGTGCTATCGCATTTCTCCACCCTGCTTTAGTTTGGAAGGTCACAGCGGGCGGGGAGGCACTCTTGTCGTGTTTACTCCACGAGGCAATGCCAATGGCTTGTGCAGATCTTGTTGAGCTCCTGCAGGTGTGTGTCCGGGGGGCGATGGCAGCGCAGCGTTATATCATCCTGGAACTGCTGCAGCTCGACGGCTCCGATGCACCGCGCCGTGACGTGCGTATTGCGGACTTTGAGCCGCAGAGCTTGCGAATGCTGCGGGACCGGCTGCGGCACGTCGTGACGGTGGGTGTTAAAGGCCAGCTCGCCCACAAGGAGGGCACCGCCGCAAACGACCTCGTCACCACCGCCGACATCGTCACGCAGACCGTGCTGGAGCGAGCCCTCGCTGATGCCTTCCCTGACATGCCGTTTACTCTCGTGGGTGAGGAGGATGCAAACACAAGCGATGCGATTGCATCACAAGTGGATGACTGCATGAGGAGGTTTCTTGTCGCTGATTTCCCCATTCCTCTCCAGGCGGACCTGAATAGACACGCCTGCGCTGAGTCGCGGCTCATTTGTGCTGAAACATACGAGGAACTGCGCTCCCGCATCGGCGTGTTCCTGGACCCGATCGATGGGACGAACTGTTTCGTGGACGGTCACTGGACGGCGCCCTTGACGCTTGTTGGCATCACGCTCGATGGCCTCCCTGTTGCCGGGGTGGTGAACCGCCTCTTCCACTGCACTATCGACGACGTGACGTGCGGGAGCGGTGCCGAGTGTGGAAGCCTTTCGTACGTATGGAACGACGCCAGCACGGGGCCCTTCCTCCTGCACGAGGGGCGGCGGGTGTTGCCACGTGCGGCGCCTGCAAGGGACACGATTGGCCCGTTGACTCCGCTGCGCGTTGTACGCTCGGGCACAACCAGTGGCAAATGTTTTGACCATTTTTTGCTGCAGCTGCAGCCCGTAGAGCCGCGCAGCGCGAGAGGTGCGGGAAACAAGCTGATGCTACTCGTCGCATCGGGGCTTCACCTCTCGGAGGCAGCAACAAGTGCCGCATGTGACGTGTTTGTGGCCCCAGAGTGCAGCATCAGTAAGTGGGACACGTGCGGACCTCACGCCTTTTTGTTGGCGCTGGGCGGTGACATTTGTACGCTGCGTGGGGAACCGATTCGCTACCTGCTCAACGGCGCCGACACCGCAAAAGCGTTGCCTGATGGTGTTGTGGCGGTAACGCGTTGGTCGATGGCGGAGGTGTTGCGCCGCATGCATTGGTAGTGACGGGATGCATTTCACCTGCGTTTCACTTTCCATCATTATTATCATTACTATTTTCGAGAAAAAGAAACTAACTAAAATTAAAATTCCTTTTCGCACGGTTGTCCCACAGTGGTGCAGGGAATATCGCACAGTTTATCTTTTTTCTTTCACCGTCGTTACGATTGTTTTGTTTTCATGCCGCTTTCTCTGCCATTCTCAGAGCACACACACACACACATGCATGCATGTATATATCCACACACGCCTGCTGTGAACCACCCTGCTGGATGGTCTACTGATCCACTCGCCCCTGCTGCAATATTTATTTTGAAAGCTTTATCTTATTTTATTGTTATTGTCATTTTCAGCACGTCTTCTTCAATGCCTCTCACCATCCCCCCGTGTTTCTGCTAACGTCGCTTCTGATTTAGTTGTAATTATCTCCGCGCCTCGACAAGAACTGTAGCGAAGCACGGCGACACACACGTGAGAAGAAAGATGCCTACACCTTCACAGAGTGAGCGAGAGGCGCTACGCCGGCGGTTCTCGGAGGCAGCGAAGAGTTTGTCGGAGCTCTACCGTGACGCCACTCACTCCTACGACGCGGGATACCGCGACGCGCTGCATTTGCTTCAGCGCTACATCCTCATTGCATCCAGTGGGAACATCTCCACGCCCAATTTTTTCAGCACCGTTAGTGGCGCCAGTTGCAGCACTGATAGGCGGCGCAATACCAACGGCTCGACTACGGCTCTTTCGTCACAACTGCAACAGAAAGAAGGCACCTCCGTGGCGGAGGTGCCGCAGGTGTTGGATGTAACGCAGCTGTTGGGCTTCATACGTAACGCACTCAAGCGACACGATGTCTTGAGTGCCGCGTCACGTGGTTTGGCCCGGAGACGCAAGCGCTCCCCGCATCCCGCAGTCCAAAGAACTGATAGCGCGACTGGAGAGGGCGGGTTTGACACCACCGATAGCAATGGCAACGGCTACAACTGCCTCAGAGGCTACGCCACCCGGGCCGGGCGCAGGATTCCGATGAGGCGGTTGCATTCGCCGCTCCGTCGGGACGCGGAGGGAAATGAGTTGCTGCTGTTGGGTGAGGTGGACGCGGCGCGTTCGGCTCTCGCGGACCTTAGCTCCTCCGATGATGACGTGGTCGAGAAGAAATGATGTGGTACATTGAAATACATGTGTGTGTGCATGTGGTTTTGCTTCTTTGTTGTTTGTTTTTTTCCTTCGTTTCGTTTTTATGTGCGACCTCTTGTTTCAAGCTGTTGATGTGCAAACAGCGTCATGTGACACCTTTCGCGCCGCTGTATTAAACGACGGTGAAGGGATTCTCTTTCTTTCTGTTGGGGTTTTGTGATGTTGGCTTTATTTCTCTCCTGTTTTTGGGCCTTGGCACCATCAGTCTCCATGTCATATCCCTGAAAGCCACTCGTTTATTTGATTTTTTCTTGACGCTCTGCAAACTAAAAGAAGAATTGTCGTCTTGTTTGTCTCCTTTCTTTTTTTTCTTCCCCGCACCCTTTCATTCCTCTCCTTATAGGGAAGATTGAGCATTCGACACAAACTTTGTGATGTCAGTGCGGGCATCTGACGTTCGAGCACCGGAGGACGTGCTCAGAGGCAGTGATGTTATGGACGTACGTAGGAAGCGGAAACATTGTGAGGGGCCACAGCCGTATCTCGGCGCATTGCCACGGCAGCACAAAGGACCCCCTCCCGCCTACGAGTGCGCCCACCACATCTTCCATCCGGTGGAGATGTTAAGGCCGAATATTTCAGGCGGTAGCAGCGTAAGCTCCACTACCGCCGCCGCAGTGAGCGCCGGTGACAGCAACGGCGCCTCCCTCAGCATGAGCCATGGGGCAAATGAGGAGTCGAGGACTTTAGCCCCTGAAGGCGCTGACACAATGAGGTTAGACGAACTGCAACAGCTTCTCCGGCGTTTTATAGAGCTCGAGTTCAACGACAAGTGCAGAAAGCGGTCCATCGCGCTGATCAATACGGTATGCGACGTGCTCTGCACCAACTCCATCGCAGTGGTGAAGACCATGGAAGCCATCAACGAGAGTTTTGACGGGGCCGTGCAAAAGCAGGAACCGCGGCTGCTGTGGAACTACTGGTATATGTTGGATGGGGTGCTGAAACACTTTGCTAGGAAGCCAGAACTGAAAAAAGCTGCATCTGTGTCGATTCCTCACTTTGTTCGCAAGTATCTACCGTGGCGCGGCAGCGCCCTGGAAAAGCAGGAGTGGATTGAGTTAGAGAACTACCGTGTTTCCTACGAAAATATGCTCGGAACGTGGGAGAACGTCCTCGAGCAGGAGGAGTTTGGCGAAATAATGACGCTGTGGAGGAGCGGTGCCACGAACCAAACTGCTGAGAAGTAAATAACAGCGACTTTACAAAAGTGATTTAAATTCATGGAATGTTAACTTCCCAGCGGCACGCACACGGCTTTTTCTTTCTTTTTTGCTTCTCCCCCCCCCTCCACACACACACGCACTATTAAACTGCTGAGGGAGGGGGGGGACGACGTGCTGCTGGATGGCGAGACAACTCCCGCTGTGGTGTTGCGAATACAAATGGTGGGAGTGTTGCGGATAATTTCTCGCGTTGCACGTGCGTGCTGCCGTATGTATGAGAACATGGAGCGGGGGTGTTGATTCGCTGCATTGGAAAATAAAAATATAAAAAATATATAAAACAACGGTAATAATTAACACGAGAGTCCATCTATGGCGTGAGCAGCCACAGGGGGAAAATTAATAGTTGGAGAAGTGCTCAGTAATTCTTTTATTAATTTGTTTTTTTGTTGCTTTTTGTTTTGTTGCTACTTGAACCCATCTTTGCTTTAGTTTCCACACATTTCCTTTTCTACAAAAAAAAAAAGGAGTTGATGATCCTGACGAACAGGCAAAGGTTTCCGCAACGGGTTGTCCAGTGGCTGAAAAGCGTTTTCAGAAAACATAACCCTACTTGCATTTACACAAACACACATTTCTTTGTTATTATTATTATTATTATTTTCACACACACACCCGCTTATGTAAATATGCATGCATATTTAATTGCTTATATTTGGGGCCTAACGATGTGTCTTTACTAAACTTTCACCGCCACTACTACGCACCATTACACGCAGAAAAAAAACACTGCTGAGGGTAATGAGCGAGAATGTTATTGAACGCATCACCATGTCAGCACCACTTCCCTGCCCCACTGTTATTGCGCCCCAAGGAAGTTTTTGTTTTATTTGTTGTAGAAAATATATATATATATATATATGAGCCGCACGACGTCGCCCCACGGCGGCGAAGGAACGGGGCAGGTTTTTCGCAAGAAGGAGCTCTTTGACTACGAGAGCCGCGTGCGAATAGACAAGCGCACTCACGAGCTGAGCCGTAGAAACAATCAGTACATTGCGGCACACCCCGACATAACGTTAGTGCTGCACGACATTCTCCAGCACCTCCTCATACACAAACCGGAGGATCCGCTCACAGCCATTCAGGAGTACGCCATTGCACGCCTGCCACCGGCAGTGAGAGAGCGCAAGTTTGCCAACAGTTAACAGCCACATGGTTTCGGGTTCCGGTTGGTTTGACCAGGCAGCGGGTGGGTGGGAGAAGTGTTTGCGAATGTATTGCTACCTGCATTATCACAACTCTCTGGTGGTTGTGTTTCTGCGGCTTTGTTGAATATAATAGTGGTGGAAACCATCAGGTTCCTCACTTGCCGCTGCGCAAATGGCGATGTTTCATGACCCTCCCTTTATTTATCTAATTGCTTGTTTGTTTCGTCTGGTCAGTGTAGTTAAAAATCAGAAAGGGAGAACATGATGGGAACATTGGGTGGGGGCACAGCGGGTGCTGCGCCAGCCGGGTTCGGTACCGCCAACACCTCCACGGTAACGAGCGGTTTCGGAGCCCCAGCGGGTAAAGCCACTACGGGGGGAGGATTTGGTACTGGCGCCACCACGGGAGGATTTGGTGCTGCCACCACGGGAGGAGGATTTGGTACTGGCGCCACCACGGGGGGAGGATTTGGTACTGGCGCCACTACGGGAGGATTTGGTGGTGGGGTGACAGGTGTAAGTGGGCGCCCCACAGTAATGGGTGCCGCACAACAAAGTGCAGTTGCATGTCAAAGTGCGCTTGCGCGTTATCTCTTAGAATTTGATAACGCCTACAACGCGATGCATCCAAACTGTCGTTTTCGTGCCTTTCTTTACAACCTGTGCACGCCTGGCCAGTCGATGATGGCAGTTGAGCGTGAGCGGCTCATTTACACCGCCGCTGGTGGTGACAGCAGGGAGGAAGATCTCTTGCGTGCCCAACAGCGCAACCCGGACCCCGTCCGCATGTACCCAACACGCGTCCACTTCATGCAGGAACTCAAGGCCCGCATGGATAAGCAGAAGGAGATGTTAGCGGCTATGGTGAAGCACGTGGACTCGCTCGTAAGCAAAGCTGAATACTTCCGCGAGCTCGACGAGGGAAATGGCGCTCAGTTCAGCGAGTTGGTGCAGGAGCAGGCGATGCTGCAACGTCGCTGGTACACACTGCTGCGTAAGGTGGAAACGCTGCGGCAGCTTGGAGTGCCACTGGCTGAGGAAAGTCGAATAGGCGGCATAACAAACGCGCTCAGTGCGCAACTTGCAGCTCCGGATATGTACAGAAGTGCATTGAAGGAGCTCCAGCCATTTTTAGATGCGGAGTCTGCGATGGTAACTTCTCTCGTTCGACGGCACTCAGCGGTTGCCACCGACGGCATGGAACGTGGGACCGCCGCTAACTCCGGCGCGTTGCTGAATAACCGCGTGGACAGAGCCCTAATGAGGGATTGGGTGCGCTACGCAGAGCGCATACAGCAGGGCGTGGAAAGTCTTAGCGCACTGCTGGAGCGTGACACGAGAGACATGCGCGCCATCCACCGCCACTTAGCTTCGTCGTAAATGGGGGGAGACTGTCAGTAAGAAATCAAAGAAAGCTGCCGAGTGCACTGGAATTACTGTATTTTCCCTGAACACTGCATACCGCACTTAAGGTTTGTGATGGCTTCTTTCCTTTTTTTTCTTCTTTGCTTATTTCTCCGGGACGATACGCAGGCCCTGAGAATATTCGGTGGCACTCTTCTCTCCCAAAGTACTCACAAATTCCTTCCCTTTTTTTAGTGATCCACGCATCCATGTCAGCAGTGTGGCGAAGCTTTAAGTTTTTCAATGCGGAGCTTTTGAAAAGCCCCCTCTGCCATATGGAACTGACCTGCTGCTGCAGCGGGCAGGATCTCGTGTTCGCTGGCGACAGCGACGGAATGGTGCGGGTCGTCGACCGCAGCAAGTCGAACGAAGGTGTAAAGTACGAGTTCCGTGCATACAGGGGACCTGTGCTGTGCATGAAGTACGTCCGGTCGCGAAATGTTCTCGTGACCATTGGCGATGACGACAACGAACAGGACGTGTGCATCGTTCGCGTGTGGAGTTTCGCCCCTCTCGTGACAGCGGGTGTGCTGCCAAACCCACCGCCGTGCAACGAGCACCGCTTGTTTAGTGCACGGTACCCGCACCCCAAGGAACGAGTGCCGCTCGGTGCAGGTCTCAACCTGGAATTGACGGCACCGTCGTCGTCTAAAATACCAGAGAGCGCGGCGGAATGCAGCTCAGCGGTATCTGTCAGCACGTTTGTGGTTTCGTTTGATGTGTCCGATGACCTTCGTTGTGCAGCCGTGGCGCTGGTGGGCGGAGAGATAGTGCTCATCCACGACGACCTGGAGCGACGCAGGGCAGTAAATGTCCAGCGACTGCACAGCAGTGTCAGCAAAGGCCTCATCGCCTTCGTCGGCTTCACGCCCCATATTTTTGCGTCGCAGGCAACACCAGGAAAGAAAAAACATCAGCCGCTGCTCAGCCTTAGCAGCAGTACCGTGAAAGACGGCGGCGTAGTCAGTCGCGCCATGTACACCGTCTTCTCCGACTGCGTTACGGTGTGGCATGTGTCTGAGGTGGAATCGAAGGAGTACCGATGTGAACCCACACTCGGCGCCACACCTGGCTGCTGCTGCATGACAGCAGAGGGCCAACTGATCGTTGCGAGCGCTGCAAGCGATCAAATGGCTGTGTACGGCAACGAAGCGGCGGGTTCCCACAGGCAGCCCCAACAGCCATCACCGCAATTTGATTGGTCACAGTTCGGCGCCGTCCACGTTGTGGAGGTACCCGGCCGCAAGCAATTGGTTGTTGCCCATCGTAGCTACGTGTTGGTGCTGGCGCAGTGTGAAGCGTGGTCGGAGAAGCTCACACTGCAGTGCTATGACTTGTACAACAGGCTGCGGTGCCTGAGTCGGTCGCAAGAGGGCTACTGCACAAATGTTGCATGGGTAGTGGCGGGCGCTTCGGATATACTAATTTTCTGTCGCGAACCACCGCGGCGCAAGGAAACGAGCGGAAGTGCAGCTGATGGGGAAAATGGTTCTAAACCTCCCGTCTCCTACCAGGTCGTGCGGCTTGAGGAAATTGCGCTGCAGGAACGGCTGCAGCAGCTGTTCCAGAAGGAATGCTACGAAATCGCGCAGTGCATCGCCTGCCGCTCCCAAACCGCGGAGGACGAGGGCCGGCCGAAGAACAAGCAGCTGCTCGAGATCAAAAAGCACTATGGCGATTACCTCGTCAGCAAGCGCGACTACGCAGGGGCAGTGAAGCAGTACGTAGACGCCATTGGGCATGTGGAACCGTCGTATGTTATACGCGTGTTTGTTGACGCACAACAAGTGGTACCCCTCACGCAGTACCTCGAGGAGCTGCACAGCACGCGGCACAACCGCCCTGCTCACCGAAGTCACACAACACTGCTGCTGTGCTGCTACGTTCATCTGCACGACGGGGCAAAACTCAGTGACTTTATTCACCGAAATGACGTCCATCTCGACCCGCGGACAGCGATCGACGTCTGCACAGATGCCGGTTATTACGAGGCTGCGTTATACCTTGCGGAGAAGTACGCCCAACCGCACGACTATGTGACGATGCAGCTCGACTACCTCCAAAACCCCACAAGGGCGCTGGAGTTTGTGCAAACGCTCTGCTTGGACGATGCGGAGGAAATACTCCGGGAGCAGCAGGGCAAACGCATCATATCAGCGCTCCCACGGAGGGGAACCGAGGTGTTCATTAAGCTGTGCGTGCGATGGTGTGGCCCGGCACGCCGTCTGAGCGACGGGTCTCAGCCGTCCAAAGAGCCGGGACTGAAACACCCAAACCGCAGCGATGCAAAGCAGTTTTTGCATGTATTCGCTGATTTTCCGGTATGTCTCTTGCACTTTCTCCGCAGTGTAGTAGAGAGTGGTGTATTGGACGGCGAGGATCCGGGGAAGGAGGTGGTTCTGTACAACACTTTGCTAGAACTGTACATCACACGAGACTTGAAGCATGACATTCGGGAAGGTGCCGTGGTGAGTGATCCCGCGGAGATGTTCGCTGTGGAACCTTATGAGCAGCGGCGTCAGCAGGCACTGGCGTTCCTCGCAGAGTTTAGCGGCCGCTACGACGCGTACCACGCATTACTGCTGGCCCAGCAGCACAACTTCGAGGAAGGAGTCTTCCTGCTCCTGCGCCGCCAGCGTCACTCCACTGAACTGCTGCAGTACCACGCCAAGGGATTGGAAGACAGCGTCCCGTCGATGATTCGGCAGGCGGTGAAAGACCGTCTCATTGACTTTTGTCTCAGCAGCGCAAGCGACGGTGAGACGGGTGGTGATGCCGCCACCGGTGCAGAGGGCGACTCGAAAGGCGGCAAAAGTGCCCGAGAGCTGTGGATGTCGCTGCTTTCAATGCTTGCGTGTGGTTCGGAGTCGGACAGTGGTGATATCGGGCGGGTGTTGAGCCACATCGCCGCGCAGGATGCGTTATCGCCGCTTTCTGTGCTGACAACTCTCAGCAGCAGCAACGCAGATCTACAGCTGCACACATTCCGGGACTACGTGCTCGGAATGATGCAACGTGAGGAGGCGCGGAGGGAATCTATTGAGCGCCGCACTGATGCTCGGCTAAAGGAGCTGCAGGATCTGCACGACGAGCTCGACACAATGCAAACGGAGGCGATTATTCTGCAGGCGTACAACTGCAGTCACTGTGGTGTGGCACTCGATCTGCCGGCAGTGTACTTTGCGTGCCACCACTCGTTCCACCGGCGCTGCCTTAGTGACGTGACGAAGTGCAATTTGTGCTCTGGTGCTATCGCCCGGGCTCGGGATATAAACCAATGGCAGCAGCCCCAGCGCAGGGTGAAGGGTGACTTTTTCCAATACCTCAACAGCGTCAAATACGAGGAGGGGTTTGAAATGGTGGTGGAGCAGTTCGGCAGCGGTATCTTCGGACCGCGAGAGGAGTCTCACAGTCCGTCGGGTGTCGCTGCCAGTGCAGTCGCTTTAGCCTGCGATGACAGCGTATATGACGAGAGCGGGAGCTGCTGAAGCCCGAAGCTGTGGAGCGGTGGTAATTTCCGCTCGGCCGAGGGAGGAGGCAAAAAAAATGACGCTGTTGTTTTATTGTTGCATTACCATCGCTGCATCGAAGGAACATCAGGAGGTGCAGCCCAGTCTTTCGCCCATTCGATCAACAGACTTCTGCGCTCAAACATTTTTTTATTCCCACCCCCCTATTTGTTGCTATTTCTGGCATTAGTGCTGCGCCAGCCACAGCTCGGTTTGTGTTTGTGTTGCTCATTCACTGCGGGGGGGAGGAGGGAGGGGCCTCCTCATTGGCGTGCTTCCCACGCATTGCCGCTCCTCACGGCGCCAATGGCACTGTTGTTCAATTGATATTCGCAACTCCACTAATATGTGACAGCAGCTTTTTAAAGGGAAGGTGCAGGGCATAAGAGGCAACGGAGGGGCTTAGTCGAAAAGAAAAAAAGGAGGGAAAGCCTTTCGCCCCTCCACCACCCGCCACTAAACCCCACACACGCGCGTGCGCGAAAGAAATCGAAGGTAAAAATAAAATTAATAAAGACGGGCGTTCTCCTCGGAAGCCTGTAGTCGTAGCGGCGGGGTAATGGGGAAAAAACAGGCGAGTTGCGGTCTGCAAACAGACCCCGAATTCTCCTTCATCAAAAAGGGCCACCTCAACGTAATCATCCACACGAAGGATGGGGAGCAGAAAATGGTGCCAGCGGACTCCGCGGCGTTCATTGACAACCCGCAACTGACGCGGAGCCGCACAATGGATCAGGTGAACTTCAACAACGAGTGCGTCTTTAAAGTGACCCTCGACTTTGCGGAGCCGATCCCGTGCATTGAGGAAACAGCGGTGCGTGAGATGACCGACTGGGTGCTGTGCTCCTGCAAGGGAAACAATGCCTTCTACTCCCCGGTGGAGAAGCGCTTAGTGCTGCAGAACTGCACCGTGTGCCTGCAGAGCAATGTGCGACAGCTGCTAGACCCGTTTGTGGTTGTGTTGTGCCTCGACGAGGAAACGTGGGTGGTGGAGCGGGTTTTGAAGTGAACAAACAATGGGGAGGGAGGGAAGGAAGGAAAAAAAAACCAACAGGGGAGTCAAACCACACAAATGCGCGACTTTTCTCGTCAAAAATGAATATAATTGAACGAAACATACGCGAAGGAACACACATGAGGTTGTCGAATGCTGCTTTGGTTTACGGCGTCTGATACCGCTCAGTTTTGCGGTGGTTGCCCTGCGGTACATCACCTTATGCGTTGTACACGCACAATATGCGCCCATCCCTTTTTTACATGTTTGCGGCAATTCTCCTTCTTTTCTCTCACTTCTTCAAACAACACAACAAAGTTTACCTGCTTCTTTGCGCGTGTCTCTTCTTGATATCTCGTCTTTTCTTTTTCTAATGCCTTCAGGAAGCCCTTTCTTTTCTTGAAAGGTGGTTTCTTTTATTTTTCATTATTATTTTTTGTTTGTTTGTAAAAAAAAAAAAAGCACGTAGAAATATTTATTCATAGAGAACCCCACATTTTCATAGAAACGCATAAATAGCAAACAAAGTGCAGGCCGCCAGGGAGAGAAACATTAAGAAACGCATAGAAATTTCTTTTTAAATATATATATATATATATATCATTGAAACAATAAGAGTCAAACCGGAAGAGAGGATAAAATGAAAAGTGGCGACGTGCCCAGCACTCGCAAGAGGTCGCGGGAGACGGGCCTCAGTGCTGACGCCGCTATTCCGTGCGACGAGCAGCCAACAGGCGAGCAGGCGGAAGGAAGGAGCACAACGGCTCATGGGGCACAACATGCAGTCGTCTACGTGTTGTCGGATGAAAAGGCGTCCTCGGTTGATGATTTATCCCCACCAAGCACGGGAAACGACACCGTCATAACTAAATGCAACAGCCCGGGCGGTACAGCCAGCGGCGAGCGGAAGCTGAAGCAGGTGACGCTCCCATCATATGGAATGGTGAGTGACTTGTCCGTGTTTCGCAAGGAAATCGCCGACAGAGATGCACAAATTGATGAGCTCCGGGAGAAGTTAGCCGCAGCAGAGGTTCGGCTCACTGAGAGGGAGTCGACGCTGCTGAGCGTGGAATCACAACTGGAGGAGGCCATCACATGCGTGGAACGGTACCAGTCCGTGCTGCGTGAGGAAATGACGCGGGCGGCACGACAGTCGCGCAGCGACGCCAGGCGGGCTCTGCACATGATGCATTTTGAAATTGGGCAGGCGGCTGTGCTGCAAAGCAACGGCCGGGAGGTGTGGGTGGAGGGTAATAGAATGCGGGAGCTCGTTGAGCAACTACGGGAGTTGAACAAGCGCCGCGATGAGGTGGAGGAATGCAAAAAGGCCATGGAAAAACGCGTGCGACAGCTCACTCGCTGCTGCGAGGACGACTCCACGTCAGCGGAAGCCCAACTGGCGCTGCTGGACGCGCAGGAATCCCTGCAACTGTACGTGACGGAATTCACCGCACTCGGCAACAGCATTCAGAGCCTGCGGCAGAAGCAAAGCGACCTCTCCCAGGAGAAAAAGTTCTTTTGTAAGGAAATTCGGCGCGTAAATGAGGAGGAAGCGTCGAATTTCTCGGCGGTGGAGGCGATAGGGCAGCACGACCGGTACGTTTTGATGCACCTTCTCGGGAAGGGCGGCTTCTCGGAGGTGTGGAAGGCCTTCGACTTAAAAGAGGCGAGGTACGTGGCGTGCAAAATCCACCACGTGCAGCGCGAATGGTCGCCGCAGGTGCAACAGCACTACCGCAGCCGTGTGGTTCGCGAGCTGAGCATCATGCGCAAGGTGGAGCACCCGCACCTGACGCGCCTCTACGACGTATTCGAGCATGGGCCAACAACTTTTGTGGCAGTCATGGAGTACAGCGGTGGCATGGACCTTGACACGCGCTTAAAACGTTACGGCACGCTGCGGGAGGCGGATGCGCGTCTGATCGTCCTTCAGATCGTCAGTGCGCTGCGTTATTTTGCTGCGCAGGAGCAGCCCATCATTCACTACGATCTGAAGCCGGCTAATATTTTGTTTCACTGTAACAATTCCACCAGTGTCGAAATTAAAATCACTGACTTTGGCCTTAGCAAAATTCTCCCGAAGCGGGGTGGGCCAAACGACGATCCCACCATTGAGCTCACATCGCAGGGCGCGGGGACGTATTGGTACCTTCCGCCCGAGTGCTTCGAAACCACCGCTACGCCACGCATCAGCAACAAAGTCGACGTGTGGTCCTGCGGTGTTATTTTCTACCAAATGTTGTTCGGCCGCCGGCCATTCGCAGAAGGTGAATCGCAGGGACAGATTTGGCAGAACAAACTCATCATTTCATCTGCACGCACACTGCGCTTCCCAGACACCCCACGCGTCTCGCAGGAGGCGAAAGATTTAATACAAAAGTGCCTCGAATATTCCCCGGCAGACCGCTACGACGTGGTGCAGCTTAGCCAGGACGCGTACCTGCAGCGAAACACACGGCGGTACACGCGCACAACTGAGCGAATCGTTCCCCCAGCAGCGCCACGGCTGGAGACGCTGCCACAGCCAGAGGTTTGATGCATAACTCGTTTTTCTTTTCTTCTCCTTCTTTTCTATTACTCCGAGAGGAGGAAACTTTGGGACACTGACAGTAATGCGCGCGGGACTAATGGAAAAGGGGAGGAAGCGGCAATGCATCGAGCGAACCGCGTAAATAAGCCACAGTCACACATCTGCAGGCTCTAAGGAGCCGGGAGGCGGCGGCAACAAAAAAGTGTGTTTGACAGCCGGCCGTAGTTCCTTTGCTTACAAAATATTTTTATTATTGCTATTTGGTTCTTTTAAAATTATTTCTTGCTGCACGGAGCTTATCGGTTAGTTTAGCTTCACTCAACTATTTTCTTTGTTTTTTTTTCTTTTTCTTCGCTGAACAGTTACGAAAGGTTTTCACCTCCTTCGTTTCTTGCACATCAACCGTGAAGGACAAGAAGGAAAACAAAAAAAAAAACTGCGATAGCGGTGCGTTACGTGGCGTCATTTTTCTTTCTTTTATTATTATTATTGTAATTTCTCATCTTGTTGGCGCCTTCTTGCTTCCTAGAAGGAGAGAAAAATGGAGAGAAAGCACGGAGGGAAGTTGTGCCTTTGCCCTTCACTGGAATATTTTACGTATATCCCCCCACCACCACCGCCACCACATCTCTTATCTGACATTTATTTACGAGGCAATGGCCCGCCAGGCAAGCCATCACTTCTCAGTCATGACACAAACTTTATTGTTTCATAACGTTCCACCAGTCGTGGGAGAGTGTCCCCGTTTTTGTTGTTTTTGTTGTTGTTGCTCTTTACAACAACGAAAAGAGATGAAAAACAAACGAAAAAGAAACACCGCCATTCCTTCGCTAAAGGAGGGAAATGATGCCCCTCTAGCAACAAACTACAGCTGTGTTGTCCCCGTAGCCCTGCCTCCTTCCCTTCCGTCTCCCTTTTCTCCCAATGTGCACCGCCGCTTTCAGCAGCCCTTGGCTGTTCGTTATTATGTTAAGGGTCCGAAGTGCGGCAGGAAACGGTGTCGCCGCGGGTGCAGCTGGTTTTAACATCACCACGGCATTGGGCCGATTCTTCAGCATTGGCGTGCCAAGCAGCGCCACACCGCGCGGCATGTGCGCCATGGGGCTGCGGGACAGCGCTGAAACAGTCGAGGCAATTGCTGAGGCGTATGTCAACATGGAACTGAAGACGATGCGTGCCTTTCACGAATTAGTGGCCAAACAGATGCGGGGCCTTCAGGCACTAACCCGATGGCGTGTGAAGAAATGTTGCTGCAGGGCCTCGGCGCGGGCGTCGCTGTCAATATTGCTCGCACTGCGGCTTCCGCTGCTGGCAACTCGGAGGGCAATCAACCAGCACCGGTAGCCGCAGCCCCTGGGGCGAAGAGAGTCGTGGAGAAGGCAACTGTCGATGTCAGTGTGAAAAGTTACCCCACCGGGAGCAAAGTGAAGCTTATCAAGGAGCTACGAGCCGTGACGGGTGTTACGCTGCAGGAAGCAAAGGTAGCGGTGGAGCAGTGCCCGGGAATTGTGGCGAAGGCAGTGCAGCGGGCGGACGCTGAGAAGCTGAAGGGGCTGCTGGAGGCCCACAGCGCCGTGGTTGAGTTGCTGTGAGAACACGGCGCTGTGGCACGTGGCGAATAGTCACAGCATGAAACAAAGAAGGAGCCCACAAGTGAAACCTGAGCTGAGACGTAACGTTTCGCTCTTGTGTTGTGTTTGATACAAGCGATGGCTGTTCCCGTCTATCCACACACCTCAGTTCTCTTTCAATCACCGTTTCTCGTTCTCGCCAACGCGTAGCACTCAGTTGCCGTGCCCATCATAGCCTCGCCCGTGCAAACACCGCGGGATTGTGTGGGAAGTGAAGCACGCGGGCTGATAAGAAAAGGGGAGGCACGAGCACAAAGTGGGGAGAAAAAAAAAGATCAGCAAAGGAGAAAGAAAAATAGGGAAAAGGAAGTGCTAATACCGTAGCGCAAGTTTGTATCACAGCCGCAAAAAGGAACAGGGGAAAGAAGTAGAGTTTAGGGTGAGCAACACGCATGTCGAATTCATTTGCCTTTTGGGTTACCACAATTGCGTTGATTGCGTTTTATGTTGCCGACTTTCTCCTCGCGCGCCTCCTCAACTCGCTTAAGGACGACCACCCGGAACTCGACGAGTGCTCCCCGGAGGAGACGCCGGACCTCGACCCCCTCACCGTATCAACTCGCTGCAGAAGACGGCGGAAGAAATGGTGGATTATCAGAGGCGTCGCTTCCGCACTGGCGAGGCAGGGGCTTCGCAGCCGACTCCACTGCGACTGTGGACGTTGGAGACATACCGCCAATGTCAGCGCCCTCATCACATCGCAAAAGCAACGTAATGCATACGATCGTGGTCCTGTGCGGCATCGCGGGGCCTTTCGTGGTTGTGTTCGAGGCGCTGCTGCCCAGTGTGTTCGGCTGGTGCCGCTTCGACTTTCCAGTCTTTGTGGAGTACATCGGCGCCTTCGCAGGCCTTGCCTCAGCCACTGTGTACGCTGGCCGCGTCTCGCACTGCTCCTCCTACCGGGACGTCACCCGCAGCCAGTGGCTCGAACTTATGTGGTTCCGCCTCGATTTCATGTGCCTCACTTCTATCGCGGCCTTTCTCGGCACAGGCTCGTGGTTTGTTACCTTGTGCCTTCTCGCTGTTGGGTTCTATTTGGCGTACCGCGTGATGCGTATTGAGAAGCGTGTTCGGGCGCTACAGTTGGAGACGCAGCTGGTTCGCGGGGAGGTTGACGTGGAGCGTGTTTATGTTCCCGGTACAGCGGAGGCAGCGCAGGCATTCGGCACGGCGGGCGGCAGGGGTACGACGCACTGAAGTAGAGAGGCGGCCCTGCGGAGGTTGTGGCAGTGTTGTGCATTAATGCATGGGGGAGCAGGTGATCAAGTGGTTTACCAATTGATGGTAACAATAACACACAAAAAAAAAAGATTTGTTTGTGATTGTGTGCACTGCACCGCATTGCACGACGGGAACAAGGAGATAGAGGGAAGTGAGGCATAGGCAGGTGTCTTGTTTGCTTTACCGCTTCGAGAGGTTGGTATGACCAATGTTTAACCCCTTTTGTTTTCTCCACATTTTTACACATTGCTGCCGAATACCTGCGGTGGCTTTCCTGCTGGGCCACCACGAGTGGGTGCCCGAACCTTTTTCCTGTCGTTTGTGCTGTTGGCGATTGTGGCAGTTGAAACTTTCAGTTTCGTTTGTGAGTTCGCGAAGATCGGTTCTGTCAACCGCGTCGTCACGTTTTGTAGCGGCATTTTTATGTGCTCAACCTCATCGCCTACGAATGATGGAAAGAAACGAAAAGGAGCATACGAGAACCGGGAGAGGTGATGAAGAAAAAAAAACAGTAATTAAAAGCGTTCGAACAGCTCAGTGCAGTGGAATGAAAAATAAAAAGGTGGTGAGTGTTTCCATTAAACTTTGTTTCTGTGCTGAAGCGAAAAGTTATTCCGTTCACTTTACTTTTTCTTTTCGTTTGTTTTCCCTTTTTTTCGTTCTACCCGCGACGAACTGTCAGGCTTGCAGGAACTCGTCGGCCTCCCTGCACCGTTCCTTGACGAGTCTTTTTGTCTCGTCGTGCCAGCCACTCCCCACCCTGCACCCGTGTGGGACGCACATCAAACGGGTGGGCCCAAATAGAATCAGGCGTCGCACACACGCCTTTGCATATACACACGATAGAGTAGAACAAGAGAAGGGAAAATAGTAGCAGCGCTGTTGTGGTCACACCGCTCCCCATGCTGCGACGGACGCTGTGGTGCCTGTTGGAAAAGGAGCCACAAATAGCGGGCGTGCCATCATGGCGAAGGCACGGCCCCATCCGGGCGGGACGCATGGCACCAACAGCGGCAGTAGCAACAGAGCACCCGATGTGATGTGGCGACGCAACGGCGTGGGAACCAACGCACTGCACCGGAGCGTCGATAGCGCCGCCTCCCCGAGTGGGTCGAGGGCCCCCACAATTCTTTTAGGACCCGGCAGCTCCCAGCAGCAGCGTCAGCAGCACAACGCGGCGGCGACGGCGAGGGACGTCGATAAGGCGAGTAGCACAGCCTCAGATGACGCTTACAAATTTCTTTTGCACCACATAGACTCGGAAATAGCGGCGCTGACGCGACGGGTCACAACGGTTGGAAGGCAGCGGGAGAGCGTAGAGGGCAATCAGAGCCGCCGCATCCGCCAGCTTTTCGAGTGTATTGAGCGGCCGTGGTTGCTGTTAGAACCATTCCTCCTCCGCAACTTCCCAACAAGCCGCTCGATGTGTTTGCGAAGGAGATGTACGTGCGGCAGCACGGCACTAGCACCGCAGCGTGGGAGGAGGACGCGCTTTTCCTCTCGAACTGCAGGCGCAACTGGCGGGTGCTGAGCGTCCAGCAGCGGAAACCTTATGAAATTGCGGCACGGCGTAACGAGCAGACTCGTAAGGAGTTGAAAAAGAAGATAAACAACGGCTGCACGTACTTTGAGAAGTTGTGCGAGCAGACGAAAGAGTGGACGGCGGAGATGGTGCGGGGCGAGTTGAGAAGAGTGGCTAGCGGGAAATCCCACGCCGCGGCCCCTGCGACTAGTGCAGAAGCACCGTAGAAGCAAAAAACCTACGGTGAAGGGGGCAGGACGGCCAAGGACGGCTGGGAAAAAGCCGGCGGTAAAGTCGCGTGCTGAAAAAAAGGACCCGGAGGTGGAAGTGCTTACATTTGAGCCGGTTGTTAAAAAGAAGCCCGGCGCAGGCAAAAAGATAGGGCGACCGTCGAAGGCAGCGGCGCCAAAGAGCCGAAAGGCAGGAGGCGCGACCG
Source organism: Trypanosoma congolense (assembly GCA_002287245.1). Classification (NCBI taxonomy): domain Eukaryota; phylum Euglenozoa; class Kinetoplastea; order Trypanosomatida; family Trypanosomatidae; genus Trypanosoma; species Trypanosoma congolense. The sequence continues at coordinate 110,262 of NHOR01000058.1, read as the reverse complement.
CTGTACCCAAAACTGCGAAAAAGGCGCCTCAGCGGCAAGGGGCGAAGAAGAAACCGAAGAAGAAAAAGAAATGATAGAAGTTTGTGTTGATGTCAACAATTATTGTTGTGCTTGTCTTTGTCCTGATTTTTTTGTTGTTATTATATCAGTGCTGCTGGGAAAGTGTACTGTTACTTGTTGCAATAGAGTGCTTATAGAAGCATGAAAGTTCAGTGGGCGCCACGTGTGTGGGTCTTTGTGAAATTGGAATTTTACATAATGAAAGAAAAAACAAACGAAAATGATAATAATAATAATCGGATGGCCCACAAAGTCCCATCCACTGACTGCTGCAGTAGCACCTCTTTTCTCTTAAACTATCGCATCTTTTTCCATATTTGGTGTTTTTTCTTCTTTTGCAATCATATGTGGGTATACACGCATGCACTCGCGTGTTATCCACGTACCAAGCAACTTTCTCTCGTTATTACCGCTGGTGGTGCATCCGCCAGGTTCGTCATAAAAGCCTCAAATACCCCTCACCCGCCACTACGTTAGGCGAAAATCTGCGACAGCGCGCGGTGGGGTGCTGCCTTCGTCCTGAAAAGCTCACAAGTTTATTTGCTTCTTGAGATCGCGACATTCAAACACGTTGCTCGTCAGGGTGGGGCGTGTGTTTCTCACCGACTTACACCCGCACAGTGTTCCAAAACTTGATACGGAAAAGAAAAGTAGAAAACGATTGTAAGTGAAGTGGTAGTAATCGCTTTTAGCAAAATCTCTGCATCCTCCACCACACAATCGTACGGGGCTCTATGGAGTTTGTTCCCCTCGAAAGCTTTGAGTTCCTGAACTCCCTCCTTCACAGCGTGGAGGCTCAGGGCTGCCTTATGACAGTGCGACTAGAGGCCTTCACATGCCGCTGCACGCGCAAAAAGAAGCAGCTTGCCGCCAGCATCGCCGATTACGCGAACAAAACCACACCGCCGCTGCGGCCTGTGTGCCCCGTGGGCCTTCCGGCGCCGCCGTTGCTGAACCTCTCTGATGAGGGTCCACCCACAACGCAGTTTGAAGCCGTTGAGCACGTCGAGCCCAGCGATATCGACGACCGACTTGTCTTTCTGGTCGCCGCGCTGAACAGCATTTACGGTGAGGACGGCTACGACTTCTCCGTGCTCACTGAGAAGGACTTTGTCACGTGTGACGAGGCCCACGTGCGGGCGGAGGTGAACACAACGCTGCGATCCCTGCCACCTTCCTGCAGCCCAGCAGTGGAGCAGTTTTGGGCCCGCGTGAGTGAGCAAACATCCGACGCGAGTCAGGGCTGTGAATACTTCCGCTTCAGCTCGCCGAGCTGCGACCCAATGGCGTCACGAGCACTCTTCTCGCAGCATTACTTCCTGTACAACAAGCGAACCCGATTGCTCGTGTCGTTGCTAGTGTCTGCGGAGGGAAATTTGTACCGCAGCGATGATGGCTGTGCTCCTGACAATCATTTGTACTACGATGGATACAGCAGTAGCAGCAAGTCGCCTTTGTGGCCGGACGGCCCTGGCGGTGCCTCAAGAGACGGCGAGTGTCGGTGAAAACCCGCGTTGCCACAGACCGTACCCGATGCGCCACCTGTTGGCCACACGTCTGAAAGCAGCGACGGTAATGGAAGGATTGAAAAAGGGGAAATGAGTGCGGCTGCACACCTGCTGATGTGTTTTGTTGCGTGTGCGTATGTATTTCACACCATTACAAAAATGTGTTGGGTTGTTATTGTTGTTGTTATTGCATTCAGCATTGTGTATTGAGAGGGGTACGTGTGGAGCTGAACTCCTGAGCAAACAAACACTGATGCAAAGAAACAGAAGATGATGATGAGGCACGAGATTTTCCTGGCACTGCCGCCAATTCCTCCTACTTTGCTGCTTTTGTATGTTGCCGCTCTTTACCTTTGGGTATCCAAGGCGGAAAGTGTGGCCTCTCTCTCTGTATTTGCCAACAGGCTCATGTTCCGTTATTTCCTCCTCTCCAGTAGAAGCGAGGTGGGGCAAACCAAAAGAAAAAAACGTGGAAAAACAAAAAAAGGGCAAAACTACCGGAGCTCGTAGTCGGTTCCACAATAAACGGGCCGTTGCATGAGGTGACGTTAAACTGATCCCACTAAATAAGTTCAAATGTGCCTGTTGGGCCTACACGTCAAGGTGCCTTCTTCCGTTCTTTTTTTTCTCGTTGCCAAGGCGACAAGTCCGAGCACCGCCGCGCCTTCACATTGTGGTGGGGAGGAAAAGATAGGCAGCGTCGTCGCCGGCTCTCTGACACTGTGAGCAGTGCATCAAGCAAGAGCAGCGGACGAAAAAGGAAGCGATGGATTTGTTGTGTGAAGAAATTAACGCGCCGCCGGAGTACATTGGCCATGTTGTGGGTGAGCGCGGCGCAACAATTGCGAGGTTACAGTCCGAGACGGGCGCCACCATCACAATCCTCGACGGTTGTAAGGTGCACATTACAGCCGAAGACCCCACGCAGCTGCGGGCCGCTACGGAGTGTGTGCGCCAAATAATATCAGACGCCATTAACCCCGACTACGAGGGCCCTGACGGCAGAAGGTTGCGAAAGGAAGCAGCACAACTGGCCTCCAAGCGCGCACAGTTGTTCAATGAGGCCACTAGACAGCGGGAGGAGGGAAACATGCAACAAATGAGCGCGCTGCTCGAGCAAGGGAAGCAGGTCGGAGAACAAATGAAGCTCACCAACCGTGAGCGGCGGCTGCTATTGCGTGGTACAACAACGAGGGCAAGGGAAGAGAAGGGAATTATTTTGATATGCACGGCCTGCGAGTGGATGAAGCGCTCGAGATGTTGAGGGCACGCGTGGAAGCCCTACGTGTGGCGCTAAAAGGGGCTTCAGGTGAGCTGCGGGTCATCACCGGCGTGGGACGGCACTCCGGACCCGAAGGGGCAAAGTTGCGAAGGGCCGCGGTGGAGTTCTTTCGAGCCGAGGGCCTCGTGTTTGAAGAGGTGTCTGCAGCCGAAATACGAGCGACAGTGACGGCTGCGGGTCCTCCAGTGGGGCATCATCAACCCCAACGAGAGGCCGATCAACCGGTGGAAGATGTGGAGAAGAAGATGCTGGCTCTCCGGGAGAACACCAAAAGCCGCAGTTGAAGAAGGTGGAAGAGACCAAATTCTGCTGTTGTTTTTGATGTGAGCCCGGGCCCCATACCTGCCTGTGTATTATTCATGTGTTTGTGTGTACTTCTGTACATATGTATATTTTTTTTCGTTTGGTTACCGCTTGAGGTTGTGGAAAACTTCTTCCCCACCTCCTCCTCCTTCTCTCTTCTTTTTTTTTTTCGCTGAAGCTTTCACACGGCGGGGTTTAGGGACACCGTCCAAAAAGCTTCGCTCTATATCCATACGATTCACTTTTTTTTTTACAAGTTTCGTTGTGTATCTGCACTTTAGTCAATCGCTTCTCCGCTGAGCCCGTCGGGTCACGGAAGGGGAGGCCATGTTTTTTTTATATTGTCGTTATTTTTTGTGTGCGATCGGCTGCTGAAATTGATGTGGAAAACACAACAAGGGCATGAACGAGGCGCAGATGGCTTCGCGTTATTTGATGAGCAATGAACTGCCCAAAACTGCAACATTCTTCCACTTTATTTTTTCTCTCTTCTCTTTTCCTTTCTGCTTTTCTCTTCGTTATTTGATGTGGCGTATTCACAAGGCGCGACTGTGGGGTGTTGAAGTGACTAACATGTCACAGCCGGTTCGTTTTGATGATGTGCTGGTGGAAATGGATGCCGCCCTCACAGGGGACGCGGAACATGTGCTCTGCCTCGACGAGGTGGCCGGTGTGTGGAGCGTTGCGCGAGTTGCGCCACTGAAGCGTGCGGGTGCAGACACACCGGTCGTTGAGCCCCCGGCGGCGGCAGCGGGGGGCGGTGAAGATGACGATGAAGCTATGGAATTCTTTTGCGAGTGAAGAGCCATTGAAATTTTGTTCGTTGAACCGGTGCCCAAGCAAGTTTTTTTTTTTAAAAAAAGTCTGCCAATGGTTGAACGAAAGAAGTGTTGTAAACCGCTCATTGCGCCCCACACACGACTGTTTACTTCTGCGGCAGCGGATCGGATGCTAGAAACCGCTACACCAGGCCATTGGTTCATTGGTGCACAATTTTTCACACAATTTTGGAAAATCTCCCCCCATCGGTGCCTGTCAATCCCCTAACCCCTTACGTACTGCACTCTCCCTATACTTTTCAATGCTAACAATGCCGCTCTGCTTCTCTTCCGTGCATAACAAAAGGTGAGTACACTTCCCTCATATCACTTTATCGACGCACATCAGGATGCCACCGCGCCGCCATCGCCGTCGCAGTTTTGTTGTGCCGCAAAACCTCCAAACCACGCAGTCACCGGGTCCGGCGCCCGCAGCGCAGCAGTTGCCGGCTGCAGAGCTCGGCACCAACCCGGAGGCCACAGCCGCACAACGCGAAATTAACCCACCGCAAGCCGTTACACCGGCGGTACGTCCCGTCGACCACGTCCCGCTTCCCGACAGCGCAACCGCACCGCAGCCATTCGGAGCAGCTGGACGCCCAGTGGTGACGAAAACCCCTCCGTTGAATCGTCAGCAGGAGCCGCTGCCGGTGGCAAATGAAGGAGGGGATAAGGTAACTGAGGAAGCGCAGCCCGAAGCAAATGCCTCGCAAGAGCAGCGGCAAAAACCTCCAGTGAAGAATGCAAAAGCAACCACTGAGAGTCCTGTGGAAGCTCCGCGGTGAATGGGCAGGCCGGCGTGCTGCGCCACCGCACCCGCAAAGGAATTCGAGAGATTTCAGGAACACGAAGCGGTACGGGAGGGCGTTCGTCCCAACGCCTGCGCCGGACAGGAAGGCGACTGGTGCTGCAACGGTGGCCAGCACAGAAACCTCGGCTCAGAAAACTACGGTTGCCCCCGTGAGTGCGGCAATGGAGCAAATGCGACTTCGGCAGCAATGTGTAACGCCAGCCTCAACGTCCGCAGAATCTGTCGGTCTCAGTGACGAAAGTGAGGGCAGAAAGGACAACAAGGCAGAGGGCTTTAATAACACGAACACCAGAAAGAAGCCCGCCGATACGAAGCAAGGGCCCCAATTGTCATTTCGCGCTCGTTCAAGCGTCCATACACACTTGAGGACGCTCCGAGAGCCGAATCGAACGCCGCAAAGCCCGATGTGAGCCGTGTGGAAGGAAAAGTTCCAGTGGCCACAACCGCCACGGAAAAAATCTCTTCGTACGCCGACATCAATGACAACGTCAAAGCACCGCAAGACATCAGCAAAGATGTGGAGCCTCAGTCAGTTAGCAGTGCTGGGAAAATGGCCAGCGCGATGGAGACCCCGAAGGGGAAGGGCGTCATTACGAAGACCACCGTCCCCGTTGGGGCGGCAACCCCACAGGCGGCGGCTGTCGCAGAGGTCACGCAGCCACCGGACGAAGAGCGGGTGGTGCAAACAAATGCCGACGGGGCCCTGCAGAAACAGGCGGCAGAGGAGGCAACCAGCAAGCCGACGGGGTTAGCCTCTCAAAGGCAGGTGGAATCTGCGCGCAGGCGGTCCAGGATGCAGGCAGCGCGAATGCGAGCGAGGAAGGCGGCAATGCGCAAGCGAATGGAGGAAGCGGCTCGCAAAAAGGCTGAGGAGGCTCTAAAGAGGGAGGCTGAACAGGAAGCCGCACAAAAGAGGGCTAGGGAGGAGGCGAAGCGACGGGCTGAAGAGGAAGCAGCACGTAAGAGAGCCGAAGAGGAGGCAGAGCAAAAGAGAGCTCAGGAAGAAGCCCAACGGCAGGCCGAAGAAGAAGCCACTCGAAAACAAGCGGAGGAGGAGGCAGCTCGCAAACGGGCAGAAAACGCCCGTAGGCGGGAGAGCGCCCGAGAGGCACTGAAGAAGCGGGCGGAAGAGGCGGCACGAAAGAGGGCAGAAGAAATGGCGAGAAAGCGAGCTGAACGTGCAGCACGCAGACAGGCTGAGGAGGCAGCTGCGAAGAAGTTGGCAGAGGAAGAGGAAGCACGAAGGGTCGCTGAAGAGGAAATGGCACAGAAACGTGCTGAGGAGGAATCCGCACGGAAACGATTAGAAGAAGAGGCGGCGAGAAAGAAGGCCGAGGAGGAAGCAGCAAGAAAGAGGGCCGAGGAGGAAGCAGCAAGAAAGAGGGCTGAACAGGAGGCCGCGAGGAAGAAGGCCGAGGAAGAAGCAGCAAGAAAGAGGGCTGAACAGGAAGCGGCGAGGAAGAAGGCCGAGGAAGAAGCAGCAAGAAAGAGGGCTGAGGAGGAAGAAGCGGCACGCAAGATCGCGGAGGAAGAAGAAGCCCGTAGGATGGCCGAAGAGGACGCAGCACGGAGGGAGGCCGAACGAGTGGCCCATGAGCAAGCGGAGGAAGCGGCACGAAAGAAGGCTGTAGAAGAAGAAATGGAACGTAAGAGAGCGGCGGCTGAGCAAAATGCTGCGTTGGCACGTCAAAAGCAGCAGGAGAGAAAGAAGAAATTAGAAAAATACCGCAAGCAGGTGTTGGCGCGCCACCGCGCAGTCCAAAAGGAAAGTGGCACTACGTCGCTTGCTGCAGCGGCAGCTGCACAAGGCGTCGCCGACACGCCGCTCGTAAACACGCCGCAGTACACTGCCACTGAGGAGCCGTCTATCGCGCCAGCGCCCCCCTCGGAGGCCTCTCTGATAGCCGAAGCACTCACATTCCCCAGCGGAAACGTGACGGTCGAGCATTTCGACGAGAATCAACTGGTCGTGCGGAGGAAAAGCCTCGACGACCCGTGGGATATTGGCTTGCGCTTTGACTGGTCCGTGAAGACATTGGCCATCGCCTCGCTCCCCTCGTACCGCGCCTCCGACCCACGGCGCCTGCACCCGTTCATGCGAGTCTACCAGTCGAAGGCGGTGTGGTTCTTGAGGAGGTCAACGGCACAAAGGCCAACAACATCCGGGAGGTAATGGAGGTCCTCAAGCGCACCCTCAACGCGCGCTTCGTCTTTAGGAAGTAATCGAGCGATTGCACGACTTTGTGGCCGCACAAGCTCGTGGATGACCCCACGTGTTCGGGATGTAGTGTCTCAATCTTTCTTCTTTTAAAAATTATTTAAGCCTGAATAGATCACGAATATAGAGACTCATTTTTTCACCCGTTTTGACCGAAACCCCCCTCCATTATTTTTCTAATTTTGTCAGTTTGGTGTTCCAGGCGCACGGAGGTGCGTAAGGCAAAAGGGCTGCGTTCTTGGCGAGCTGGTTGTGGTGTTTATTTTATTTCTGTCGTTGTGTTGTTGTTGTTTGTTTCCTCCCCTGGAATCAGCGTACTCGCAACGTAGTGGCGCTGCCAGATGCTGTTAAGCCCCGACACGCACAGCAACATGACCCATAGAGACTGAGTTGCTTCAGTCGTATAGAGTAAGGCATTTGGCGCGATGGTCGTCATACCCGCCTTTTCCCTAATCGAGGGAATCTCTTCTGCCTAATAACTATTTTTTTATTTAAAAAAATCCATTTGTTTTTTTTCTATTATTGAACTGTTTCCTTTGTCCTGGCACAACATTTTTTTGTGTATGTGTGTTTGTTTTCTTTCCTTTTGATCCGTCAGAGCCCGCAGCGGGTAGCCCTGCGTCGCTTGTCGTGACCGCTGGTGCGGCTTTGATTCTCCATGCGACATGTGCCATTCCTTGCACTTTTGCTCTTATCCTCCCGCACATGACTTAACCGCCTTTTCCTATTTAAAGGCACCACACAACACCGGCCATAAGACACACATACACAAGAGGTAAAAAAATAAACGCGGCGAGCAGCTCATCTTTTTTTGTTTTCGTTATCGCACCACAAGTGCGCTAGTTCTTGGCTGTTTTGTCGAAGATACTGTTAGAGTCAACACACAACATAAACAAAATGCGTGCCACCACACCCCCGCTTTACTACGAACGCCGCGAGGGCGCACCGGTTCCGTACCACACATCGCTGGCCCCTACACCCGCGGCACCGACACTGCGCCTTCCAGCACATACGAGTGCGTGGCAGACCTACGCACAGCCTCTGGGGAGCACGCAGATAGGCGTCGGTGACGGCGCGGCGCAGCCACTGGCGGGGGGAGACTTCAGGTTTTCGGTGTCATCGACTTCCAGTGCGTCAGCGCTAGGGCTTCCGGGTGTTCAGCCGCGACAATACGGGACGGTGGACAGCTTGGCGGCCAGTGGCGCTCTGCGGCAGAGCTCGACGTACATGCGGGATTCCGCAAATCACGCAACAGCACATTTTGTCGCAATGGAAACAAGAGAGCTGTCGCTAATGGCGGAGGAGGTGAAATTGTCCGATCAGGTGCGGGACCTGGAGGATAGCGGAATCAACTATACGAAGCCACCACACATCTGAACACTCTCTGGAACGACCTGCTGGAGCGCGAGCGGCGCTATTTCATGGAGCCCGTCGTGGACCTCAGCGAGCAGATGAGAGAGCTGCATCTCGAGCGCCAAAACCTGGAGGCCAAACTGAGCTACCAAGAGGACTGCCTAAGGGCGGTGCAGCGTGAGCTCCAACAGTGGGATTATGTCGTGAAGGAAAAGGAGAGCCTCGAACAAGAGATAAGTCGCGTGCGGGAGCAGCTCATGGCGATTGAGCGGCGCCGGAAGGTCTGCAAGGGGAAGGCGGAGTGCCTCTTTGAGGTTGAGAGCAAACGCGCAGATGCCGCCACCCGCTGCGTGAGAAACCTCGACGCCCAGCTGCATAAAATGTCGCAGGACGGGTTAGCTTCCGAGGCGCAGCGTCCGGTGATGTCTTCGCGTTCCAACTCCCGCGATGTGAGCCTCGCGCAAAAGAGCATCATCATCGACGTTGACTCGGACGCCGACTACGACCGCTACAACCGCCGCCCCGGCAACAGCCGTCGTGACGGTGCCGAGGCGAGGGAGCTGATGGAAGGGACATCGTACCTGCCTGCACAGCACAGGGACGAGGAGGATGAGGAAGAGGAGGTGTATGGCATCGGTGGCACGAGTGCGTTGTATTCGTTGAACGACACGAAGCGGGTGCGGATTGATGTACCCGTTGCGTGAGCCTGTCATCAACGAATGCGCGTTAAACGTGTGTGATAAGTTTTGTCTCACTTCCGTTTAAGTTTTTTTTTTTTAGATCGTACGGACGGAAGGAAGGAAGTGCTATGCAAAGGGGGAAAGGATGGAAGAGCCAAATCCGCATGTTACGTGGCCTGGCACTTGATTTCTTTCTTGCATTTCCCCTACGCCCCTTCCCCCCCCCCGCATATTCACTTTAAAGTGTGAGGGAAGGCTTTAGATCTCGTAGATGGGTATTTTTAGATTTTCAGCGTAAATGGAAATACGCTCACGAAAAGAGGAATTAAATTCACACGAACGAATTGTTGAGAGAAGGAATTATCATGTTTTTTATAGATCAACGAATAGCCTGGAGGTTGGGGGCTTCACACGAAGGCGTCGAAAGCGTGCTCTCTCGTTCAAAAAAAAAACGCGACCCTTTTCCTTTGTATTTATGGACTTACTAGTTTTATTTTTTTCCTCGCATTTATGAAAAACTCCCTCAGTTTTTCTTTAAAAATAAAATTAAATAAATCAATACGGTTTGCTTTTGTTTTTGTTGCGATGTGCGCACCTGCAGGAGCGCACTAAAACTGCTAACACCATGCGTTCCTGTGATTCCTCCTGCATTTGTATTTCCACCGGCACGACGACCACCACGGGTTCTTAGGTTAGGATTCGGCAGCTTCCCAACTGTTTGGGATGAAGAGGTTCAGCCGTCTCGATGTTTTCCCAAAGTTTGATGCGCGCTTCGAGCAGGACGCGCGGCAACGCACAGCCCTCGGCGGCGTTCTCTCCATCGCCTCCATGGTGGCCATTGCCCTCCTCATCATTGGAGAGGTGCGCTACTTCCTCACCACCGTGGAGCAGCACGAGATGTACGTTGACCCACGCATTGGCGGCACCATGCACGTGGTGATCAACATCACCTTCCCGCGCGTCCCGTGCGACCTGATGACTGCAGATGCCATCGATGCCTTTGGTGAGTACGTGGAGGACATGGGGCGGGACACCGTCAAGATGCGCGTCGACTCAGACACGCTAGCGCCACTCGGCGAAGCGCGGCCCCTCGTGAACATGAACAAGAAGGCGACTAGCGACACCCACGACTGCCCGAGTTGTTACGGAGCGGAGAAAAACCCGGGTGACTGCTGCCACACGTGTGACGACGTCCGCCGCGCGTTCGCTGAACGCCAATGGGAGTTCCATGAGGACGATGTGAGCATTATGCAGTGCGCTAAGGAGCGCCTCCAAATGGCGGCGAGCACTGCCTCACGGGAGGGGTGTAACCTGCACTCCTCCTTCAGCGTCCCGCGGGTGACTGGAAACATTCACTTCGTCCCGGGCCGCATGTTTAACTTCTTCGGCCAGCACCTCCACAGCTTCAAAGGTGAGACGATACAAAGGCTCAATCTGAGCCACATCATCCACACACTCGAGTTCGGCGAGCGCTTCCCCGGGCAGAAGAACCCACTCGACGGAATGGTCAACACACGCGGCGTCGAGAACCCATCGGAGGACCTCATTGGTCGTTTCGCGTACTTTGTGAAGGTTGTGCCCACGCTGTACCAAGTCAAAACGCTCATGAGCTCGGGCCGCGTGGTCGAGTCGAACCAATACTCCGTGACACACCACTTCACCGCAAGCTGGGACGCTGCAGGTCAAAACAATCAAACCAATCGAGATGCCAACCCCCGCGTGGTACCGGGAGTGTTCGTATCTTACGACATATCTCCCATCCGCGTCTCGGTGAAAAGGACGCACCCGTACCCGTCTGTTGTGCATCTCGTGCTGCAGCTGTGCGCTGTTGGGGGCGGCGTGTACACTGTGGTGGGGCTCATTGACTCCATGTTTTTCCACAGCATTAGGCGAGTGCAGGAGAAAATCAATAGAGGAAAACAATTTTGATTCCAGCTCGCCCATTCGCAATTGTATTAAGCGTTGCTAATGAAAAGTCAAGAGGAGAGACAGTAAAGGAAACAAAAAGAGAAAAAGAGGTTTCTGGAATGCGAAGTATGCAGCGGTGTGTCCCTCCCCTGGTTGTGCATATTGTTTTTTGTGTTGTTGTTTTTGCTTCCATTGCCATACGCCCAGGTGACCATCCCACTAGCAGGGCACGTGGAGTAATTTTAACCCTCAGCAGCCATCCAAAAGAGTATTGAACTCGATTTCTTCTGTGAGGTACGTGTTTTTCTTCCTTGGCCCATCACCTTTTTCTTTTTCTTCCGTCATAAAGTTTGCACGCGAGCTTTTCTGTTACAGGAAGTCAGACAAACAGCCATCGCCCCCGCAACAGTGATCGGTAGAGATATTAAAAAGTTAGCGAATAGCCCTCTTTGGTCAACCAGAGGGAAAGAAAACTTAATTGATTCATTCAAAATGCCCACCGCACATTTCACGTCGGGCCAGCCTCCCCCGAGCCGTCTCGCAGTGCTTGTTTCACTTTTCATGACGCTAACGCCCCCACACCTCACACCCGCTGCGGCGTTCGGCACAAAAGTGGAGCCCGGCAGTCGCGATTGTTTCGTGGAGTCTGTTCCAGCGGGTGCCACGATTGCGTTCCTTTTCCGCGTCACGAACGGAGGCTCCTTCGATGTTGACGCCGTCATGACCGCCACGACTGTCCCCGCGCTCGACTTTCATGGGCGCGTGTCGCTGATGCACACAAACGAAGAGTTCTTCTCAATGCGGGAAAACACCACCACCACCGTCGTGAATGAGTGGCGTCGCGCCACGGAGGGCAGCCAAACCTACACCGCCCCGAGCGTCGGCGTAACGCACCACGGCCTCCCTGCAGAAGTAACAGTGTGCCTTGACAACGGCTTCTCGCGACGCTCACCCAAGTGGGTCGAATTTCAGTTTCTGCGACACGACGCGGCGGATGCGGGTGAGGACCCGCGGGAGGGAAGCAAGCGGGCGGAGGAGGAAGTTGAGGCGGAGCTGCACAAACACGGCTCGGTGCTGTTTGAGCTGGCGACCGTGACGGAGCGGCTGCGACTCGTCGGGGAGGCGGACCAGGTGAAACTCGCATCACTTATTCGAATCATTCAGGCTGGGCTCGTGGGAAACCTCGTGCTGCTGGCGGTAATGGCAGTGTACCAACACAGGGCGCTAACGCGGTTTCTGCTCCGCTGCGCGCCGGAGCAATGACGAGCTCGCCTCCCTTCACCACCCATCCTGATTTATTTTTATTACGTTGTATCATATCATCGTTGCCACTACACCGCGTCACTGATCGGTGGTGGCGAAAAGAAAAATGTATGCAGCCCTCCCTTTTTATTACGAGTATCTTATGTTATTTCACTATCGTCATTGTGTTTTTATTCCCCAACAGTTCCACCCACCTAATACTGATGTCATTATTTTTTTGTCGTTATTTTTCGGGCACCCGCAACACGGGGAAGATCAACTGGCCCTAGCCGCACGGATATTTTTGTCGGTTTCAAACCCAAATTCCGACCTTCTTAGAAAAAGAACATCCCACGGCTGTCAATGCCAAGACGAGGAAGAAGGGGGAAAAAACAAGAACACTGCGAAGGGAAATGTTTTTTAATCCCAACCCTGTCACCATCAAACTCATACATTTTCTCTTTATTTGCTGAAATTTGACCAGTGCTGAAGGATTTACCGAAGAATAAAATGGAAAAAAGGGTGCTCCGCAGACTTCACACTCGCATTGTGGGAATGGGTTCCATTTGTGGCGGCATCCCGTCGCCTATGGCCGAAGTGTTTCTCAGGTCTCTGCCGCCGCCAGCAGAGTTGGACCCGGCGAAATACCGCCGATTTGAGCGGGAGGAGGCACTTCGCAGTCGATTGCCACCGAGTAGTACCGCACCCGAGCCATTTTACGATATTGTGCACGGCGCAGCGGGCCACAAACACGTGGCGCTAATCACGCGTGAAGGAAATCTCATCACGTTTGGGGATAATCGCTACGGCCAAACCGCGGCGCCTGTGGAGGAGCAGGCTCCGAGTTGCTGCGACGAACCAACCTACGACCGGCAACGACCTGCCCTGGCCAGGCGGGTGACACAGGAGGTCAGCGCGGCTCCGTTGTATATTGACCTTGACGGGGCCTTTGCGCGCGGCGAAACGCGTGTGGTCTGCGGCTCAAATTACACCATCGTGTACCAGCCAGGGGGCCGGCGCGCCATCGCCTTTGGGAATAATCATGTTGGACAACTGGGCATTGGGCACAAAAATCCGGTGAGCGCGGCAAGAGGATTTGCCGAGTGGGACCTCGCGGCGGAGTGGTGGGGTGGGAACTCCAGTGTCATTCACACCGTTGCGTGTGGCTTCAACCACGCCGTGCTTCAACTCTCCTCTGGTGCGCTCCTTTCATTCGGCAGCAACACGTGGGGTGAGCTGGGCATTGGCACGACCGTGTCTCCCGTGGAGCCAACGCCCATTCGCTTCTTCAAGGAGAAGGGGATACGAGTGGTAAAGGCGGTGGCGGGTAACAGCTTCTCATTGTTTCTTACGGCCGACGGCCGTGTCTACGGCTGCGGGGCGACGAACGCTGGCCAACTCCCGCCCAACGAGTTCGAGCCGGCACCCATCCCCCTTACACGAAGCTTTCAGCAGGGCGGGAAGACCGATGGCAGTCAAAACGGTTGCGGCGGCCCCCAGAAGCTCGTACGCATCAAAGACATCGCCTGCGTGGGATCGATGGCTGTTTTTGTGAGCTGCAAGAACGAGTTATTTGTGCAGGGCGCGCTGCCGGACTACGGTTACCAAGTCCCCTCCCCGCGCTTTCAATTGGTTGACCAACAGCAGGCAATAAATCACTTCACGGCGGCGATGGCCAGCGCTACTGAGGGAAGTGATGCATTGCACGTCCAACATGCCTGTGGCGGGGGCTTCGACATCGTACGGCTTGTCCAGGGGCCCAGCACATTGCTGGTTGTGTACAAAAACGGTTGCATTGCAGGACTTGGCGCCAACGCCGAGGGGCAATTGCAAAACATACGCAAGTCCCGACGTGGGAGAGATGTGAACCTTGCCAAGGCCTTTGTCGCCAGTGGCCTCCTCCCTGTTTGCCTCCCCTCGGAGCCGCTCACAATCGGCGAAGATGCAGGAACATCACCGTGGTTCACATGTGGCATGGGTTTTACGCTCCTGTTTGACAACAACGAGGTCTACGCAGTAAGCGAGCAACAGAAGCCGATTGAATTGCCTCCGCCGGCTCCACCACCGGCTCGCACTGTAACAAACGCAGGGCGGCAACAGGGTCGCTGCTAGCGAGCATGGCTACAACGTAGTTTTGAGCGCAACCAGGCAGACAAGAAGCATTCCTCCCTTTTGTCCGTTTTGGAACTAATTTATTCGCAATAACCGATATCTCCCCCTTCCCGCGCTTTCGATTTTATCCTTCAGTTTGGTGTCCGCTGCAGGAAATTCACCCCGACGCCGACCCTGCGCCTAGCACAACAGTAGGTTAGCGCCGGCGACAATATGAAACGAGAGGGGCGTGGGCCGCCACCGCTTTGGAAGCTTTGAGGGGACGTTGTTAGCCTGAAGAAAGAGACCGTACTGTCGGCTCGACAGGAAAAGTCATTAACAAATGATTGGGAAGTCCCTCGTTGCTCATTCGGTCGCGGTCAAAGCCATCCGCAAAGCGGGGGTACCCAAAGTACGCGGAAACCGCACCCGCGAGGGCCTGGCATTAGGAGCTTTAGTGTCTTCACGACACATGTTGAAAGGAAATGTTGAGCGTGAGCCCGACAGCGAGGGAGGCGGTTGCCCCACCGGAGCCGGGTAAATACATCCGGACTATTTTAAGCAATCGAACGCGAGACCCAAGCCGCTCAAGAGCGTCCTAATGACCTCACCGCTCCGCACGGTTAAAGTAATAAGGTTGAAAGGCACACGAACAACTGCCATACATTTATTCCCGTAGGCATGCTGTCCGTTGTCAAGGCCCTACCGCCTTGATTCGTGCCATCCACCTGTGAATATGAAACCGCGGTATGAGCTTGAACTAAGTGAGGCGGGATGAAGCCAGTGAAGGTGGAGATGTAAAATGATTGGCTTCGATTCACCCAAACCACAATCTCCTACACTCCGCGCCAGTGGGAAAGTGGTTGTGGGTCTATCATCACAGGCAAAAAGCACGTACTGGTGCATATGTTTCATTTGGAAGCGGGTCCACGAGCAGCGAAGGGATAATATTACAGCTGCCGTTCACCAGTAGACAATGGAATAACGTGGCCCTTCGGGGAGTGGCCAGCGCTATCAGTGCAAGTGACAGAAGGAGACCAAGAGAACGCACCATGCCTCCGTACGTGCAATTCGTACTGAGTGAATAAATGCGAGCGCTCCCGAAGGTTGTACCAAGAGTCCTTCCTCCTGAGGAAGTCGATGTGACTGCGGCGTCCTGGATAGTATTTATTAACATCATGTTGGCACGCAGATCCAATAGCTCGCGTGCGCCCACTGGTCGATTGTCAAGAAGCACGCTTTCTAGTTGCATCTGACTGGGCGGTACCTATTCGTTGGAAACTCCCAACGAAAAAGCGGGAGATGTTTGACATATCGTAGTTTATGTCCGGTTCCAAACGCAGGTCGGGGGCGGTGGTACACCTCAATAAACGCACCAGCCTGTCTCCTTGAATTTTCGTAAATCAGTAGCCACCCCCTGTCGCTGGATAAAAGTTTCGCAGCATCGCTGCCATCCCCTCCGTAGGTCCCAGGCCCCGTCACGGAGACCCCTCCTCCCCTAACCCTCCCATGTGACCCGGTGGCCGCCAGGATTGTTGGGTATCGGCGAAGCGGTAGTACCAAACCCACCCCTGGCCAACCACCGACCAGGGTACATGGCCTTCGCTGCCGTCAATAGGTTGCACACCACCGGGTACATTCGCAGCCCCTCACCCACCACGGGAATGGAGTAACAACGAAAAGCGAAACATCCCACCCCTCCGTTCTGCATATAACTTATGACTCTGAACGGCCCCGACACCACGTTGTTCATAGTTGTGGGGGAAGAAAGGCTACACAAAAAACCGAAATGCAGTGCTTGAAGGAAGCACTCTTAACAACTATTATCCTGACCCTTCGGGCGGCATGAGCCCCTTTCACTAAATGCATAATGCCGCTAAAGCAATAAAGATTGCGATAAATGTCCCAGTAATAAGCAGTGTTGAACGCCAGAAAGGGAGCTGGTCGGGCTCCGCACTTCATTTGTCCCCTCGTACTGCGCATCCTGCCCAACGGATGAAGCCAGATCAAATCCGGAGAAGCGGCGGGGAACAAAACGAAGCTAATATAGCATGGCGTGCGGGGTGCCTGTTACATTTCCACCTTCCCCATCGCAAGCTTTCTTGTAGTTCCCTTGGCGCCGCGCACTGCCAGATAATTGGGGCTGTAAGTCCGCACGCGGCGCGTGCCATAGTCCGCGGCATAGGGGTGACACTGGATGTCCGACCCGTAGAACGGGTGCGGCAACACCGAGTCCGCATTACAAGGAGCTTGAGCAGGTGTGGCAATGCACCTCAAGTCCTACATTTCACAAACTTTAAGAACCCCCTCAGCGCAACCGACACCGCTTAGAGGAATCCATGCTGCCCTCATGGTATGTAAAAAAAATCCTCTGCGTGTCACGCCCGCGTGCTCCAGTATCCGAAGCTCAAGGGAGACCTACCGCCCACAATGATGGATTTATTGGCAGGGTCAGGGTCGGAGCTGTAGTAACAAATAAAAAAGTAGTGGGTTAGCTTCCCGGCTCCTCCGTCACTGTATAGCCGATATTCTCTCATTTCACAAGAGAACTCGCCTAGGCGTCATGGGAATGAGGGTGTGAATTTAATGACGATGCCGGCAGTACGGCGGTCTCAACGAGTACCCACACTCAAAAACTCATCCCCGTTTTTTTCCACCTGTCGTTTCGTACCCACTTAAAGCTGGATGTGGTAGATGTGGAAAGTGGTCCTAAACCAGATGCGTGCATGAACTTGAAAAGGAAGAACGAAGGGGTTGCCCGCAGAATACACTCAAATGTTGCGGATCCCATGTTATCAGATGATGGCAGAAATGATGTTCCTGCAATGAGCAGTCGTAACTTTCGCACTGTAGTGGGGACGAAGTCGGGGGCCAGTTTCCGAGCACCGGCAAAGAGCTGCAAGAAGGTTAAACGGGCCACAGTCACGTTGAACACCCCTCCCGGAAATAACAGTTGCTGAAGGCAACCCAAAGATGTGCACTCGCAGTTCGAGGCAGGCAAAATGATACTTCTCGCCGCCCCGGAGAACCGTTGACGCTGCTGCATGACCCAACCACGGCAGGCAGAGGCTTTCTGCCCCTCCAACTCCCTGAAGACCAGGTTGGATGCGGATACCTTGCTTTCTCCCATACAGGGCGCAGGGCCCCGGCACCACGTCGAGGTGGCCGGCGCCGCGATAGATTAGTTCTACTCCAGCTCAGTAGAGCTCTCCGCGCGTTCTGCTACCCTTGTGAGTTGTGGGAGCGACCACCGCTTCATAGTAAAATAGAGGGTGCGCATGCGTTCCAGCGCCAATGAACTGGGCACCACTAGTGGTTCAAGGGGGAACTTTCTGCGTGTGCACTCCGCCGCCGTACGTCTCATTAACCCAGCGCATGCTACGGCGGGACTAGTGTCCGCAGGGTTGTCTGACCCCTGTACCCAGCGAACATCACAGTGTCTAGACCACCGGGAAGGGCATTGTAATGTGCCGCATTGTAGGAAGCGGCCGAAGGTTGTACGCAGCAAGGGGATGGCGCGTTGTACCACTAGGAGCACCGTGGTCTCTTGCCAGCCTGCAGATGGCAAATGAGCACAGTGTATCACTAAGATGTATGACGCTTGGGCGGAATAACCTCACGTGGCTGACTGCGACAGGCGAAGAGAAATATCCAAGCGTCACTTACAATGTCACGTGTAGTGTGTAACACTGTAGACATCAGAGGTATGTAAATAGGTTTGGTTTCCTGGAAGGAAGCCGCATTCTGTCGGGAGCGTAAGTCCCACAAGTAGTTCACTTAGCTCTCAAAGAAAGGTTCCTCGAAAGGTGATGCCAGTTTTGGTGTGTCGTAGCTTCATGTTGTAGTAGACAAGTGTTAAAATCTGGGCGCGTGTTGTTCCGTAGAAACCCATTCTTCGTATGAAAGGAACATGTGAGAATGCTCATTCTCCTTTTCGCCTCCTAAAGATCTTACTATAAACAAGGTAAGCATATTAGCGATGGTCAGTGCGTTATCGTTGGAAGTAAATGTTATCGTTATCCCCGCATTTATCGTGTTTGTCCTATTTATCATCCCAATACCTTTACTCTCACGAGTCATGAGCCGTGTTTTGGGATACCTAGAACGAGTCAACTTCTATGGTGTATCATTACTAACAATAGCGATGGTAGCAACGTTCCTTGGATTTGTGTCACAGTTCTTCGAATGGAGAAAACGGTACGGTGGTGCTAAGCCAAATTTTGTAGATGTGGCTATGGAGATTGATTGGGAAGGAAAGAAGTGGCGTCACGAGCGGAACATGTATATTCATGCTCTCGCTACGGTTCTCTGTTCTGCCGTCGTGAAGTTTGCGAGACTACACAATGCGCTGGAGAAGAAGAGCAATTAAAGAACCTACCGCGGCACCAAGAGTGTCTAATGTTGTTCTGATTATTTTTTTAAGACGAGCTTATCATTGGGTATTTATCAACACGGGTGTCATGCGTGGGTACGGAGTGAAGGGCAGTCGCTCGTACGCAATTATGTTATCACTGACATGGCTCATTACCCTTTTGTTGCCTCTCCTCGGTAGCTGATCAACAAGCAGTCTAAAGGGTAAACAGTGTAGAAAGTCAAGTTAGTGTGCATGTCGAGTTACCCATGAGCCAATGCCACATTGAGAGTCTGTGACAATGCAGTTGAAAGAATAACCATATGGTATCAGTAAGTGCCCTTTACTTTGTGTTTGAGCGTGCCATAACAAGCGCTGTGAAAACCAGAGGTGACAAAGTGACAGTTGGACCGGCTTCCGTGGTGATTGATGCAAACAACTATAATATCCTCAGGTACACAGCAGAGCGTTCAAATCAAGCGCACTTCCTTCATGTGGTAAGAGGGTTGTGTATTTACGTTGTAGTTCATTCTTGCTCACTTATACACGGAGATGCACTCGGTGCATGGATGTATCACTGATGATCAGTTGCCGTGAGTATCGCCCCTCGGCATGGGGTGCTGTCCGCGACTACATCTCACCGAGCACTTACATTGACGGTGCCGAAGATTTGTTCTCACCAAATACTGCCACAACTGCGGATTTTTGGAAGTGATCCTGTCAAAGACGGACATATGTATTTGATGGAAACACAGTGAGTATTGGGATTGGACGACTGTAACATGAGTCATGCGATACGTGGGAAAGCATCTGGGTCCCGTGACTGGTCGGTGACCATTGCAAAACCATACATGATAACACGAACATCCAAACAATATGTCATTTGAATAATGCAAGTCTCATACGCACTGCTACAGTCGTTTTCTTTACAAAAGGTACATTATCAACGCGGCAGGTAAGTGTCCTGCAAGCGCCGTTGTCACTGTGTGGTTTACTTCTCATGCTGCTCTAACACTATGCACATATCGGATCTTCAGTAAGGTGGCCCTAAACATTCACTCACCGTCTCTGGTATTTGGCATCAAGCCTTGTGTGACCTCGCCTGTTCCCCTTCCCGTATCCGCAGCCCCGTGTGATCGTATGGAAAAAGGGCGCTCATGCTTCTGCGTACGTTTACTGCCTGTGCGTTCCGTTCACTGGTGAACCCCTCAAGTGTGGAGTCTTCGTCAGGCATAATGATGCTGAAAGTGACGACAAGGTCAGCGAGGCGCTCTCGGACGAAAAACCTCGCAGACGCGTTTGTGATATGCTTTGAATGTGTATGTGAAACACGGAAGCCATAGCTCGGTGTGGTTTCATGCGGCACAGAAACCCCAGGTGGTGGATTATAGGGAGCTTATACCTTACAACACCGTCGTCAAAGCGTTTAGCAAGTGCATCAGGGGGGAGTGCCGGTCACTCTATGAACGACCTACGTACACAATGTGAGTAGGATTGCCTTAGAGGTGCAGTTGGCAAGCACGAAACAGTCGTCTCGCATGTGGCAATCAGTATGGAGCTTTAGTGTGCTTTTCATATTTGGGCGGTATGCGCTTATAATTGTACTAGAGATAAGCCATCATAGTGTAAATTTATATTTATATGTTATGGTATCCATATGTCGGCTCTTTATTATCATTATTATCTGCCATAACGTGTTGTACGCTGTTTGAAATACCCGTTTGTCTCCACACTCACTTCAGACTCTATTTGGAGGAGTGTAAATCCTTTGCAAGGCATTAGTTAC
Source organism: Trypanosoma congolense (assembly GCA_002287245.1). Taxonomy (NCBI): domain Eukaryota; phylum Euglenozoa; class Kinetoplastea; order Trypanosomatida; family Trypanosomatidae; genus Trypanosoma; species Trypanosoma congolense. Next base: position 89,851 of record NHOR01000058.1, on the reverse strand, counting down.
GCACCATTCCTTCCTGTTACTTATACGTAAGTGCTGCCTGCGGCTTATAATGCATCAAACAAAGTGGCACTATACGTTGGCATGAAGCGTTTCGCTCCCTCTGTCGTTGCGCTCATAGGTTCTGAGTCATGTGAAATTGCGTCCTCCAGCTGGCTCGGGTCGGCCGTTCGAAGGAATGTTAGTAGTAGCACCTCCACTTACTGTGGTTGGTTCAGCGCATTGAACATGGCTGAACTGTCAAGGTTATGTAAAACGTTACCAGTACATAACTCAAGGAACACCAAGTGGCGTGTGATGTGGTAAGGGATACTTATTTGAAGAGGAGTCATGAGAATTGTAGTATCTCTGAAAAGGAGGCGGTCGCGTATCTTCTGAAACATTGTTGCATTCCCTCCGAGAGCTGGTGGTTGTCTTTGATGCTACTTTGTCACTGGCGTAAGCTCCAGGAATCAAAGCTGTCAACGGGTCCCACAAAAAAGACTTAACATTGTTTCCACCAGCCATGTCCCCAACAGCTGCTGCTCAACTTATGCGAAGCCTCTCACTACTCAAAGGTCGTTGGGTAGACACACTCAGTCTCTACGAGGGCGTGGCTCACAGCTCAACTGGCTTTGGCGAGCTGTCTACCGTAGCAACGAAAGGGAACGGTAGTAACAATGCCGGTGATCAAAGGAAGCTTCGGTGGATGCGGCACGCTGTGCTAACAGCGCTGTTGGAAGCTGGTCGGTGGAGTGAGTCATTGCACTTTTATCAACATATGCTGTATCAGCATGACGCACCAAGCCACATCTGCACGGGCTACCTGGTGCAGCGTCTTGGAGGGGTGGGGCGATGGGAAGAAGTTTGTAATATTTTTGAACTCAATCTTAGGATTCTCCATGGCATCAGGCATCGTGACTCGCGGAGTGATGCAGCGCGTAAGAGTACACATTGCTTGGCCCATGCAGTATCGCAGGAGACCACACCAAGAAGACGCAGTGAGTGGGGTACAATGTTTTCTATGGCGTTGGATGTGGTGAGCCGGACTTGTCGTCAACCCCAAGTTGCCCAACGAATGTTTAATGAGGCATGCACCGTAAACGCTGGAGGGGCTTTGTTTCAATGGGATGGGAACTTCTTGTCAGCAGCGCAGGCCCTTCCGGGAGAAAATGAAAGGAACAATATGCTTCACCGTGCTAGGACTTCCAACCAACTAGACTATTTTAAACTTGTGAGAGGACTTAACTTCCACGGAAAGTGGTTAGATGCTCTTGATGTGTTTGCCGAGGCTGTTGAAACGAAGCAGCTGTCAAGGAAAGAAATTGGTCGATGTCGGTTAAACATCTTTTACGCTAGTGATGTTACCAATATACAGCTCGTTTTAGCTCGCCTGCAGAAACTCTGTATGCAAAAGATGGATTCCCTTCGACTGAATGACTCAGAGATAGAATGCATCTTTGCGAAGCAATGCAGCATGGCCACTCAGGGTACCACTTCAAATTCACTTGTTACATATGCTGCTAGACCTCATTGGTCATTTTGTATTGAGATTCTTTCGAAAAACTACCCCGATTTCTTAGAGGGAAGACGCAATCACTTGCCAGTAACGAAGTTAAGACGTCTTCCCACAAGTCAAATGATTTCAATGCTGCTTCGTAACTCCATGCCGTGGCTGATAGCACTTCGCCTTCTTACGCTTTCTGTTGATTTGGGCATGTGTGTTGACCGGGAGGATGTGAATAATGCGGATAGCTCAAGGAGTGTCGCCCTCATGGTTAATCATGTCGCAGATATTATGTATTCACAGGGACGTTGGAGGCTGGCAGTCGATGTACTGAACAAGATGTCACGCAAGCAGTTGATCTCTCCGTCTGTAAAAATGCTCGAGTACATACCCATTGATCTACTAAAATCGGGTGTTGGAACGACGGAGCACGCGCTACTGAAAGTGGAAGACAAGGTTCTCTATCATTTTCTGCATACCATAGCGAACTGGAGTCGAGCACTTGCCATCGTATCTGCTGTAATAGAGCAACGAAATGGTTTCGATGAACCCCTTGCTTCTTTACCTGCGTCTGTGCACTGTGAATCGTTGAAGATGCTGAGGCGCTGCTCTCCTCATAACGGCTGGATACTCTCGCTACGCTATTTTAGTCATGTACTACCTGATGCGCAGTTGTCAGGTGTCTGTACAAAGAAACATATATATCGAAGTCAGCAGCGGTACCCGCAAAGTAACGAGTTGATGGGGGCAGCTTATAGTATCATGTACGAAGTTTTGCTCAATATTCTCGCACTACCATCCTCTGAATTCGATACACATAAAGAGATGGTGTGTCTGCGATTGCTGGATACCATCATGTCGTTTTGTAGAGGGCGCGTTCCGGCGCATATGCTGCTTCCCAACCAAATGGACCGCCTCCTTCCACGATCATTATCATCCCTTGAAGATATGCCAAATATAACGACACGGTTGCGAATAGGGTTACGGTTAGTACGGTGTGTGATTGAGATGTACTCCGATACTTCAGGTGTGTCCGTGACATTACACTCGAAAGAACATTTGCTCACCCTCACCGTCATGCTTCACGAGCTGCAGAAGTTGCTGTGTCGAGTGGCGGAGCACCGCTGCCACCTCATGGAAACCGGTAGAGACTACAAGCCTTCCCAATCGGAATGGGCCTTACAAGTGGGAGCTAAAGTGCTGAGTGACAAAAAAAGCTAAAGATCTCTGCCACGGAGGCCGGCTTACTGTGGCGTACCTCCCTTGAGCTACTCCTTCGTCAGTGTCAGTGGTGCGGCGTTAGTACCATGTCTTCTGGTACGCTAAAGCTTGTTTATCAAACATGTGCTTCTGCCGGGAAACAGTGGAAAGCCGCCCTCCTTGCTACGGAATACCTTTTGAGAGAACAACGGCAACAGCAGCAGGTGGTGGCACAGAACCCGGTGGTGCCGGATCACTGCTCACTTTTCTGCTCCTTGTTTGGCTGGGAGAAGGCATTGGGATTCTGGTGTACGCACTTTCCTCAGCGCACACTTGGTGAAGTCGTTGCCTACCCCAAAGGTGCAGAGTACTGCATGAATTTTATTCAATTGTGAGAAACATATATAGGATCGCTCGGTGTAGGTTTTGTGTGGTGATGCTATATACAGTGCCACAGAACTAACGACAGTGTCTACAACGCGTTTGCTGTGTTCATTGCTACCTTCTATAGGGTACCACAAAGGGTCGGTCAGATGAAATCAATGATGGTTTACGCACAGATTAGGGTCTACAGAATAATAGTGTTGGCTACTTCAGATGGCAGGAAGTAAATGCTTTATTTTCTGCTGCACCTGTTGGTATCGGGTGGTGTTTCTTCGTTGAACACCTGTGCAGAGCAGGCTGGCTAAGTTACCAGCGCTCACTGTATCCTTGCCATGTATTATGCTGTGTTACAGTGAGCGAGTGTCTTCTAGGACTCCCTTCTGAAGGAGGAATACCTCTTGGGGCTGGCAAGAGGGCTTTCATGTGAAGGTGACCACGTCGGAATGGTCAATGTAGCTCCTCTGATAGATGAGTACCCATACATTGATTTGGTCACTGCCCGTGTCGGACTGGATGACGCAGCCTCTCAAGCTCCATATTCTTCCCCGCATGTAATCTGAGGGAGTGCATCTTGCGAAAACGGAAGTGACAAGTATTCCAAGGCGAGACAGAGGCGCCGTTGAGCAGCAGCGGCAGTGACTTCATTAAATACTTCCCATCCAACTAGGTGTGGAAAACGGCAAGCCATGTGACGAGTTGCAATTGCAAAGGTGGTTCACCATTCTCCGTCCCAGGCGTCGACGGAGGCACCCACTGACAGAAGTTATAACAACTTTAAAATTGTACTAGTGGTACGTATACTGCGCTTTAACTGCTGATTTTGTGCGCAGCTTGAGGCCAACGCGCTTGAAAGAACCGACACTGTTACAACCCTTGAGTAGCGGAATCCAATGGAGAGGAAACAGTCGGGTAAACACCGCGAGGTTGGCACTGCAGTGGGTGCATAACTCGCACGTTGAGCTGTCTACGTAATCACCTTCCTCTCGTCCGTCCATGCACCGCGTGGGACAACACGAGTCGTAAGAAGCACGGCAAGGCATCCACGTGGTCGATGCCGTCATGGTGTGTGGCGCAGATCTATGTGAGGAAGACGAGTGCAGCCGTGTGGTACCGTTGAAAAAACACCGGAACCTGAGCGCATGTCAGAGTGCGGAGCTCTCCTTTCGGGAAAGTGTGGTACAGTACATCATCAAATTTTGACACGGACTTGTAGGACAATCGCTGATTGTGTGTATGTCCAGCATGGGGTTAGTCACGAACCTTAATATTTACGTAAAACCCTGATAAACACTTCAGGATGGACGCTTTGTAGTTATGTAACCTGAGATGGGCGGCCCCTACAGTACTCATGCAGCAAGGCGAGAGCAAGACGCGATCGCTGCCGCAACACGACATCTCTGCCGACCGCAGGAAATCGTTGCCCACGAGGACGCGAGTGTAAGGGTTAGAAGTTGTCGATGCTGCAGTTGGTCTTAGCAGCGGCGTGTTGGAGGCAGTACTGCACTGGGCGATGGTCCCAACGTATCGGACGCCAAGAGGCGAAACTGAGAATGATATCCATTCGGAAAATGAGTAGCAGCGCTGCGTGGTCAGCATCGTTTACGTCTTTCGAGGGATGAAATTGCAAGGGCTGGGCCCACGCCGCCGTACGGCGTCCTCAAGATGTGGTCGGAAACGCGGAGGAATAGGAGGCAACCGTGCCGAATCATACGGGTGAGGCGTTCAGAACCGGCAGGTCCTCCCAATGTGGAAAAGCAATATCTCGCGAATACTGCCTCTTCGTGCTCTTCACTGCTGTCATAACATTCAACGCATCTGATTTCCTCGTGTCACGCAATACCTTCAGATACGAGCTGGGTGAAAAGGAAGGAGACAATGCCAACCCTGGTGGTGGACATCATAGGGAGTCCCGCAGGGACGCTGGTGTTTTGGTGTACTTTATGCAGGGCGACAGGTGACATACGCCGGTGAAGTGACCCGCGGGCGGAAGCAACCGACTCCCATCGTTACTCACGAGAGCCACCTCACCACCATCTCTCATCGGCCGCTGACATCGTTATGGAGTCTTCACGTAAACGGCAGGAATATTTTTGGCGACATGAGTGTTGGCATTGAGAACACAATTTGTTGCACTGTGATGAAATGATGGAAAAACGACCATCGTTGGTTTCATGGCTGTGGGGCGGTGTAGGAACTTAAGCAACGAGTGGCCCTGGAAAGCAATTTTAAGCTGAACTGGGATGATGCGGTACATACGCACTGTCAACACCGCGTCATTGTGAACTAAACACCGAAGAAGTGCTTCTTGAACCACGGCTGCATTGTATTTTATAATGGCGATACGATCCACATCTTTCAACACGTTACATTACGTTTCCTCTCACGAATAGATATGTTGCCTGCTTTTTGTTTGTTTGCCTGTTTGGTGTGTTTGGCGCTGCAGCGACAAGGTCAGAAGCCTGAAGTACCTTGTGCTGTTCTCGCACGCCAGGGCTACCATTTCGCAAAGAAAAAAAAAGAAATGGCCTCTCTCTTTGCTCCCCTAATTGCGGTGAATGGCTCCTCAAGTGCCCACCCGCGCATCAGGCCGTTACTGGGTGCTGCACCCACATGGCTACGCCTCTTCTGTCTTCAACAATTTTCCCCACCCCTTCCACGTCTACTCATTTGCCCATATAAATACACGCGCAGCGCCTCTGCAGTTCCGTGCACCCAGCTACGTTAAATCACAGCTGCGCTCGTCACCGTACCGCTCCTGTTTCCGCTCAGGAAGAAAGGTTAGGAACAGCAACAATACCGAACAGACAACGCAAAGGAAAAGGAGGGGGCCACCCATAACTGAAGCAAAAAAAAAAAGAGGGAAATTAATAGTTCTCCGCACGCTTCTGACGTAGCTCGTGTTCAGCCATGGGCTCTGCAGCGGGAAAAATAAAGGAGGATGAACAACGACCCAGTAGGCAAGGGAACAGCACTGAAGACAACACCGTCGGCACCCGCAGCGCAACTGACTCGGAACTGCCGCCACCATCATGTGACCTGCCGCAGGCCGAGAGAACCGTAGAGGAAAATGAGGAAGATGCCAGCGAGGACGAAGACAAGTGCTGCAGTAGCTACTCCATGGACAGCTGCCCGCAAATCCCCAAGAGAACGAGAAGGGTATCGCTCCCCGGTGACGATGAGGACGGGGCCATCGGGTCTGCCATTACCAAGCACCACAGCAACCTCGCCCGCCACCACCGCCCGCGCCGCAAGGACTCAGCCAATGGAAAAGGCAAAGGGAAGCGAAGACCCTCTGTGCCACAGCAAAAGTTCGATTTCGCAACAGCAGCGAAAACACTATCGTCAACCTGCTCAATAGAGCGCCAACAGAGACGGCTTTCCTTGGAGCGGCAGCACAGGCTGAGCGCCACTGGCTTCAATACTAATGACAGCAAAGACCGCCGTCTCACAAGACCCGGCACGCCAGTTGCCCAGCACTACAGCTCAGAAATAGAGGGCGAAATGAACGATTTGTCGAATTTCTCCTTCAGTGAGGCACAGCACCCCGAGCAGCAAGTCTCGCTGAGAGAGCGTGCTTTGATAAACACAGGAGTGATACACAGTCCTCAGACGGTTCCGGCAGGTATCTTACGCAAAAGCAGCTACGGGCCGCAACGCCTCTCATGCGTCCTACAGCCAAATGGCGCAGATAACTCAACCGCGTCTGACGCACTGGAGCCGCCCCACGAAACATCTTAGCGGGGCCACGCGCCTCGGTGATGATGCGTGCAAGCTCTGCAGACGCCCTCAGGGACCACGGCAAGACTGAAGACGAGCTACAGCGCATCACACTCCTAATACAACAAATGAGGGGACATAAGGAGAGGGAAGAGGAGGAGCCCGTCGCTGTGGCGGTGACAGGCACCGCGGCAACTGCTGTTAGCCCGTATGTGCCCTCATTTATGGTTTGGTTGGTTGTTGTTGTTGTTGTTACTGCACGTAGTAGTGACTTTTTATTCGTTTATCTTAAGTGTGGCTCACTGCCCCTTCATATATGTCGTGCGGGCCTGTCACTTGTTGTTTTGTGTGCTTACGTTTTACTATTTGTTAGTGTGTTTTTTTTTCACTTATTTTTGTTTGTTTGTTTTACTACGTGCAATACTTTTCCCTAACCCTCCTCTCCTCACTTCAGCCAGTAACGTATATTTTTTTTTCCTTGTCTTTAACTTTTTCCTTTTGGTAAATCATTAACTGCAATGGACGAAAGGAGCAAAACGCTAAAAAAGAAGAAAACAAAAAGCCCTCAGATATGACTCCGCAAATACGTCCGCGGAGCAGCCTGGTACGCGACTGTCAGCGAAATTGATGTGAAAATAACCATAACAATAATGACCATAATAATAATAATAACCGAGTAATAGGAACATATGCTTCTGGTTCATTATCATTATTATTACAATATCAAATGACTCCAATGGAGTTTTTCCAATGATTATTTATTTTCCCTTGTTCTCCACGCACCCTTTCTTTATTTCTCAGCACACCTCCTCCCTCCCTCCCCTCCTGACGTTATGTACAAAACAAAACAAAGCTCCTCTCTTCAGATTTCGCTTCTCCACACGCACGCACGCGCACACACACACGCACACTCCGAGTGTTGCGGTAAGTGGAAAATAAGCACCAGTTTTGGAAAGTCTCTTTGGTGTCGCGGCTTTTTCTGTTGTTGTTTTTTTTTGAGTATCAGGAGACGAGTTTTCGCCAATGAGTTCGTTACGATCATTATTATTAGATTTCTACCTCTTCTATCGTATTATTATTACCATTAATTGTTATTATTGTCTGTTTTCTTTTCTTTTCCTACTTAATTGGCGACGTGGGAACGTACCGTCTTTTACCCCAATGGCACTCGTGAAATATGCAAAAAAGTAAAACGAATGCGGCGGCGTTTGTGGCCAAAACGAAAAAAAAAACAATTGTTATCGGTATGTTCTTAGCATACCCTTTCTTTCATTATTTGTGTGTGTGCACGCGTATTCTTTATTATTCCTCTTTTGTGGTGATGTAAACGGCTCCGATGGCCTGTGTGGTTTTTGTGTGTTTTTGACCATTGCGTATATCCTCTCGTACACAAAAGCCTGTGCTTGACGGGGATTCCGATGCACGGGGCGGCGGTGTTAACGCTGCAGCACCGCATCGGAATCCCCCACACAAAACAAATAAAACGTTGAACCCAAAATTTTACTCCGTTTCTCACCGTCTTTGTTATTTACCACACACACACACACACATGCGCACACTCTCTCTGCTTTAGGACTGCGCTGTCGAAAGAGGATCATCGACAAATCGCAGAGCGGCGAAGGCGGCTTCCCGTCGCTTATGAGGAGTAGACATCGTTGGACCGAAGACACACGTAGAAAAGTTACCACCTGCTCACACTCGGAGGGTTTTTGCGCTCTTTTAAGGTAAGGCACGCTGTACGCTGCTTGAGGAGCCCTCAGAGACTGCAATTGTGCTGTGAAAGTTGCGATGCTGCGCAATACATTCCGCTTAGTTATATCCAGTCGCCCGTCCCTCGCGCGGTGGAAGTCACTTGGCAAATCGCACTTCGACGTGTGTGTCATTGGCGCCGGTCCCGCTGGCATCGCGGCAGCCCTCCGCGCTGTGGATTACAACAAACGGGTCTGCTTGGTGGAGGCAAAACGCATTGGTGGCTGTGACTTGTGGAATGGGACCCTTCAGTCGAAGACGCTGTGGGAAATGTCAAACTTCTTAGCACGTGCTAACGGAAGCTGTGCGCGGCGGGTGTACGACACGACTATCTCGAGTTTCATGGAACTTGATGAAGAGCGTATGCGGCAGACACTGCAGGAGGTGAGCGAAACGCGGGAGACACAAATACTTTCCGCCCTCCACGCCTCCAACGTGGCGTTGCTCTACGGCCGTGCCGCCTTCGCCAGCCCACACGAGTTGGAGGTTTGTAGCCGGGAGGCAAAAGAATATCGCACGGTAACTGCTGATTACTTCATCATCGCCACGGGCTCCGTCCCTGTCACACAGCCGCACATACCGGTAGACCACAAGCACGTCGTGACATCCGATGATCTCATGATGCTACCACTGCCCAAAAGTATGGTTGTGGTGGGTGGCGGAGCCCTGGGCAGCGAGTTTGCGGCAACCTATGCCCGCTTAGGCAAGACGAAGGTGTACCTCCTGGACAAGAAGGAGCGCATTATGCCGAAGGAAGACGACGATGTGGCGGAGACAATTCAGCGAGGAATGGAAAAGAACGGGGTTGTGGTGCACCAGGACTGTCTGCTGTACAGCATGCACTCACCATTACAAAACAACGATTGGGCGATGGAAGGAAACAACGTGGGGGACCACCACCCCACGGTGCGCTACACCATTATGCACCGTAAAACACATGAGCTTCAGACGTATGAGGTGGAGCGGGCTCTCATTGTAACTGGACGCCGGCCAAACTACTTCGGGTTGGGTCTACGCAACACCAAATGCGAGGTGCGCGGCGGGTCACTCGTACTGAATGCATTCGGTCAGTGTGTGAATCAAAAGCACATTTACGCAGTGGGAGACGCGACGGATAATGACAGATCTGTCAGCATGGGCGAAGCAAAAGGTCGCCTTGCGGTGGACCACATTTACAGCCCGCATGTCACGGAGCCGCTCCACCCCGACCACTCACGGATCGTCTTTCTGGACACTGCTGTAGCGGCCGTCGGCAAAAACGAAAAACAATGCCGAGAGCAAAACATATCGTACGTGGTGGCAAAGTACGGGTTTGAGCTGTGCAGTCGCAACGTGGCGGCTAGCAATACGGAAGGCTTTGTGAAGATCCTTGCCAGCAACGACAGCAAAAAGACGCTGCTCGGCGTGCACGTAGTTGGGTGGAGCGCCAGCACCATTGTTGAATTCGCTACCGCCGCGATCCAGCGCAAACAGTCAGCGTACGAGCTCAGTGAAATGCTGACAGCGTACCCGTCAGTTTCGCAGGCATTCCTCGAGTGTTTGCGCGTAATTTTAGGTACGTCGGTGCTGAAACCAGGAACGTTTCCGGGCCTTGTGTGCAGCACGTGGACACCATCCGGCCTTGAGCGCGGTCGCAGTTATTGCGCTGCAAACGACACTCAACGAAATGGAGGATAAACAGCATCAGTCGGGTCGTGCTGGTGAAAGGCATTGGAACAGCGCACGGCGCCGTTGTGTTATGTATACGCAGTAGTGGGAGGCAAAGGGCACCGGTGAATATTGAGGCTAAGGAAGTTGCCGTACCTCGTTAGTGAAGATGCGCAGTGAAAGTGGCGTCTAGAGTTACCCGTTGCCTTCAGCGCGCCTGTCGCTCTATTTTGTCTTTTGGCTACTTCTTGTCATACATGCACACGCACACACAAACGGAAGATCCTATCTTTTTTTTCCCAATAAGCCACACAAGATACATATATATATATATATATTAGCAGCCGCTGCATTAGTAGTGAAAAGGGCAGACGTGACTGGTGACATAACGGAGAGAGGAAGTAGAGGAGGAAACTCCCTCTTCAACTGCTGTCCATCTGCGCAGTAATTCACATTTGGAAAGAAGAAAAAAAAGTATATATTAGTGTCTCCTCCGCAGCGATAATGATACATCTCTCGCGAACACGCTTCACTCGTCCCGCATGCATCAGCCACATGCCGTCCACTTTGCCCTACTTCGATGTGTGTGTCATTGGCGCCGGTCCCGCTGGCATCGCGGCAGCCCTCCGCGCTGTGGACTACAACAAACGGGTCTGCCTGGTGGAGGCAAAGCGCATTGGTGGCTGTGACTTGTGGAATGGCGCCCTTCAGTCGAAGACGCTGTGGGAAATGTCGAAGTACGTCTCCTCCCTTTCCGGCAAGGCTGCACAGCGTGTGTTCGATGAGACCACCATAGGGGAAATTCAGCGTAAGTTGGACCTTTCAAGAGTGCGGCACGCCCTCAACGAGGTGAGCTCAGTTCGAGAAACGCAAACAATGGAGCTGCTGCGGGCTGCTGGGGTTACGACAGTGTTCGGAAAGGCCATGTTTTCCTCGCCGAATGAATTAGACGTTCATAGCCCCAGCACAAACGAGTATCATGTACTCACAGCGGATTACTTTATTATCGCTACAGGCTCAGTGCCACGGCAGCACGAGTTTGTCACAGTGGACCACCGCCGAGTAGTAACAACCGACACAATCATGCAACTTCCCATTCCGTCAAGCCTGGTTATTATCGGAGCTGGCGCCGTGGGATGTGAGTTTGCCAGCATATACGCAAACTTTGGCCGCACGGAGGTCACCATTATCGACAAAGCCAGACGCATCCTGCCAAAGGAGGACGAAGATATTGCAAACTTTGTGGAAGAACACCTCGCAAAGCGCGGAGTGCGCATCCACCACACCTGCACCTTATTTGACTTGGAGTCGTGGGAGGAGAGCGAAGAAATAGGCGGGTGTGTCTACAGTGTGCGGCACGATGACAAAACCAATAGCCACAACGAGGCTCTAGTAGAAACTTACGAGGCGGAACGGGCCCTTGTGTCGTTGGGTCGTGTGCCGAACCTCTCAGGCCTTGGTCTCGAGAACACTGCGTGCAAAGTAACCGGGGGACAAGTGGCGCTCGATGTGTTTGGCCGCTGCGTCCCTTACGAACATATTTATGCCGTCGGCGATGCCTCCGCAGATCGCGGGTTGGTGAACCTCGGTGAGGCTCAGGGCCGTGGCGCTGTTGACCACATTTACAGCGAAAGGCCCCAGCGACCTGTCAACTCCTCCCTCCTCACGAACCTCTCCACCATTTTGTTTCTCGAAGAAGAGATGGCGTGTGTGGGGCTCAACGAGGAGCACTGCCGCGCGCTTGGCATTGGTTACATTGTCGCCCGCTTCGACTACTCCCACCTCAGTCGTGCCATTGCCATGGGCGGGGCTCAGGGGTTCTGCAAGGTGGTCGTGACGAACGACAGAGAAAGCGACTGCTCGGCGTGCGCGCAGTAGGGGCCCACGCTGGGAGTATTGTGGAGGTGGCCTCGCTCGCCATTCGGCAGTCGGACTCGGCATACTCGTTGCTGAAGCTGACAGCAGCCTACCCAGCCGTGGTGCAGGGGTTCGTTGAGTGCATCCGCATGATTCTCGGACGGTCCAGCACGAAGCCGAACACAACGCCCAACGCGACGCTCAGAGAGTGGCACCCACCGCACGGCAAACGTGGGAGGGGATACGGCCCAGAAGGAATTGAAAGCGGCTCATCAGCGCCTGAAGTGGCGTACCAGCAGAGGGAAATGGAGCGGGAACGGGAAGCGACGCGGCTGGAGCAGGCGGCAGTGCGGCAAAGTTTAGACGCAACTAACTCCGCCACGTAGCGAGTGTTAGGCACAGCGCGGTGAGTTTTGAGGCAGCGATGGATGGGGGGTGCGTGGATGTTGATTGCATCCTCTCCTTCACCCCGGCGTGCTTGCAGAGCGTACTCATTTGTGAAAATGTGCGCATTTTGTTCAGATGGAGAAACATCATTTGTATGTATTGGTCATTCGTTCGCCCGGTGGAAATGCAGGGCCAGGGTTGAGGAACTACTCGGGTGATATATTTTTTCAGTCCCTTGTGTGTGTGCGTGAGTGAGTGAGTGTTATTTCGCCTTCAGGTGTGTTTGCCGCAAACCTCCCTTCCTCCCACAAGGAGATTGGAGAGGTATCAGTTCATCGTGTGTGACCCGATCTCCGTCACTGTGATGCGGTCGCAGTGGTTTTATTTTGGGTTTTTCTTTGGCAAAAGCGCGAACCATCTTCGCCGTGTCACAGTGGCCGCAAGACAGAAAATCGAAATGAGGTGGAAGCAGCATGGAAACGTCAGTAAAAAAAAAAACGCTCTATTGGTGCTATTTTCTTTCTGTTGCTAAAGTGATTTCAAGAAAATGTAAAGTTGGGTGCCGGGAGGAGCGGAGAATGGAGGAAAAAAAAAAAAAAATGAAACATCCCTGTGTCTGTTGTTGATGTGTATTTTACACGCTACTCAGTCCTATTACCAAACATACGTGGCACTCGATTCGTTTCATTCAACTTATCCCCATGTGTCTCTTCCTGATTATCATCTTCGTAGTCACTGCCTGAAGTTTCCTCTACTTTTTCCTTCTCATCACATTAGTGCCTCGGTGTGTAGTCGAAGGTTCGAGGATCGGAGGACTGCACGCAAGTGGAGCGGCAACCGCCAGTTAAGACACGACAAAGGGGCAAAAAGCTGCTGCAACTAAGCAGGCGGAGACGAGTGAGGGAATTAGTAATACGTCTGAGGAGAAAACGTGTAATATCGTGTGGGCGTAGCCCAGGGAGGTCGGCCAGCCGTGAAGCTCAACCACGCAGCCTCCGCATCGTCGCTCGACTGATAGTGAAGGGAATTGTAAACATCCGGTTTGAAACATTCTTTTGAGAAAAGTGGCATCTTCAACATCACTCGGAATCCGACTCAACGAACCGCAAGCGCTGTGAGGAGCAATTTGAGACGGCAATATTAAAAGAGGGGGCGGGTTTTTTAGAAGCTTGAGGAAAGGAAGAAAGAAAAGGGGGAACAGGGAAAATTTTGAATTAATAGGAAGAGGCAAATGAGCAACCGCTCAGTTTTTATGAACTGTGACGAGATCATCAAGAAACTCTTGCTCAGCCCAACACACAACACCGCCGCGACGCATGGAAGCTCTGGTGAAGATGGGAGCAACAACCACCGGACATACACGCGAATGTCGCGGCTCTCTGCGTTTCAGTCTGGTCGCCCGCATGAAGGCAATGCCCGGCCCGACAGCAGCGGTGCGGCACGAGAGGACCTCACCGAAGCCGAGGTACGGTGGCTTGTGATGGAGTCCCGGGCGCTGTTCATGTCGCAGCCGATGCTGATAGAAATCGCCGCACCCGTGCGGATTTGCGGGGACGTGCACGGGCAGTACTCGGACCTCCTGCGGTTGTTTGACCTCGGCGGCTACCCGCCGCGCGCGAATTATATATTCCTCGGTGACTACGTGGACCGGGGCGACCAGTCGCTGGAAACCATTTGCCTCCTCCTCGCGTACAAGTTGCGCTTCCCCGAGTCCTTCTTTCTTCTTCGTGGCAACCACGAGTGTAGTAGCATTAACCGTATCTACGGTTTCTTCGACGAGTGCAAGCGGCGCTACAGCGTGCGGCTCTGGAAACAGTTCACTGATACGTTCAACTGCATGCCGGTAGCTGGGCTTGTGGAGGGGCGGATTCTCTGCATGCACGGCGGGCTTAGCCCTGAGCTCAGTACCCTCGACCAAATACGCCGCATCCTGCGACCCACTGATGTGCCTGACAGCGGGTTGATTTGCGACCTTCTCTGGTCCGACCCGAGCACGGACCTCGGGGGTAATTGGGGAGAGAACGATCGCGGTGTGTCGTGGACATTTAGCGAGAGTGTCGTGAAGGATTTCAACAAAAGTTTGACCTCGACCTCATTTGCCGCGCACACCAGGTGGTTGACGCGGGGTACGAATTCTTCGCAGCGCGGCAGTTGGTAACTGTTTTCTCCGCGCCGAACTACTGCGACGAGTTTGACAACGCCGGGGCCTTTATGTGTGTGGATGAAAATCTTGTGTGTAGTTTCATACAAATTGAGCCGATACGCACTCTGCTGAAGTATTTCTTTTAGTGACGTGTGAGGTATTTTGGTTGTTGTCGTTGTTTTCCTTCTGTGACGATTATCCCTAGCAAGGTTCCCGGGTGTCATGGCCAACATAGAGAAGTGCACGTGGGTTTATTTGTGGACTCGCAGAGATGATGAAATCTCGTGGAGGAATGGGAAGAAAGCAGATTAGAGAGCCGAGCCAAAATCCAATCGGAATTGTTTTATAACTCTGCTCAGCTTACGTGAGAAGGCGCTGGACCTCCTTCAGGCGCCACCTGCTCCGCTCCTTTCCTAACCACGGCACAACTCCTCCACACAACAGCAAAAACAACAACCTCGGCGCTTCCCTCAGGTTTGTTACCACAAAACCCCTCCCCACATACGAGTGAATGTTGAATCCATTTTTCTTTTTTTTGTTTTCCGCAACTCTTCCACGCCGAATCTTTCCTTTTGTTTCTTATTGTTCCTTATTATTAAATGTATTGTGAGTTGTTGTTTTTTTCTTTCTTATTGTTGGCTCCGGCTTGCTGGTCCTCCTTTTGGAAGAGCGGCTCGTTGGTTCCTCATGGTTTGCTTGCTTCTTATCCACCGACGTGCACCGCTCAGAAGAAAACAGCACCGTCTAGTGAGGAGGAGGGAGGGAAGCGCAATAAACCGGTAAGGAAGGAAAGTCTGCAAAAAAATAAAAAACATGACGGCTGAGAAGACATCACCGCATGTGCACAGCCCACTGGGATCCTGATCCGTACGGCTCACGCCACCATCGCAACACTTTTCTCTAACTTATCACTGCCGTTAGTTCTGTTACGACGCCTTGAGCGGAAAGGGAAAGCTTTCCTGCAGGCGCAAAGCACTCCCGCAACGCGCAAAGGCAAAAGGGAAAAGGTTCATATTTAGGGGGGAAGGACAGTTTTCAGCAGGGTTTTCTCTGCTCTTACTGTTGCTTCTGGTGGTTTCTTCCGCACGGAGGAGACCAAATAAAAGATACAGTTCCATCAATTAAAAAGGCACAGCTAAGGGAAAAGAGGGGAAAAGATGTCGGGCGGCGCCCCTCTACCGCCCTCCCACATGGAGCTTCAGAAAGTAAATGAGGTGCAGTTTGAAATTTTCAAGGAAAGGCAAATAAAAAGCTACGCCGTATGTCTAGTCGAGCACGCCAAATCATACGAGCGCGGGAAGCCAGTACGGGGAGGCATCAACGACCTCCGCATGGGCACCACGGATTTTGAATTTGCGTGTGAGACGTGCCACCGGAAGCACCCCGAGTGTCCCGGCCACTTTGGCTACATTGAACTCGCTGAGCCCGTTTTCAACATCGGTGTTTTTGATCTCGTGCTTCAGGTGCTGAAGTGTGTTTGCAAGTCATGCGGTGCGCTACTCCTCAACACGCGAGCGGATGACGTGCACAAAAAGCTGCACAACCTGACAGGCCTCAGCCGCCTCCGGCAGGCGGCAAAAATGGCCGAGACGAAGTGCCGCATGTCCACCGACCTCGAGGATGAAGTTGGTGATGACGGCCTCAATGGGAGTTCCTTCGGCGGCGGCGCAGTGGCAGGTGCGAGAGCGGCGCGCGGCTGTGGTGCCTCTCAACCCCGTGTGAGTCGTTTCTACGGTATTTACCCAACGCTTATTGTCAAAGCGGTTCATGGGGATCAGGACGCCGAGTGGCATGCTGACAAGGTTCGTCAAGTTCTGGACCGCGTGTCGGATGAAGACGCCCGCCTCATGGGATTTGACCCGCTGCGCTGCCACCCGCGCGATCTTGTGCTCACAGTCCTTCCGGTCCCGCCGCCGCAGGTGCGGCCCGCCATTTCATTTGGCGGCCTAAAGTCCGATGACGAGCTAACGCACCAAATCATGGCAATCGTTAAGCGTAACAACCAGTTGCGGAAAGACAAGGAATCCGACGTGCAGGCTGCGATTGACCGCAGTAGGGCGTTGCTGCAGGAGCACGTCGCGACGTATTTCAACAATTCATCCACGTACTACAAGCCAACGAAGGTAAATGATTCGAAGAAGCTTAAATCTTTGACAGAGCGACTAAAGGGAAAATATGGGCGGCTGCGTGGAAACCTTATGGGAAAGAGAGTAGACTTTTCCGCCCGAACTGTCATCACAGGCGACCCGAACATTGATGTGGATGAAGTCGGCGTCCCCTTCTCCGTCGCAATGACCCTAACATTCCCCGAGCGAGTGAATACAGTCAACAAAAAGCGACTGACGGAGTTTGTACGTCGTGAGGTGTATCCCTCAGCGAACTACATCCACCACCCCAACGGCACTATTACGAAGCTCGCGTTGCTTCGCGACCGGTCGAAGGTGACCCTCAACATTGGGGACATTGTGGAGAGGCATGTGATTAACGGAGATGTTGTGTTGTTCAACCGGCAGCCAACACTGCACCGCATGAGTATGATGGGCCACCGCGTGCGGGTTCTCAACTACAACACCTTTCGTCTCAATCTCTCTTGCACGACACCGTACAACGCAGACTTCGACGGCGATGAAATGAACCTCCACGTACCGCAGAGTTTGTTGACAAAGGCGGAGCTGATTGAAATGATGATGGTACCCAAGAACTTCGTGTCACCCAACAAGTCAGCGCCGTGCATGGGAATTGTGCAGGACAGTCTGCTCGGAAGCTACCGGCTGACGGACAAGGACACATTTCTTGACAAGTACTTCGTGCAAAGTGTGGCGCTGTGGCTGGACCTCTGGCAGCTCCCCATTCCTGCGGTGCTAAAGCCGCGGCCGCTATGGACCGGGAAGCAGGTGTTTTCGCTCATCCTCCCGGAGGTCAACCACCCGACCACGCCACACGACAAACCACCCTTCCCACACAACGACTCCTCGGTAATGATCCGGCGTGGTGAGTTGCTCTGCGGTCCGATCACGAAGGGCATCGTTGGAGCCGCTCCGGGCTCGCTCATTCACGTTATATTTAACGAGCAGGGCTCTGACGAGGTGGCACGGTTCATCAACGGTGTGCAGCGCGTGACAACGTTCTTCCTCCTCAACTTTGGATTCAGCGTAGGCGTGCAGGACACCGTAGCGGATACCGACACGCTGCGCCAAATGAACGAAGTGCTGGTGAAGACGCGTGAAAATGTGGAGAAAATTGGTGCTGCGGCCAACAACCGCACACTGAACAGAAAGGCCGGTATGACGCTCCTGCAGTCCTTCGAGGCAGACGTCAACAGCGCACTCAACAAATGTCGTGAGGAGGCCGCTAAGAAGGCGCTGAGCAACGTGAGGCGTACCAACAGCTTCAAGGTGATGATTGAAGCCGGAAGCAAAGGAACAGACTTGAACATATGTCAAATTGCTGTATTTGTCGGGCAGCAGAATGTCGCGGGAA
Organism: Trypanosoma congolense; assembly: GCA_002287245.1. NCBI lineage: Eukaryota > Euglenozoa > Kinetoplastea > Trypanosomatida > Trypanosomatidae > Trypanosoma > Trypanosoma congolense. The sequence goes on along the minus strand of NHOR01000058.1, from coordinate 71,804 downwards.
GCCGCATCCCGTTTGGTTTCCGCCGCCGCACGCTCCCTCATTTATGCTTGACGACTACGGCGAGACATCGCGTGGTATGGCAAATCGTGGTTATGTTGAAGGTCTGAAGCCGCATGAATTCTTCTTTCACACGATGGCTGGGCGCGAGGGGCTCATTGATACCGCCGTGAAAACCTCTGACACGGGCTACCTGCAACGCAAGCTCATCAAAGCGCTGGAGGATGTCCATGCAGCGTACGATGGCACCGTGCGAAACGCCAATGAAGAGCTCATTCAGTTCATGTACGGCGAGGATGGACTTGATGGGGCCCGCATTGAAGGAGGGCAACTGTTCCCGCTCCCCTTCCGTGACAACAAGGAAATGGAGCAAATGTACAAATACGAGTACGAGGCGGATGGCACCTTCACTGGGAAGGTCGGTGGCAATTACATGGACCCACACGTAAAGAAGATGCTGCGCGCCGACCCGGAGAACGTGCGTAAGCTGCACGGAGAATATGAACAGCTGATGGCGGACCGTGAGTGGTCGCGGAAGATGTTGGACCTTGAGGACCGTGAAAAGCTGAAGCTCAACCTCCCCGTGAACCCTGGTCGACTTATTCAGAACGCACGGAGCACGATGGGGAAGCGCAGTCAGGTTTCCAACCTCAGTCCCATCACCATCATCGACCACGTGCGGAAGCTGCAGGAGGACCTGATGAAACTCTTCCCATCGTACCATCGGGATGCTGACAGGCGTATCACCAATGTTCTGAGTCGTCAGCGCATTGAGAGTGCGCTCACACTCTTCAACGTTCACCTCAGACAACTGCTAGCGTCAAAGCGAGTGCTCAAGGAGTACAAACTCAACGACAAGGCGTTTGAGTATCTGCTGAAGGAAATCCGGACAAAATACCACCAGTCACTCGCCACACCAGGCGAAAACATTGGAGCGATCGCTGCGCAGTCGTGTGGTGAACCTGCTACACAAATGACGCTCAACACCTTCCATAACGCCGGCATTTCTTCAAAGAACGTCACGCTTGGTGTGCCGCGACTCTTAGAACTTCTCAACGTCTCGCGACATCAAAAACACGCGAGTATGACAGTGACCCTGTTCCCGCCGTGGGATAAAAAGCGTGTGGCGCAGAAGGCTCAACACCTCATCGAGTACTGCACGCTGGAGAGCATCACGCAGCGGATTCAGTTTATATACGATCCTGACCCACGCCACACCGTTGTGGAGGTCGACCGTGACATCCTCGAGCTGGAGTGGGATGTGATGGACGAAAGTGATGCAGAGCAGCGGGTGCGTGAGGTGGAGGAGGGCTCGCCATGGGTGGTGCGGCTCGAACTCGACGTCGATATGGTCACCGACAAGGCGCTTGACATGAAGGATGTGAAGCAGGCTATACAGCGCGTCGACACTAATTACATCATCGAGACGGGAATGGCGAACAATGTGCGCAGACGCACCATTCGCCTGCGATCGCGGACGAACGATGGAGCTGACTCCATCCCAAAGCTAAAACGTGACATCCCCGCCCTGCTCGCACGCGTGCACCTGCGCGGTATCCCAGGCGTGCGCCGGGCGTTGCTAAAAGACACCACCAAATTTACCGTGGATGAAAGCACAGGAAAGCTGACAGGTGAGAAGACGTGGGTGATAGACACCGACGGCACGGCGCTGCGGCGTGCTTTCATTGGAGTCGTGGGAGAAGATGGTAAAAATATCATCAATGCAACCAAGACGAGTAGTAACAAAGTACCCGAGGTGTGCAGCCTCCTCGGCATTGAGGCAGCGAGGTACCGAATGCTTACGGAGCTCCGCGAGGCCTACCTTGCGTACGGCCTTAACATTAACTACCGCCATTACACCATCCTGGTCGACACGATATGCCAACGCGGGTATCTGATGGCCGTCTCACGCACAGGAATCAACCGCTCCGACACATCCGGTCCGTTGATGCGCTGCTCCTTTGAGGAAACGGTGAAGGTGCTCATGGCAGCGGCCTCGTTCGGCGAACACGACCCGGTGCGCGGCGTGTCGGCAAACCTTGTGCTGGGCAATCAAGCGCGTGTGGGCACAGGGCTGTTTGACCTCATCATTAACATGCCCGCGCTACAGCAGGCGGTGTCACAGGAAGACGCGGTTGCCCCAGGCAAAAATGTGAACGTATACCACGGGCTCGGGTCGACATTGCAGCAGAACCTCCAGTCCTCAATGGTGTATCGACCGCGGGAGAATGACGCAACACCGTTCGTAAACGATGCGAGTATCTTCTTCCACGGTGGGCCGGCTGGCGGCTCCTCTTCTGCTCCGGCAACGGCCTCTGCGCCACTTAACCCCTCACTGCCGTACGGTGGCCGGTTTGAGGCGAGCACAGTGCACCACAGTCAGATTTATCCCTCGGCCTCCGTCACGGAGTACAGCGCGAGGGAAGTCAGCTACTCGCAGCAGTACAGCGTGGCCTCCGCCAGTGCCTTCAACCCAATTTCTACGCACCTGCCGTCGACGGCGCAAGTTAGTGCCGACTACAGCGCCATGTCTCCTATCACTTACAGTACAGCGTGGCAGCGCCTTCCATGCACACTTCATTCCCAAGGAGCGAGACTTCGATGGCGACGCCCAGTGTCAACAGGGAGCAAAGTACCTCAGCGCCGTATATGCCCTCTGCCATGTCCAGCACAGCGCTACCGTCGCACGCATACGCCAGCACGGAGGTGGACCTGCTGCCCAGCGACAACTCGCGCTCGCAGTCAGCTCTCTACGTCCCAACGTTCTCACCAGCACACGCTGGCGCTTCCACGCATCACAACGAACCGGGAGATCGGCAGCGGGCGGGCGGCACGGCGGCAGCGGAGGACGAGGACCTCTCCGTGAATTATTTGCCCACAACGCAGGTGCAAAGTTCCGCAGTGCCACCGGCAGAGTACGTTGACGAGGAAGAAGAGGAGCAGTGACGTGTTTGAAAAACAAAAAAAATGTCTTGGCAAATGCCCCTCATGCATAAACAATGCTTTCTTGTGTATGTGTTTGTGTATGGGGGTCGCACACAATTTGTAAGTGTCGCTGGGTGTTTGTGTGACGTAAGCAGGAAGTGACGAATGAGCGGAAAGAGACACACGGAGGGAACTTGGTTGAGGCATGCGAGAGGAACCAACATCGGCTGAGGAGTAATTAATAAAACTCGCCTTTCACATTTACCCTTCGCGTGCAATGGCCCCCACCCTGTGTGGATAACTTCTGTTTTCTTTCGTTCTTTAAAAAAAAAAAAATCGTTCTTTCCCATACGTGTTTAAACTGAAGGACTTAAGCAGGAACGTATTGAAAAGAGCGTAGAAAAGGAAACTAAAGAAAAAAAAAAGAATGCCGATGGTAAAAAAAAAAAAAAGTGGCAGAGATGGAAAGAAAAAGGAAAACTGTTGCTATGTTAAGAAAACGTAGTGTGCTCCAAACCCCTAACGTCGTACTGTTCTCCATCACTATCATGCCAGAAGTGCGTGACGCGTGGCACCACTCACTGTTATGTGCCCCCTTCTCTTCCTTTGGTATGTGGTTATTATTACTATTACTATCACTTTGCTCTCTGGCCCTTAACGATGCAACTAGAAGATTAGCTACAAAAGCATTCAAAGAAATATAACATAACAATATTAATAAGGAAAGAAAAGGAGCAAAAAAGAAAAAAAAACAAAGACTCTCTACTATCACTTAGCAAGCACCATACATCTCTGTGAAAGTGAATTTCCAGCGTGTGTGTGTGTGTTTGTTTGTTTGTTGCCACTAATTAAAAAAATAAAGTCAACACTAAGCAAATAAGAATGCGCAGGGGAACTATTGTCTGCGCTTTGTTGGGCCTGGTGGCGGCGGCTACCGTACAGGGCACTATTTACTTTCATGAGAAGTTCACCAGCATCAACCACTGGACACCATCCAAGGCTCGCAGCGACTACGGCAAAGTGGAGCTGTCTGCTGGAAAGTTTTTCGCAGACGCTGAGAAGAGTAAGGGCCTGCGCCTCACAGAAGATGCACGCTTCTACGCCCTCTCCACACCGCTTCCCACCCCCATTTCCAACGAGAAAAAAGACTTTGTTGTGTCTTTCTCCGTAAAGCACGAGCAGGGCCTGCGGTGCGGCGGTGGTTACATCAAACTCATGCCCAACATGGACCCCGCTGAGTTTAAGGGTGAGACGAAGTACTGGCTCATGTTCGGCCCGGACCGCTGCGGCTATAACAATAAGATCCACATCATCATTAATTACAACAACACCAACATGGAGTGGAAGAAGCACCCCAGATACCCCGATGACAAGCTGACGCACGCCTACACGCTGCACATCGCCCCTGACAACTCGTACAAATTCTACCTCGACGGTTCCCCGACGGAGAAGGGCAACCTGGAGGATGACTGGGACTTCCTCCCCCCGAAGGAGATTGAAGACCCGGAGGACAAAAAGCCTGCCGACTGGGTGGACGCAAAGACCATCGATGACCCCGAAGACAAGAAACCTGACGATTGGGACAACGAGCCCGAAACCATCGTCGACCCCGATGCAAAGAAGCCCGACGACTGGAACGACGCCGAGGACGGCACGTGGGAGGCGCCAATGATCCCGAACCCGAAGTCCAAAGGGCCATGGTCCCCGCGTAAGATCACAAATCCCGCTTACAAGGGGCCGTGGGCGCCGCGCAAGATTGCGAACCCCGCCTACAAGAGCGACCCCAACCTCTACATGATTCCCGAACCCCTCACGCATGTGGGCATCGACGTCTGGCAGGTGGAGTCCGGCAGCATTTACAAAGACATCGTCGTGGGCGATGATTTGAAGGAGGTTCTGGATATTGTGCAGAGCACGTACGGGGACATGAAGAAGGCTGAGGAAGAGGCATTTGATGCATTCGAGAAGAAGGAAGAAGAGGAAAGGAAAAGTAAGGAAGCGAAAGAGGAGGAAAAGAAGGAAGAGGAAAAGAAAGAAGAAGAGGAAAAGAAGGAGGAAGAGAAGAAAGAGGAGGAAAAGAAAGAGGAAGGGAAGAAAGAAGAAAAGGCGGATCTGTAGAAAGCATGGTGACCTTTTGAGTTTCTGAACAGATTGATGCTTTTTTTTATATTAATTTATTTTCTGGTTGTTGTTTTTCTTTTATTGTTGCTTGTTCGTTAGTTGGGTCCCGGTCGGTTATGCGCGTGCATTCATGGCCACAAGCCATTGACCACCAAACGCCATACTGACAGTTAAAAAAAAAAAAAGAAAGGGAGGAAAAAGAAAAAGAAGAAAGAAAAAAGAAAATATATTTATGAGGCAGGTTGATAATGTAAATGGAATTATTTATTTACTTATGGCTGAAATTTCAAGAAAAACAAAACAAAAAGAAGGCTACGTAATGTGGGAGAAGCAGTCATACGATAAATGCAAGCCGAGGGATAATGGGGGATGCCTATGCTGTGCGAGCTGTAAAGGGAGGGATGTAAGGCGAGACGGAGGTGATCAAAACAGGATTGTGTGCATTGCAGGGGAGCTATGGGGGCAGGAAGAGCACGCACTGGAAGCTGCACAGGGCACACAACGCCATTGCTACAACCCCACACCGGCGGTCCCAGTTGGGGGCGTGGTGGGGGGAGGAATTATAAACTTTTACGGTGCCATTTTTGAGATGTGCTGGGGGCTTTTATTTCTTCCCATTGGCTTCCTTCCAGGCCTCACCCACCTGCGGCATTGTTCAACGTTGTGTTGTGGGGCCTCTTTAGTGTTCAGCATTTCCCTCTTTTGCCCCTCACCCCTCTCTCTAACCAAAGAAAACAGTTTTTCTGCCGTAATTGAGAGGAGGGCATAATACCGAGTGGAGACCGCATGAAAGAAGAAGAAAAAAGGTATTGAGGAAAGAAGGACACGAGGCGAGGCGAGAAGGAGCAGGACGGTGATGCAAAGTCATGCAGCGCTTACTCAACTCCCTTTCCGTTCAGTGTATTCACTTTCCCCTGCTTCTTATTAATTCACCACATTTTCCATCCCGTGTGGTCATCTCTTTTTTGTTGTTGTTTAGCCGGACCCACTTCCTTTCTTACCCTTACTGTGCTCCACAGCAGACGCACGTCGCCCTTCGTATTGCCCGTGAACGTGCTGGTCGTGTCAGGTGCACGATATGGAGTGTACGACTTTCATGCGCTGCTTTGCGAACTGCTGGTTCTTTTGGTACATAATTTTTCCCTCTTTATTTCCTTTGTTCTTTCTTTCTTTTTTTCTTCTCGCTTATCCCGTGAAGTGCTTCACACCCTTCGAGGTCCTCTCGCCGCCACCAGCGGCAGTAGCAGGCAATTCCAGTTTTTAGGAAAGGAAGGGGTTTTTTTTCAGGGCCCACGGGGAGAAATAAAAAGGAATAAAAACAAACGCAAAACAAAAGAGGCAATAGGGAGGGGAAAAAATAAAAGGGAAGCGAGCAGCCGTTACATACCGACATTCGCTGCTCTCTTATAGAAAAATACCCGTGCCGTACAAAAGTGGAGAAAAGCGCAAGGCCCTCAGTACACACGTCAGGAGGGAAAGCGGGAGGTGGACTGCAGATAAATTTAAAGGAAAAATTAGGTGAAGGAACCTGAGCAATAGAGAAGTGAAGGAAGGCGGGAGACACATCCTCCACTCGACAGCCTGACCCACCACTCGGCGGGAGAATATCGATATTGGCAGCAGTTTAGGCTCGGCGAATATTATTTTGAAGAGGGGAAGAACAAATAGAGAAGAAAAAGGAAAGAAGGACTCGTCTTTCTTTACGGAAGCACGCACACATAGTCGTTTAACAACAATAGAAATCCTCCAGCCAGCACTGAGCAGCGGCGAAAACAAAAGAAAAACACAAAAAAAATAGAGGAATATGGCGTCCTCGCTGCACCAGAAACTGTTTCGAATCCCAAGCAACATCGCCGTCTCCGTTGGCCTCCACTGGGACTTCGTTGGCTCCGACCCGGTGATCTCGACCTGAGCGCCGTGTCCTTCAGCAGTGAGGGCGTGCTGCTCGACGTGGTCTTTTTCAACCACCCCTTCCCCGTCGGCACCGATGAGGCGGCGCTGCGCGACTGCGAGTTGCTTGTGGACCCGCAACAGCTGCCGTATATGTTCATGAGCGGCGACAGTCGTATCGGCGGTGAGGAGGAGAACCGACTGCCAGGCCTTGCGCTCGCCGCCCGCCGCCGCGCCTTGCAAATGCGGACCGGGAAAAGCGATGAACTGCGGCGACTGAGCGTCATAGAGTCGATATTCTCTCGTATCTACGACGAGGCCGACCTGGAGGAAGTGGAGAAAGTGCTGAACGACAAACGTGGCTGTGGGTTTTTGTTCGACGAAGAAGGACGCGCAGTGCGCAGTGGAAACGCTCGCGAGATGTGTGACGAGTCCGTCACATTTGTCATGCACAAAATCCCTTCCGATGCCGCGGCTATATTTCTAGTTGTAACAAGTTATAACGGTGCTGACTTTTCGGTGCTTCCCTCTGTCAGGCTGGTTGTAGTCAATGAAATGACAAACGAAAAGGTGGGCACAATTGACCTCAAACACGCCACGGGGAATGGCACGGCGAACCTCGCGTGTATGCTCTGCCGCGTTCCTACAAAACCAAGTAGCAGTGCCGCACCCAACGCTAATGGCACCTCGGCCAACGAGGCAGTGAGGATAAGCGATGGTCCCCCTCAGATGTGGGATTTGCGTGAGCTAAACATTAGGACCTTTGGCTACACCTTTGTGGACGTGCTGCCCACCATGCTGGACGTCCTCGGGTTGGAGGCAAACTCTCATGGCAGCGCCGTGTGGCAGCTGCCCGACTATTCCTTATCGAAGGAACTGTTCGGAGGTTAACGCAGCCGCTCTCGGACGTGCGCTTCGGTGTCGGTTGGACTGGTGAGCACGATCTGGATGCGTTCATGGTTATGTTGGATGAAAAGAATAACTACGTCGATCATGTCTGCCCAAAGCCGGTGAAGCTGCAGTCGACGTTCCCACATACCGCCGCCACTCGGGCGACGCGCTTAATGGGTACGGTGCGATAGGTGATGAGGAGTTTATTGACTTAGTCGTGTACCGCCTGCCACCGGAGGTACATACGGTTATATTCGGCGCGTGTTACGTGGAAAGCAGCCGCAAAACGAAGAGCATCGTCGATGTGCCCGAGTTGTACATGCGGCTACAAAACCGATCGGCAGCATGGCCGAATGCTATCGAAGTTGACCGGTGGAACATTCACTGTGAAATGAAGGAGGAGAGGGAAGAGAGAAAAAGAGAGCGGGAGGCAAGGCGTAGCGGGAGCTGCCGGCGGACGGCCTCAATCAGCAGCAGCGTTCTAGAAATGCCAAGCGGTACCTCCCCTACGAGTATAAGGGCCCGGACGACAAGACATACCCCGTGCAGGTGCTTGTGCTCGGCATGATGGTGAAGACTGGTGAGTCCTCCATGGCTGAGCTTTACCCGGAGGCGTGCTCACAGCAGCGGAGGCAGGAAGCGGAGGAAATGGGCTCCGATCAAGGCGATGGGACACCGCGGGGTTCAGGCGCCCCGGGGCCGTGGGACCGTAGTGGCGGGTTCCCGCCGGATGAGGCCGTTGTGTCTGTCTTTCAGAACCTCCCCATCCACGAGTACATCCCGACTGGTCGAATGAAGGGCTTCACGGAGATGATGCCTTACATGCGCTGCATTGCAAAATACTGCCGTAGCAGAACTAGCGGGAGCGTGAACGCCAATGGCAGCATGAGTGGCACGATGACCAACCCGCTGCGGCTACAGGTTGGTCAGTCACAATTAGACACGCAAATATCCATTTGGGACCATCTGCGGGAATCCACCGCAGTGCTTTCCTACCATGCCGTGAAAGTCCAATTCCTAGAAGTACAGAACCTTCAGCCAATGCTGCCACACACGTTCAAGTGTCACGGCGAGGCGTGGGTCTGTGAGAAGACGCCATTCTCGGAGTGTCGCTCACTCGGCGTGTACGATCGGCCCACCTTCCGCACGCCATACCTCATGAACCGGCAGGACATGCGGTGGGACGAGGGAAACCCCAGCACTGCCGCGGTTCTGTTCGTGCGTGAGTTTGACCGCATCCGGGTGTCATTTACGAACGGGCCGCCTTCGGGTACGTGGACATTGACCTCATGGAAATCGATGAGTTATGGGCGCACAATCATTCCTCAGACGCCATCGACCAGCGTTCCGGTGATGCGTATGACAGGTGGTTCCCGCTGAACTGCGGGACGCTGACCGGCGGCCTGGTGCGCCTGCGGCTGTCGCGTGTGCCGATTGGAGAGGCTCTCGAAGAGTCCGAGCAGACCATCGCGGAGAACAAAAGAAAGCGGCGGGAGTACGCCACAGCTGTGGGAAACGAAAGGAATGAAGCCGTTAGAGAAAGCTATAGCGGGCCGTGTTGTTTGATGTGAGGCCGCTAGCGGTAATGGCGGCGGTGGGGATTATTTGAGATATTCGTTTTTTTTTTGTAAATATCTCTCAGCACTACCCGGCCGTTGTGTTACGCGGATTATGTATTTGTGTTCTTTTTTCTTATTCCTTTTTGCACCACCCTTCCCTTATTCTTCCCTTTATGAATGTTTGTTTTTTCCTGCATCTTATTTGTTAGATCGTGTGTAGAAGTGATGTATTAAGCTTTTTGATAACGTTCTTTTTTGATTGTTTGTGGGTGTTGGTGGCGGTGTTTCTCCCTTCTCGCTGTCCATACTGGCGCCTCGTGTCACGCTGCATATTTCAGTGGTGCTGGTAATGTTACATAGCGGTGCATTAGCCCACTTTTCGTTTGAACCACCGACTCATTCTCCCCACTCCCTCCCTCTCTCATGCGGGGAGACGAATGAACGATGGGGGGGAAAGTGATGAAAAGGAGGAGTAAAAACAACGCATTGAGCTCCGGTGCGGGACGGGTGCTCGCATGGATAATGAGCCGCCCTCACGTTTCATTACTATTACTATTATTGTTATTATTATTGGCTAACCCTTTGATACATATATATATATATATATATACTCTAACCTCCTTGTTTCTCTTTCTCCCACGCGTATCAAAATATTCCGCTACCGCTGCCTTCGCGTCTTCTCTTTTCTTCTTCTTTGTCACGTTCTGCTCTTCTCCCGGCATTGGCGAGTCGAGTGGAGTGTTCCGTATGGAATTGGTTGGCGTGTGGAGGGGAATACGCGATAAAAATGAAAGAAAAAGTACGAGGGAGGGGAATGACTGAGCGAGTTGTGTGGGATTTGTGCTTTTTCTGAGGAGCGATAGAACGTTTTTATTATATTTTTCCTTTCGTTGCCACGGCAATCGCTGCATCTCTCATAATGTCCGCCTTGTGCTTCTCCCTCCAGCAGCTGCTGACAACCGCATCTCTGCAATCACTTGGCTCATCTCGTACTTTTTGACTTTCCTTTTCGCCGTCGGTGTGAAGGTAAAACCGGCAGCAGCAGCACCACCACCACATCAGGAAAAAAATAATAATAATAATAAGCGCCCTCAATGGCAGACGAGGAAGTGTGTGACATCAAACTTGACCTCGAGAAGGAGTGTCTGGCCGACACCTGCCACCACAAGGTGCTCGCATACAACGCGTGCCTCGAGCGCATTAAGAGCGTCCCGGCCGAGAAGGAGCCGCACTGCTACCACCAGTACTTCGATATCATCCACTGCGTTGACGTGTGCGTAGACCCAAAACTTTGGCCAACGCTGGTGTGACGCGCGGGGCCATCAGGGAGCGGAGGCACAGCCGTGAAATAAATATTTGTTGACATATGGGGCGGTTTGACGTTATTAGTAGAAATTTGTACATGTTTGCTTTGAGCGCGTGAGTTTATGTGTTCGGTCGATCAATTGAGTTGGACATTGAGGGGAAATTTTTAGGAGCCTGGAGGTTGCAGTGAACGGGTACAGGTAAGTTTTGTTCGGGTATCTCTTGTCCCGTAGCAGTGTGACAGGCCCCTTTCACTTCGCGCTTCGTGTGTAGCAGCGGTTCAGGCAACCTCGCACACACGAGCAAAGCGTGCACTTTGCATCCCGTGTCCGCAAGACCTTTATTTTTTTTTCTCTTTGAAGAATGCTCATTTTTGTTTATTGGTATTATTTTTTAAAAAAAAAAAAAAAGCAAAAAAAAATAGAAAAAAAACTCTGTTATTCGTTTTTACTTACACTAGCGGATAGGAATGTGTGGCCCGTGGAATGGAGTGGCGGAATGCACACTGGCGTGAGGGGCATCAGATGTGATCACTTGCGTAGGGAGTTGCGGCAATCGTATTTACATTTATGTGCGTGCGTGTGTGTGTTTGCTTGTTTGCTACACTCATCGCAAGGTGTGACACGTGCCAACAATAATTCAGTAATAGCCATGTAGAGTTCCTCTGCACTTATCCCTTCTTCTTTTCCTTTTCTCTCTAAAACAACGCACGAAATAAATGCCCGATGCGCATGTCGTGGATGGGGGAAGAAATGCCTTTAATCACGGGAGCCGTAGCGGTTGGCCGCTCCCTTCTGCGCCGCCGCGTGGTACCGAAACGTTTCTTAGGCCGGAGACCTCACAGCAGTGGTGGGAACGGCTCAAGCGCCCCTGGCACCATCCGTGTCAACGCGACCACAATCGAAGGCAAAGACATCTCGTTCGCCGCCCCCTGCGGCATGACGCTGATGGAGGCCCTGCGTGACGTAGCCCGAGTGGACATTGAGGCCGCTTGTGATGGGACATGTGCCTGCAGCACCTGCCACGTGATCCTTCGCAAGGAAGACTACGAGAAATTGGAGGCACCGTCAGAGGACGAAATGGACATGCTCGACCTCGCCCCGCAGGTGACAGCGACCTCTCGATTGGCGTGTCAAATCAAACTCACAGAGGAACTCGACGGGATTACAATGAGGCTGCCGGACGAAACAAGCAACGAAATGAAGTAGCGGTGACTCATTTGCAGGGCACGCATGTGGGCCCTCACGCACCCCGCCCTGTGGGGATCGCTGTAATGTGGGAAGGTGTGTGGTATGCTTCTGAACTCAGCACTGTGGCGCTGTATCGTGCTCTTCCATTGAAGGCAGCGGAAGAAGATATCGAGAAACTTGTGCCGTAACCCGCCGTTTTTGTTGAGTGTGTGACCGAGCATATGCTCGACAGCTGTCAGTTGTGTTTTTAGCCTGCTGAAGCAGCAGGAGCATTGTGAAGGGAGCTGTGAACTGAGCCGGGGCACTTCAGTTGCCGTTTGGGTTTCACTTGAAATTCATACGAACAGCACACGAGGAAGGCCGTGAAGCCCCGGGTGACGGAACGGGTGGGCAACAAGCTTTCCATTAAGTTGCAGATACTTTTTCTGACATTTTGTCCTTTTATCATTGGCTTAGTGACAAGCACGCACACATGGATGAGCAGTGTTGTGGTTATATTCAAAAACCTGCCAGAAGCAGTTGGCTTCATCTGCTACGCCATTACCTTTGTTGTGTGCATCTGCAGTGCTGTGCTTAATCCGCTTTGTTGCAGTGTCTCCAGACGCCAAAAGCGCCGAAGGAAAACACGTGTCTGCACAGAATCACATAAGGACACATAATGCGTAGTTATCATCTAAGAAACATCGTTTTGCTTTTAGTACGGTCACTAGCGGCTTTGACCGTGCACCTCACCGAGTGAGGAGAGCACCACCGTCAATGAACACGCTTGAAACAATCATCCTCATAATCGGATGCGCCTCGCTTCCCATCCCTTCATCATGCCTTATCAATGCATTGCGTGACTACTCAGAGGACACCGCAATGAGTGCACTGTATTATGCCAAATCATCTTACTGTGCCAACCCACTCATTAGTAATTGGACCTGTAGGCCATGCAGCAACAACACACACTTCAAAGTGGCGGGGTGTTACGAAAATAGAACTGCCGGCACCTTGGTTTTCGTTGGGACGGACGATCGTAGCGTTGTGGTGAGCTTCAGGGGCACAATAAACATCAAGAACTGGGTGGAGGAATTAGTTATTGGGGCACACCGTTCCCGTACTCGGACTGCGCTGGCTGCCTCGTTCATGGTGGCTTTTTGCGTGCCTACGACTCGCTGAGGAGCTCCGTGCGGAAGACCCTGCGAGGCTCATTGAAGCCCATCCCGGGCTTCCGATCCTCATCACTGGGCACAGCCTTGGCGGAGCCCTGGCCCTCCTCACCGCGGTGGATGCAATCTCCAACCCGCCGTTGCCACCTTCAGCCATCGGTGGTGCCGTACCGCATGTGCGGCTGTACACGTTTGGGAAGCCGCGTGTGGGCAACCCACCTTTGCGCATTGGGTCAACGTGTTGTTTCATAGTGGTGGACACGAAGCGTACCGCATCGTACACAAGAGGGACGTTGTCCCGCACCTTCCGTTGGCCACCATGGGATTCCTGCATTCGGGCCAGAGTTGTGGTTTAACTATTCTCAGCCGCTGAAGTACGTGAACTGCAGTGACATGCAGGACGCCATCTCTCCCTCAGTGCTGTAAATGAGGACCAAAATGCAGCTTCAGGTGCACAGGCCCTCCGTTGCAGACCACTTGCGGTATCTTGGAGTTACCACAAGTGCTCTTTTAGCAGCACGGTAGAAAGCAACTTCACCTCTACGATCTCGGACGAAATGCTGAAATTGGTAGACGAAGAGCACGCACACACAAGCGGTAGGTAAGATGGTACGCCGCAATCAATGGAACATAACACCGTTACTTGCTTGACCAGACTAGCAATACACATGTTTTTTAATATTTTATGAAAACGGTTTCCCTCGCTTCCATTGTGAATACCGAAATGTTGTAAAGCCTTTTAGCTCAATTCATGATTTTATTGTGAAGGGCAGCAAGAGGAAAATAATTTAACAAATGCGCCGCTCCCGTTTGCAATGGCTAACGTTTTTGCTTTGGAGTGTCATCATCTGAGGAGTTGAAGGACGATATTTATCATGACGAAACTTAGAACCGTCATTTTCCCGCACGGTTTAGCTAACCGACTCATGTCACATTGGTGACTACTCAGAGGACACCGCAATGAGTGCACTGTATTATGCCAAATCATCTTACTGTGCCAACCCACTCATAGTAATTGGACCTGTGGCCATGCAGCAACAACACACACTTCAAAGTGGCGGGGTGTTACGAAAATAGAACTGCCGGCACCTTGGTTTTCGTTGGGACGACGATCGTAGCGTTGTGGTGAGCTTCAGGGGCACAATAAACATCAAGAACTGGGTGGAGGACATTAGTTATTGGGGCACACCGTTCCCGTACTCGGACTGCGCTGGCTGCCTCGTTCATGGTGGCTTTTTGCGTGCCTACGACTCGCTGAGGAGCTCCGTGCGGAAGACCCTGCGAGGCCTCATTGAAGCCCATCCCGGGCTTCCGATCCTCATCACTGGGCACAGCCTTGGCGGAGCCCTGGCCCTCCTCACCGCGGTGGATGCAATCTCCAACCCGCCGTTGCCACCTTCAGCCATCGGTGGTGCCGTACCGCATGTGCGGCTGTACACGTTTGGGAAGCCGCGTGTGGGCAACCCACCTTTGCGCATTGGGTCAACGTGTTGTTTCATAGTGGTGGACACGAAGCGTACCCATCGTACACAAGAGGGACGTTGTCCCGCACCTTCCGTTGGCCACCATGGGATTCCTGCATTCGGGCCATGAGTTGTGGTTTAACTATTCTCAGCCCTGAAGTACGTGAACTGCAGTGACATGCAGGACGCCATCTCTCCCTCAGTTGCTGTAAATGAGGACCACAAATGCAGCTTCAGGTGCACAGGCCCTCCGTTGCAGACCACTTGTCGTATCTTGGAGTTACCACAAGGTGCTCTTTTAGCAGCACGGTAGAAAGCAACTTCACCTCTACGATCTCGGACGAAATGCTGAAATTGGTAGACGAAGAGCACATGCAGGCACATTACGACGAGTATTCCCATAACAGCCACGCCCCTGACATGGCGAAATCGCTGGGTTGACAGGAGGGCGGTGATCGGGAAATGTGTCCCGCCGTTACAGCACCCACCGAGCGCTTTCTGTCCCCGCTTTGGCGGTGAGTGTCTGTCGGTTGGCGTGTGAGCCTGCGGTCCAGGAACCGCACAAGCCCGACTCACCAACATGTTTACGCAGACATTTATGTGCATGCAGTTCACTCTCGCTCCTGCTCTATTGGGTTTCATTCATAACGTGTGACTGAATGGGGCTCTTTCTCCCACCACCACATGACTCCCTTCATTTTGTTGTTTGTTTGTTCTTCATCGGTGCCCGCACTGTTACCATCCCGGCTATACGGATCGCTATGCGGCTGCAGTTTCTTTTGTTGTTGCTGTTATTGTTTCTAACGGGGTGGCAGTTGCAACGGAACTTCCCATTGAGAACTGGATGAAAGTTATTGGCTGTTATTGTTGTGTTCCTTCAGGCCGTGTGAAACAGCGAGGGAGAAAAAAGGAAAGAAAAGAAAAAAGTTCGGTTATTGGAAGTTTTATGTTATTAGATGCACCTACGTGGGCATGGAAAATAAAATTCACAATCAAAAAAAAAAAGAGGAAAGAAATTTAAACATATTCACTACACCTATGCGCACATACATATTTAAATTTATTTCTTTACTAAACACATCTGCTCAAAATCTCCCACATTTCCTGAAGATTAGCATTGCGCGCCGGCTCTCCTTGACAATCCCCGCTGAGCCCATGGTGCCGGAGAGGAGTCCAGACGCCAGCTGCATCTGCGGGGCCACGAAATATATTTACAGCTTCCGCAAGAAGGAGTGGGTGGTGTCGAACACCAACGTGCAAATCCTGTCGCCGATGAAGCCATTTGCAAAGGGCGGCATGCGGATCTGCTACGAGGTGGAGGAAATCGAAGACGACGGCAGCCACACCCGATGCATCGCCAAGTTGTTTTTAAAAACTGTTAGCGACGTTAAGGAGGTGGACTACTTTTGCGAAGGGGAGGCACAGTGCCTGTGCGAAGAGTTTGCAAACAACTTCAACAAGGCCCCATTCAGCGGGCCGAGGAAGCCGTGCATCTCATTCCTGCAGTGCCAGGTTGTACGAATTAGTCGAAAGGACATCCCGCGTGCCTACCGCGGGCAGAAAGAGGGATTCTTTTCGTACCGCACGATGGACACTGGCGAGGTGCTCTTCGTGATGGAGCCCAAACTCGGCGGCCAATTCACGAAGTACAACAGCAACTTTGGAGACATCTACGAAAATGACAAGCGCTTCAAAACAGAGGCGGAAATAGAAAACCGCCGACACATGCTTCACGTCGCGGAGGCGTTTTCTCACTTCACCCTGGTGGATAGCCGAGGGTCCATGCTTCTGTGCGACCTGCAGGGCGTTAACGACTTGCTGACAGACCCGCAGATTCACACGGAGGACGGCCGCGGGCTCGGGCTTGGGAACATGGGCATGGAGGGCATTGAGAAATTTGTCTCCAATCACAAGTGCAATGAGATCTGCGAGGGGATGGGCCTCAGACCGCTGACAGGACTCGTGTGGGGGCCGCCTGGCGATGCAAATGAGTCCAACGTGTACGCGTTCCTTCGCGCCCAGCTGCGGCAGAACTCCATTCAGCCACCGAAGCCGATCGCTGAGATGACTGAGGAGGAGCGGCTCGAGCACGCGTTGCGGCTGTCACGCCTGACGTACTGAGCGGCGGGTGGGGCAATGGCGAGTGAATCGGTTCGCACGAAGGCCAGCTGGCATGTCATTAAATTCATATGGAATTGGGTGCCGGTGTGGAATAAAACAAATGAAGAAAAGTGTGTGCCAATAGCAATGGCGATTACAATTATGAGTCGGGGGGCAAGTGCTGACATGTTTTGCAGCCGCTGTCACCAAATGCCGCCACCGTTACCAGTTGCCTCCACACTGCGATCATCGTCACTACCGTTCTCGCGGCAAAAGTTTAGCTGCTCCCTTCGCACGACCCCTTGCGGTGTATCATTGCAGATTATGCCGAAGTGATGGAGCGGAGGGAAGCAGCGAGAGTTCTTTTTTACCATTATTTTTTTTTCTTTTTTCTCTCTTCCTTTTCAGGCTGGTGTTGCAAAAACGTGACAACAAACACGTACCTCTCCGTCACGCTGCTAGCCGTGCCCCCTGCCCTTGCTGCAGGGAGCCCCGCGTTGCTCTCATTATACACACAGTGAAACAAACCCTCATTATATTTCTCCCCACACACGCACACACCTTTTTCTTCTATTGGTCGCCTTTCACTTGTAATTGTCTAACGTGCCACTGCGGTAACAGACGCGCACACGCGTGCACACTTTAATGGAATTGTTCTTAATTTTCAGCGCAAAGCTAATTGTACCGTATGAGCCCATTTTGAATGAGACGTGCGTGTCGAAAATGCACACACACGCAAACATGCACAGAGGGGGGAGGGCTCAGCCCTCAAGCACCGGTGAGGGAAATCGAAAGCGTTACATCCGAGGCTCGTGGAATTGCCTTATTTCGCCTTTGATTTTTCATTTCTTTTTTTTTTTCTCTTTCGTTTGCTGCTGATTTGGCACGGCACCTCTCAAACCAGAAACGGGGGAAAAAGAAGGGGGAGACACAAACAAACCGAGCAGACAAAATGGAAAGGTGGACCATTAGAAAAAGGGTGTGGAAAAGAAGAAGAAGACGAGGAGGGGAGAAAAAGAGAAGGAAAAAAATTTAAAAAAAGTGGACGAAAAGTGTGCTTACTCACATGGTGATGTGTGTCACTCTCAAATGTCACCACAATCACCAACGAACCGACTCCCACACACACACTTACAACAGCAACATAATAACAATAACAACAATGTGTGCCTGCCTTCCGTCTCATCTGTCGCCTCATCCGCTACTGTCTCCGCCCTCTTTCTGTTTTGCTGTTGTTGCTTTCTTCTCAATTGCGTGCGCTTTAATATAATAATAATAATAAAATCGTTGCAGTGAGTTACCGCTGCGGTGTCCTGAAAAGCGAGAAGGAAACATTTTAAAACAAAAAAGCAAAAGAGAAAAAAAACAAATAGATAAATTAACGCTTTAGGCAAAGGTGGAAAGTTTCTCGCAGCTATTGAGGTGTGCCTGTTGGAACGGTGCACCGGACAGCGTCAACATATCAACCGGACGAAACGAGTGTTACCCCCTTCACGCGGGGTCGAGGCAACGATTTAACTAGAAAAGGTGGAAGAGGACTTTTTAAAAAACTATAATAAAATAAAAAGTAGGAGAAAAGTCGGGAAAGTTTACTGAGTGAGAAGCTAAACTCAGTGGGGTTTTATTTATTTATTTATTTTTTCTTTTTTTTCCGCTTGCTTCACCCCACTAACTGCTCCCAAAAGGAAAAACGACCAGCGGGGAATCACAATCAGCGCTCGTGTCTTAGAGTTGCGTACACCGATACTTACACGTGTTCACAAAAATAAATTTGCTTCCGGTCGTACTGCGCTACGGTGGAGAAGGTGCACCACAGAACCCACCAACATCCCTATCATCGCTGCGGCGTGCAAGGAGGGAAAGAAAAAAAAAGTGCATACGGTAGCGGCGTAAGCTTGGCGGAGCACTGGAAAGGGTAAAACAATTTAGCAACAACGAAAAAAAAATCAGTGAAAAAAAAAAAGACATCGTTGTTTAAATAAAAAGTTGAGTCAGGTACTGGAAGGAGAGGAAAAGCCGTAGATATGGGAAGGAAAAGGAGAAATGAGCGGGACCGGCTCATCCCCACCGATGAGTCACCGCCCGTCAGCTACGACACCGTGCCGCAACCGCCAGCGGCAACTGAAGCAGTGGGCATCACCACGCCATGCCGAGCAGAGAGTGATTTGGGACCCGAACAGGCCCCCGCCAGCCCAACGGAAAAACGGCGGCATCGCGAGACACGAGTGCTGTTCGCCGCCCTGATCTTTTGTTTTGTGTTTATGGTCGTGGAGCTCGTCTTCGGTGTGTTGGCCAACTCTCTCGCACTGCTGACTGATGCCTCACATCTTCTCACGGACGTGGGGGCCTACGCGCTGAGCATCGTGAGCCTTCGCGCTGCCTCGCGGACCTCCTGCGGGAAGTACAACTACGGCTGGCACCGCGCGGAGGTCATTGGGACGCTCGTGTCAGTTTTCTCCATTTGGGCTCTGGTTGCGTGGATCGTCCTCGAAGGATTGACACGTACGTGGAACGTGGTACGTTGTAGCCGCGCTCACGCTGGGAATGAGTGGGCAAACTTGAAGCTGCGAAACAACGAGAGCGGTGGTGGCCATTACGGTGCCAGTGGCACTACGCGCCTGGCCAACGCCGGTGTGGAGGAGGCGGTTGGCATGGAAATGTGCAGGAGCATCGACTCGTCTGTCATGGTGGTGGTCGGTGTGCTGGGGATGGTGGTGAATGTTGTCTGCGCCTCCATCTTGTACTTTGGCGGCTCACATGGCCACAGCCACTTTGGCGGCGCCTCGCACCATCACAGCCACAGCCATGGGGACGGCAGTGAAGAAGGTGAAGCGGGGCATGGCCACAGTCACGAACACGATCACAGCTGCAGCGACGGTGACAGTGACAGCCACGGCACGGAGGGTCAGAAAAAGTCCAGAGGATTCGCTGTTCACGCGGCGCTTCTCCACGCGTTGGGCGACTGCGTGCAATCGGTTGGTGTGATTATAGCAGGTGTTTTCATTTACATTGCTAACCGCAGTTCTTACGGGGTGCCGTCGTACCGGTTCTCCATTTACAACCTCGCAGATCCGCTGTGTTCGCTGATGTTTGCTGCCATCACGCTGAACATGACGCGGCCGCTGCTGCGGGACCTGCTGGACATTCTCATGGAGAGCACACCGCCAGGAATTGACTACGAGGAGCTGTACAACGCCCTGAAGCGCATCAAAGGCGTTGAGGGCGTGCACGACCTTCACGTATGGTCCATCTCGTCCGACTACGCGGCGATGTCAGTCCACCTCGAGGCAGACAACAAAGACGCGGCACTGCAGGAGGCGCAGCAGCTCTGCAAGCGCTTCGGCATTGGGCACACGACCATTCAAGTCGATACGGTTGAAAATGGCGCGGGTTTGTGCCACTCCGCCTGCACATCGGCGCAGAATGTCGCCTAAGTACGCGCTGTGAGCCAATGTTATGTGTACGAGTGGAGGAGGGGGAAATGTGCACTGCGGAGTGAAGTGTGTTTGAACGGAGCTCAGTCCGCGCGGGCACACGCAGGCGTATATGTGTGCATAAGAAGGATCGATATTGACAGCCATAATTATTATCTCCATTATTATTTTCAAAAAAAAAAAAAAGAGAGGGCTTACGTTTGGTTCTGCAGCTTCACATCTTTTTGCCGTCACTGTCGCTGCTGTTTTCCTGTGCGCCCGTGTTACCGCTGACACGATTCTTTAAAAGGTGTACACCCTTCATCCCTGCGCAAGCCCCGCCGCCTTTCATTGAGTTGATGCGTATTTATACGCAAATAGACGGAACTGCCTATAGAGGTGGTGGACACGTGTACCGGAAAGGAGATGCAAGTCGTGTATTTTCCGTTACGCGTACTTTTCCCTCGTTCGTCGTTGGGCTATTACCCCTCATGTGACACATGTGCGGTGCAGGAGAAATGGCGTGTGACGCAATTGTTTCCGCGTTTTAAATTATTTATTTATTCCTGCGTATTTTGTAATAACGATTTTTACCCCCTTGTTTCTTTTTCTTTTTTCTCTCTCACCCTTTCTCACACTTAACTGAAGTGCTGCGCGGATGCGCTCGCTTCCTCATTTCATGTGCCTGCGTCTCACGCACGTGCATGCATATTTACCTCGGCGCGCGGGAAGCGGGGGACGATAAGTTTGGTGGCGACAAACGTGTGCCGCACTTTATAGCCTCCATGCGGTGTGGCGGCCGCGTCTAATGCCCGTACGGGGCCTCCACTGCATTTCTTTTCCCTCATTTCTCTCTTCCCCTCAGTCTTTTTACCGCCTTTGTTGGTGCTGCAGTTGTTGTTTTGTGTGATTGTTTTCAACTCCTGTTGGAGAGGGCGTGGTGGGAGGAAGCCGAACACAACTAAAAATAAATAAAAATGGGCGTGGGCAAAGGAGGCATTACCGCTATTTAACACGCTTACAGAGGTGCATATATTAAATCACAGTTACTCGTGTGTTGGTACTGGCCCGAACAACGCGCGGGTGCTTCACTTGCGCGGCTCATTCATCCCATGCTCATTATTTACGCTATTTTTATTTATTTTTTTATCTTCCAAAAAAAATAAGAGAAGTACCACCTCCAAGTCACCACACATCTATTTTTGTACAATAGTGAAGTGGGTGTTACAGAAAGTGCTGTGCGTTACACAAAATTGATGGAGAAACAGCAGGAGGGCCAAAGGCGGTCCCGT
Source organism: Trypanosoma congolense (assembly GCA_002287245.1). Lineage (NCBI taxonomy): Eukaryota > Euglenozoa > Kinetoplastea > Trypanosomatida > Trypanosomatidae > Trypanosoma > Trypanosoma congolense. The sequence continues at coordinate 50,507 of NHOR01000058.1, read as the reverse complement.
CGACTCAAAAAGACACCGCTCGGCCACGACAAGAGGACGAGGCAGGAAGCGGTGGGTGGTGACAGGGGGGAAGTGAAAACACGAAAGGAACCCCAGCAGCGAAGTAAAGGAGAGACGCATGAACTCACGTCACATGCGGGGGAGGTGGCGAAACCACTGAGGCCTCCGGCCGCCGAGTGCCGTGGTGCTTTGCTCGTCATTGGCACTTACCACTCCGTCATGGCGGGGCTTTTGTACCGCCGGCATCGCTTCGGCCTCCTTTTTTCCATTAAACACCACGTCGGGAGCATCAATGCCATCGACGCCGGTGCGAAATACATGGCGTCAGCTGGCACGGATGAGCGTGTCTTCCTTTTCACCAACAAGACCCACAGCGTACAAAAGCAGCAGCGGAAACAACTGGCGCTGATGCAGAAGAAGAAACTGAAGCAACAAATGAGAGGCAACACTTACAGTGAGGGGGCGGTGGAGACAAGTCCGACACGTACATCCCCACACGCAGGTGACAGTGGGAAAAGCTTTGAGAGTCCCAGCTTTGACTCGGTTGGGCCTCGGATCGCCGATTTGGGTCATGTTTCACCACCGAGTGAGGTGCGCTGCATGAAAATAACGAGCAACTCCCAACTGCTATTGTGTGGCTGTGCTGATGGACAACTCATCACGTACCGCACGCGTGATTGGTCCATTAGCAGCGCCATACCCCTGCACGAAAAGTGTATCTCGAGCGTCGCGCTTCACCCAGCAGGGGCGGCACTGGCCGTGACGTGTTCAACAGACGACCGCCACGTAGTCGTTGTGGATCTGCTAAAGAACCGACTGCTCAGCAAATGGCGCTTCGGTACCTCCCTGGCCACAGCGGTCTCGCAAGAAAGCGGCAACGACGGCGGCGGGCACACAACGGAAGGCGGAGGGCGATACGAAGGCAACAACGCCCCACTGAAGCGAGCGAAATGGGAGCGGCACGATGAGCCACGGCAGGTGAAATTCTCCCCGTCGGGGTGTTACTTCGCCGTTTTGTCCGCTCATGCGCTCCTCATTTACGAAACTGCCACGATGCGTGCCGTGGCGCACTACAGCGCCCCCTCACCGCTGCAGCCGCAAGAAGAGATGCACGTCCTTTGCTTCATGAGCGACGGCGAAATTATCATTGGCGATGAGTCCGGTGCGATACGGCGCTGTCTCGGGCCGTGGCGCGGGGTCTGCAGGCCCGAAGTTATGGCGAGCCGCGTTCCTAGCGGTGAAGGTGACAGCGGTGCGCCCCACGGGGTGCAGCAGTCGAGGCGTCACCCAACGTCTCATGCGACTCGTGTGAAGGCGCTGCACGGTGCGGGCGGGACGCTCTTTTCTCTGGACGCGGCGGGCGTTGCCATCGCCTGGAGCACGGAGGGCAGCTCCGCGGAGCTTCACTACATCTGCAGCGCCAACTGCCAAGGCCGCGTAACCACGATGGATGTCATGGAACTGTAGCAGAACTGCTGCAAGAGAAGCGGCAAAAGACTGACAAAAGCAGCGGCTCTCCGAGTAATGACAAAGTGGTGGCCGTGCGGCGGTGATGGCACTGATGGTGCAAAATGATAATAAATGCAGTAGTAACTTTTAGTCGGATAAATTTGTCAATTGATCAAAATACAGGGTGAAAAAAAAATGCCTGTTCAAGTTCACACTGCACCAAATTGCAGCATATTCTTCCAAACATTTTTCTTTATTTACGTTTGTTTCGCACGTTGTTGGTTCGTTTTCTTTTTGCTGCACATGTGACAACTTAAATGTGTGGCATCAAAAAGCCGCGCACAAAAAGAAAACGAGCGCAGGCGTAGAAAAAAATAACACGGCAACAAAGTCTTGGGAAGAGAAAAACGGCAAGAGAAGGGGGAAAAGGAAGCGGAATACGGCGCACAAAGCAAACAAATGAAATCTCGCGGCTTCTCACAGCAGCAGTCACACGACAGCTGTGAGGTACGTTCCAACAGTCCGCTGCACCTCGCCCGCTGGAATGTCTGCGGCACCAGTGGCTACCACAACACAAATGACAATGACGAGGAGGAACCAAACAAGTGGTGGCGCACTGGCGAGGAGGATGTGTATGTGCGCGGCGGCACCACACTGAACGTTCATATCCGCGACAAGAAGCGCTGGCGACCTGGTGCTGCTGGCCAGTTGTCGCATCAACACCACAACCAGCAAAGAATGGCGAGCCCCAACGCGGTGAATGTACCACTCTTCATGGACGACGAGGACGAGGACGAAGACGACACCAACAGCGCTAACGCCAACAGTAACAGTAACGTCACAGTCGACGGCAGTGGCGTATGGCACTGCAGTGGTGCAGTGGGAGGCAGGCAGGAAAATTGGTTTGATCACTGCGGCCGGTATAATTCCGTCAGCACCAACGGTAACGACACCAGCAAAAGCAATTATAAGAACAGCTGCGTGTACACCACTAACAGTAGAACCAATTATAGCAATAGCAGCGATCACAACAGTCACAGTTACATCACTTACAGCAGATCCACGGTGACAGGGGACGTGGAAAAGGAAGAGGAAATCAGAGAAAAGATGTCGTCCGTTATAATGGTGCCGGCGTACGGTGGTGTGGTCAATCAGTCGCACACAAGAGGGAGCGGCTCTGGGGCCCCTTTGCCACGTGCCACGGGTTCGGTGTACACAGCGAGTCGCGTCAAGTATAACAACAGTAACGGCAACGTTTCTGCAGGCCCCGTGTGTAGTGTCGTTGTTGGAAATCAGGGCACCGCTGTCACTCATAACGCGGGCGGCTACTCCGCACCTCCCGCCAGGAACGTGTTAGCCGCATCGTCAACAACCGCCACCGCACCCGCCTCCACATCAACGACCGGGTTTGAGGCGGCCGCTGCGAACATCATCGCGGCCGCGGGCCTGCCACTGGGCATCACGTCACTTTCAAGTTACATCATGGAGGGTCAATTGCGGCTCCCAGCGCGTCAGTCGCGGCACTCAGCGCAGTCTGACAGCCGCTGTCGTGAAGCACCGCCGCCACCCTTGAGGAATGGTCCCATCTCGCCACCGTTATCATCGCCGCTGCAATCTCCGTACACACTCGTACACAACACAGCGCATATGAACAGCGCGGGGAGTCCCTGGACGCATACAAATGTGTCCATTAGGTCCAGTCGCCAGTGGAGTCCTGAAATCAACCCGATGGGAACTCAAATGCCGACGCAGCCGCCACCGCCGATGGCGGGAGTAGTGGGAACCGGCTCGCAACAGTGTCATTACCAACAGCAGCGGCAGCAGTCCAAGGCGTACAGCGAGTACCTCAGCGACCTTTTGTACTTTCATGCCGATTTTTTCCCACCCCCGCCACCGCCACGGGGACTGGCATTCCTCTCCGACGCGTCGCAGGCGTCAGCGCCTCATTTGAACTCATCCGAACACACCCGCCGAGCCGCGCTGTGGTACCACTACGCGCGAAAGTGGAACATCACGCACCGTCTCCCGCCGCCACCCCGCACGCCGCTGCCAGAGCTGCAGGAGCAAACCGACACGGCCCTCCTGCGCGCACCGTATGACGTCAGCGGATGGATGAAAATGTGCGAGCGGTGGTTCCACGCAGCGCAGCAGCAGTTTGACTACCCGGTGGAAAACGTTTCACTTTGTCTTTCACCGGGTTTCATTCTCCAGCACGTCGTGCAGTGCTAAAAATAAGCATCGTATCCAACTAAATTTTTTTTTATACACTGTTTTTGTTTCTCGTTGCCCATCAGCCAATTCTCACACTTCCAGTGTGCAGAAAAGTCTAGTTGTTTCTAACCCTAATCCGCTATCGTCGCCGTTTCTATTTTGTTTTTTTAACACGTTTTTTCTTCTTCTTTTTCTTCCTCATCGTCCCGCTCCCCACTCGATATTTTATATACGCATTATACATTTTCTCGTGCGGTGCTTGCTACTGCTGTTTAAATTTGTTTTTATATTTTATTTACTTTTCGTATCGCTCTTTTACGCACAGTGGGGGGGAGATGGGTGGGGAGTGACAGTGCGCTTATTATACACAAGTGTGTGCCTCTTTTTTGTTATTATCATCATTTACTTTTATTTGTTTGTGTTCCGCTTAGGGTTGTTTGGTTTGCTAGTCATTTTTATGTCTCTGCCACATATTTTCCACTATTTTTTTTGTCGCTGCTTTTCATTGGTATTATATATTTGTTTGCTCTTTTTTTTTTTTTGAGCTGCGCGGAAGCAACGAAAATCGAAATTTATTCGGGGGAATCACACGTGAGTCGTGACAGGAAAAGAAGAAAAAGAAAAAAGACGTGAGGAACTGCTTGCTTTTGTTTCAGCTTTGTAGTTATTACTACACATTTATTCGCTTTTGTTGTTTGTCTTTTCCTCCGCCTCGCGCGCACGCCCGTACCTCCCTCCGGGTTTATACACTTTTCTCCTTTGTCTCACCCCACACACACGCACACGTACTCCCCTCCCGCTTTATTTTTATTTCCTTTCATTGTGTGACGGGTGCGTGTGTCTGCTCCATCGCGTGGCACAATTGAGAAGTTTGCTCGATTGCTCGTAATGGTCCTAACGTGCCTGCAGCTCCGCTGCCTCCCCACACGCACACGCACGCCTCGCTCGTGAGTTGTTGCTGTTGTTATTTTGGGAAGAGAAATATATTATTACTATTATTTACCGCTATTATGTTGCGTTTGATGCTGCTGTTGTTGTTTCTCATGTCCCATCACTTTTCTTATTTATTTATTTATTTCCGCCTGTACGAAACATATCCTTTTTCACGTTTTCTCTCACTTTCTACATTTGTTGTTGTTGTTGCTGTTGTAGTTGGTCGTCGCGTGTGTGCTTGTCGCCGTTGGTGTCACACGCGCACATTTTTTTTATTTCCCTCTCACGTTCGCTCGCTCGTCACTGCGGTGGAGCAGTTCACAGCGCACGAACTTTTGTATTGGCACACCGCCCAGTCAGTCCGCATTTTAAAAAGGAGGGAAAAGGAAGGTGAAGTCGCGTAGGAAGTGTGTTTTCCCCTTTTTATTTCATCATTGTGTTACTTTCACTATTCCTCTTCTTCTTTTTTTTCTTCCGCAACTTTGGCTCAGTTTCTAATCGCTGATTTCATTAGGTGTTGTTGCGGCCCGGCAGCGGGGCATAACACAAAATTAAAATACAAAAGAAAAAACAAAAGCAGTTCGATGTCACCATCCACCGAACCATCAGAAGGCGTTTTGTCCAACGAAAGCGTTTACTTTTATTTTTTTCTCTTTTCTTTTAATCCAAAGCTTTAGTTTGCCCTGCCCAAATATTTTGTTAGTGTTGTTTCGATTTTATTTGCAACTTGTTTCTTTGGCTTTTTTGTTTGTTTGTTGGTTTCGTTTTTGGTGTTGTCGTTTTTGCCTCCTTATTTTTTTTTTCGTTTTCTCTTTTCGTAGCAAAACCTCCCATCAAACATTGGCGTGCGGTTCTCCTTTTTTCTTTTAAAATAAAAATTACAAAAGAAAAAGTGAATTATTCGCTACAGTCACTTTCACTGATTCCCGTCCCCCGTTACGTGCCTAACTGAATCGTATTTAATTATTGTTTGTTTGTTTTTCTCTTCCCCCCTCCTTCGCGTGTCTTTGCTCTCCACGCCGACGTTCACAGCAGGGGGAAAACGGAACACGAAAAAAAACAAAAGAAGAAAACAACAGCACCACAACTCCCCGCAGAAGCGGAGGCGCAAGCAAAAGTCACACAAACACAGTTTTAGGGCGGAAGGGAACGTTTTAACAGCGGCACCGCAAGCACTAGTTTGCTGCTGTGGGTGCATACCAAAAAGAAAAAAGAAAAAAAAGGTTTGAACAAACGGGCTGGGAACGACGTAAACAACAGTAACAAAATTAAGCTTCGCACGGCAAAGCGTGAGTGCCCTTCACCCTTGTGAATGGAGGCCTTCATCGAGGCAGCGAGGAGGGCGGAGACGTTAGCCGCGGTGGACTTTGCCCCGGTGCACGAATTCATTCAAAATGTACCCGCCGACAGCGGTAGCGCGCTGCAGGGAGCCATCGCAGCATTGGTGGATGCGTACAGCGCGGCGGACAGCTCCCAGCTGGTGCTGCAGTGCGCTTTGATGAAGTGCATCGGTTGCATCCTTCGCTCAGCCGCTGCGGGTGGCAGGCTGTCGCTTGAAGTGGATGATTATATTCTTCTGGCGCTCTTCTTCAACGAGATCTCAACAGTGGGCGATGCTCAGTTATTTTTGCTCCTAACCGAGGCAGTCACGCCTCTCTTCCAGCAGTCCGTCGCGCTGGTCTTCGGTCCGGCAGGTTGCGGGGCGGAGGAGTGCTCCCCCATCGCGCCACTACGCGGGGAGCTGCAGTCGCTGTGGCTGGCCATGGCGAGGCGACTCGTTGCACCCGCTAACGCCTTGGAGTCGGTTGGTAAACAGCGCGAATATCACGGAACCGAAATGCTTTTAGGTGTCGTCGACTGCTTGCGAGCGTTGCTTCTATCGCTTCTGCAGGCTTTTGCATGTGATGGAGCAGCGAGTGGTGAGGAGGAGGGGAAAACGAAGGGAATGCAATGAAAGCGTGATGCAGGCTGTGTGTCAAGTCGTTGAAGGCGTGCTGCTGCCCCTGACGCATGCAGTGGAGTCCCTGAGACCGAGTTCCGTTAGCAATGCTGCCGGCAGTGGCGGTGGAAAATCATTGCCTGGACTTCGACCCAGCGGCTCACATGGAGAAACGGTCTCGCCACTTGTGCTGGTCGCCTCGCTTCGGGTGCTGGAGGAACTGACATGGCGTTGTGCGGGGCGCGGTGAAGGGGACCCCGTTGCAGACGTTGGGCGCTTCGCAGTCTCACGGCTCCTGGCGATCATTCAGCAATATTTAGTCCTACAACAGCAGAAGTCCATGAAATCTGTCGGGATGGAATCGCAGGAAAAGGGCCCAGTCGCGTTTGATTTGCTCCGTGCAGCCGGTGCCCAGCACGCCCTGCGCCGATTGCTTTCGGTGGCCCACCAGCAAATTAGCGTCTTTATGTCACTTGAAAATGCCGTGGCAGCAGCACTTAATGTTTTTGGCGGGAAATTAGACGTTGAAAACCCACTCATGCTCGCACGCGTCCGACAGGAACAGCAGCAACAAAAGCAGCGGACACCACGGTGGTTGGAGAAAAAAAAGACTCGCAAACATGTTAGCCCCCGTGCCGAAGACAGCAGCGGGGAAGGAAAGGATCCCTTCATCCAAGAGTGGGAAGAAGCACCCTCATCATCGTCATCACGACTGCGTGAGTGCGAGCAGATCCTTCCCGTGCCCAACAACAACGCGGTTGTCGGCACGGCTACAAACACGGACTTTGACGATGCCGCGCTATTGGACGGGGACGCAGAGAACGCCACTGGTGGAGCCCAAGAGGCGCTGCTGAAGAGCACCGTTGGTCTCGTCTCAGCCAATGCCCTGGTAGAAATGGTGTTTCTCAGTGTCTCGCGTCTCGACATCATGAGCGAGCAGGCAATCCAATCGCTGCACTTGCAAGGGCTCCAGAAGCAGCAGTACGAGGCGGTGCGGCGGGCGCAGCGGGCGGAAGTGCAGCGGCTGCGGCACATTGAGCAGCAGGGAGTGGAGGGCATTCCCGTTGGCCGGTTGTTGGAGCACCTCAAGGAGAGCACGGCGATGTATGCAACTGGGGCACAATTGCTGGACAGCGAGTCAGGCCTCGCAGCGGTGCAACGTGCCGCTTTGTTTTCGCTGCTTGACGCGTATGATCTGCTAGCGGACGAGCAAGAGGGTCGTGTACGCGAGGCTCAAGCGCTCATTGCCCGCACTATCGCGCAAATGCCGTCGTCGATGATGGACTCAGTGTTAGACGCTGTTTGTGTACGGCTACGGGGAGAGCTGTCCGCTATGCTGAGCCGCCAGAAAGCGAGTGAGAAAGGCCGCAGTATCAATATGAAGCCACCACCGCTTGCGTCAGCGTATCAACTTTCGATGCAAATCCTCTTTGCACTGTACTCGGCGCAGGCTCCCGTGCATGAGCGAGGCTCGAGGGCCCTGATGTTCGACGCACCTCCCCCGGGCACCACCTCACTTGGTGCAATGGGCAGCGTAATGGAACTGCGATCGCGTGCAGCCTTCACCATCGACACCGACAACCCAATAGAATGGCTGCAGTCAACATCGGATGCACACGCAGTGATTCCTGACCGCAAGCGCTCACGTGGCGGTGACGAGTCATTTAGCAGAACTAACAACGCGGCCGACTTCGAAAATGGCAACGACGCGAGCATCAACGAAGAAGCGCAGTCGGTGGCGGACGGTTCCTCTCACTTCTTTCGCGACGACATCGTTCAGAGGCCCTGCGGTTACAGCCACTTTTTGTGCCGCTTAATGGAAATACTGACGGAGGCCGAGACCCCCACGCTGCTGCTAGAGCTTCTGTTGCAGTGCCCGCGCATCACTCGCTACACCTGGCACTACGTGCACAAACACTACTGCCTATCAACCGAGAAGGCGCGGTGCGTGCTGGGAATGTGGTTGCTGAAAAGCCTCGCTGAGCGCCGCTCCGTGTGTCGGCGCTACGCGCTGAACAGCATTTTGCACATGTCTGCAGTGTGGAGCGAGTACCCCCGGCGGCTCGCGGTGAAGCAGCTGGGAACGCTACTCGGCGCCACAGTTGGGCCGAGCCGGAAACGCGTCGTTGACAGCGACACAGAGGCACTTCTCATACGTTACACCAGGCGGCAGATCGCCGCGATCCCCGTGACGAGGCTTCCGCCGACGGTTGCCGGAGCGAAAGGTGAGGAAGGAGCGGAGGCGGCGCACGAACGAGACACCGCCGCGGCACTCCGCGCTGAGGAGATGCAAAAGCTCACCGTCGCGCTAGATCGTCACCTCGGGTCGTTTCTCATGATGTGTGCCAGGCAGCCGCGGGAGCTCTTTCCATCGTTGCTCGATGTGTTTAAGGAGTGTGTTGAACGCCAAAACACGGCGATGGCTCAGTTGCTTGTCGATCACGTAGATGTGCGGCGGATGTGTCAACGACTCTTCCAGACAGACGCACTGTCGTTTATGTCGAATGTGATGCCGTACCTCCGCCGTTACAGTAACAGCGCCACGATGCTCGTGCAAAAGATATTGTGGGCTATTAGTGCGGAACTGCGGTCCATGGGTAAAGCTGGTGAGGCCTCAGGGACGGATATGGAGCGAATAGCCACTGCATTACTGGGCCATGCGCGTGTGATGTATGAAAACAGTGAAATACCGCTACTGTACTACAGCGGGTCCGCTAACAGCAACACCAGTCGCGATCTGGAAGGCGTAACGAATGCGCAAAGATCCGTGGCTTCTCTTCATGATGTGCGCTTCGTTGCCCCGTTTATGAGTCTGATTCCGGTGGAGGAACTGAAGCAGTCGTATCTTCGCTCTTTCCTGCACTTTGTGGAGCAGCAGCTGCAGCACCAACAGCAACAGCAACAGCAACGGCAGCCAACGCAGCTGGGTACGGCATTAGACGATGCGGCTGCGCTGGACCCGGTTTACATAAATAAGGACGAGATCCAACAATTCATCCGCGATGTTGCGCATGAGGTCCTCGTACGGTCGCCTATCCAAATCAACGACAACGCCTCACGCGGGATCTCTCGTGTGGACCTTCTCGTCTATTTGCACCGCGCCTCACACGACGGGGATAAGGACAGAGGCGAACCGAAACAATCCTCCTTGCCATCGACTGGGGCGGCGTCGGCGGGAGGTTCCCAAGCGGAGATGCGGGGAATCCTCAGCTCGCCCGTCCCCAACCCATCGGCAGTTGACGACGGTGACAGCGGTGTTGCGGCAAGTGCACCGATAGGGGGCTCGCAGCAAGCCGCCGAGGGTCTCCCGGTGAGCCCGCTCACGACCAAAGAAGTCATCTGTGCGTTGCTGAAGCTGCGGCGCACCTTTGACGAGAGCACGAGCGAGCTTCTTTACGGCCCCACTGAGATCAAAGGGGCCGTGCGACAGCTGATGCAGAACGCTGGCGGCATGTCAGTCCCTTCTCAGCTCATGGCGACGCTTATTTTCGCGTGCGGTACCCAAATCCCGCGAGTCGCAGTGGATCTTGTCCGGTTCGTCCACCAGGAGGTTCTGTTGCCCCTCGCCAAGGACTCAACGTGGGAGAAGGACGTGCAGCTGTGGCGCGGCGTGCTTCTTTTTGCCGAGATGCACTACCGTGAGTGCAGCAACTTCCTTGTGAACCTGCCTGATCAAGTGCTCATTCACGCCCTCCGCGCTCGCCCGCAGCTGTGCGAGTTCTTCAGAGAGGAACACGGCAACAACGCGTACTTTAGCCACATATTGGGAAGCCTGTAGCGCTGCCCCGTCAAGTGCAGGGGAGACACACGGCCAGTGGAAGAGGTGTTTAAGTAATACGAAATAAATGTTTGGCAAGAAAAAAAAAAGAAAAGAGAAAAGAGGGGAGGGGAGTGAAGGAAAAGTGTGTGGTGGTTCGTGTACTTTTGAGAGGGGCTACAATTTACCTGCTGTCGGCCCGTGGCCACATTAAGGATTAAATAGTTATTTGTGATTCCTCAAGAGTGCTACCGCGCCTGGTTCACAGTTGCCTCCACTCTCTCCCTGTCTCATGGGCTCGTGGTCCTAAAATGGGTCGCATCAAATTTCTTTTTTTTCTCCTCGTTATTTGTCAACTCTCTTTTCCTCCCTTAACGCAATTCATACGCACACAACACTCACAGGCACACATACAACCAAAAGACGGACAATGACACCTCTAGACACGACCAATGTTTCACAAAGTTTAATGAACTCATGGGAAGGGGTGCAAAAAAGAATAAATGAGGCGATCATCGTCGTTATCGCGTCCCTGATCTCACTGCTGTTTTTGGGTGTGTGTATCGCATTCTGCATCCTCCGCATCAATTTGTCCGTGCGGCAGCTCTTTTACGACCGGAGGCCGCGAATAGAGGCACTAGCACCGAGTCACCCAGTGGTTGAGTACATGCGGCAGAAGGCGCTTGAGGGGCAAGTTGCCGGGGCCGCTATGATCGATGAAAGGAACCGGGAGCTGATCGACACCGCCACGGCCCCGCTGACGCCCGTTCACTCCTTCTGCGAGGACTGCAAAGAAATGTCCCGCGTCGCATCCAACGCTTCCACAGTGGACATCGCCGTGAATGCGGAATGTTTATCGGCCAATGAGCATTTCAGCGACGCGGCGACGTCAGAAATTACCTCCCGCACGAAATGTCGTCTGCACTACCCGAAGAAAATCCGTGACCTTACCACTAACAACGTGTTTCGGCTTTACATTAGCCGCGACGCGGCAGATATTTACGGGTCGGCGGCGTACACGACTAATGATGGCAATGGGGACGCCAAGGAGTTTCTCCACCTAGCGATCCCTTCTGAGCCCACACCTCACGCAGAGCGCCGCAATACCGAGGCGAGCAGCCCATGGGTTCCCTGACAAATCCAAAAAGAAAAAAGGCCTCTCGCAGCGACGGGGGGCGGCTAAGGGAAAAGATAATGCGTTAATGGACGTGGAAAAAGTCATCGCAATTTGTCAAAATGCGGTTGGCGTTGTTGAGAAGTGGCACCGCCGTACGTTTGCTCGCACGCGCTTAGGTTTGTGTGGTCTCTTCGACAAATAAACAAATCAACACAACATGTTGCAGTTGGAATAGGAAACTTAAAGAATGACTGCTGCTGAAAAGGGAGTAAACCAGCGTGCCTGGTCCTGCACGCTTCCCTTAAGCAGAACACGAGTCAATATAAATTACTTTATTTTCCTCTATTTTTTTTATTATTATTTTTTATTTGATTCCTCTCTGCTGTTTATACCCTTTACTATCGTTACATGACCGTTCATAGTTGACAGTGATATATTTATATGTGAACCGTTCTCATTGTTTTTGTTGCAGATATTATTTTTTTTATTGTTGTTGTTATTTAACGCAAGGTATCGCGAAACGTGCCTATGCGCCTAAATTCCTCTCGCCGCTCGGAAACAACACGCGCGGTGTAACTTCCGAGGGGGGGCGCACTCACCGGTATTGCATGGCGAATGGCAGCGAAATGAGTCCAGTCAATGAGTTGAATTTTGTGCCATCGCTTTGCTGCCGTTTGCTTAAAGAGAAGCCTGCGGGGGGCGCTCCTCCACCCAACCACCCCCACAAACAAACAAACACGCACACCTCTCATGGCAGTCGGCTTCCGATTACGTGCGCACGCAAGTCTCACGCAATCTCGAATGCCTCTTTACTTAACCATATATTTATGTGTCGTGTGTTCACCGGTGGATTCATTTGTAGCTTCACTCCTCCACCGCCACGATTGTGACGTGGTACCATCCCAAACTGACTACCACACCCTTTTTTCTTACATTTATAAATAAGCACATCAGTACGTGCACGTACGCAAACATTAAGCCCCTAAAGCGGGCCGGCACTGTGCTGTACGGACGGTGAGCAGCGCACCGGCTGGGAAACAATGATATCAGCACCTGCTGTGAAGGAGCTGCTGTCGTCTGTGAAGTATATTCTTCTCGACGTGGACGGCGTGGTGTGGTCCGGCCCACTCGTGCTGCCGAAGATACCAGAGACGTTGAGATATTTGCGATCGATTGGAAAGCAGGTGCGATTTGTCACGAATAATGCCTCAATCTCGCGTGCGAGCCTTGCGAAAAAGTTCAAGGACCGTGGCATTGAGGGCGTGCAGGTGAGTGACGTGTACAACAGCGGGTACGCGGCAGCATTACGGCTGCGCAGTATTTGTGGCGGTGAGGACGGCCTTGTAAGGGAAAATATCTTCGTAGTTGGTGAAGAGGGTCTTCACGATGAGTTGCGGCAGATGCTCGCGCCCGGGTATGTCACGTATGGGCTCGAGCTTCACGACGCGGAGGCGGTTGGGGGTTACAACAGCGCTGTAGTCGCAAGCGCCTGGGAGGAAAATGTTCTCAAGCCGCCCCAACAGGAGCCCGAATTGCTTCCGAGTGGCGAGTCCTGTAAGACAAATATCTCCCTGGCAGACCTCTCCCCGGGCGCCGTGGTGGTGGGGCTTGACACTCACTTCAACATGCTCAAGCTTTCGTACGCATCGCTGTGCCTTCAGAAAAACAGGCGCAGGAGCTGCACTGCGCATGATGGGGGGAAGGCGCAGAAACACGTCCACTTCATCGCGACGAATATGGACCCCAAATACCCATTGGAGAGGAGGGAGTGCTTTTGCCTGGAGCGGGCAGCATGGTTGCCGCGGTGAGTACCGCGTCCGGTCGGCAGCCCGATGTGGTGTGCGGAAAGCCGTTCGTCGACTTGGCGAAGGCCCTCTTTGAGGCAGAGGGCATCACCGACCCACGGCAGTGCCTGATGGTGGGGGACCGGCTCACGACAGACATCGCATTTGGGAACGATGCCGGCTGCCGCACGCTGTTGGTGCTAAGCGGCGTGGAGTCGCTGGAAGACGTGGCGAGAGTTGAGGGCGAAGGAAACGGCAACCTCCTGCCAGAGTTTATTGCACCATCGCTCGCTGTGCTACTGCCAGGTGGTTGTGATGAGTGACGCAATGATGAGGGTCTTCTCATCGCAAGGCTACGCAGTGCCCTTGGGAGCGGGTGTTGCATCGATATTTTCCCTCGTTTTTCTTCTTTTGCTGTGGATCTGACATGCGCTCGCATATTCAAATCGTAAAAAAAAAAAACTATTCGAGACATACCCGGAGGAGCGGCGGTCACAACGTGTTGTTCAATTATTTATGGTTAAACTCGTGAATAATAATATATAATATAAAGTGCTGGGGGAAGTTATTTTCAGCGGACCATACAGTGAAGCGGCGTGTGTCATCGATCGCTTTTCGAGCAGATACGGGTGCTTTCATGCACTTACCCGAGCATGTCGATGCGTTTGCGCGCACAAAAACATTTCAACGCCTCCCTTACAACAGGCACGATCCTTCCCTGTTTTTCGGTGCTAATGCTCTCTCCGTCTCTCTCTTTCCCTCTTGTCGTCCATATTACTCATTGAAAATAGCACAAGCGCCCTTCCGGTCCCCAAATCTCCTTCTCGGGGGCCTCCTTCAGCGCAGCTCCGCGTGCAGATGCATTTCTGGCGCCCGACGCACTGCACACTCCAACTCAACTTCCTCCGCTCCGAGAGGTGCAGCGAGGGGCGCTCGCGCGTGGTGCGGGCGGGAGACGCCTATGGTGGCACATCCATCATCCGATACGAACGCTGCCTGGCCACTTCAACGGACCGGGCCAGGTTGGCAGACGCAAATATGGAAAGGGAGAACGGGCTACACTTCCATGCCGTTACAGCCCCAGTGCAAAGCCTCCCGAAGGCATTACCCCTCACGCTGCAGTCCCTGAAGGTGCACTCGGAGCGCGGTGGAACAGGGGCTATGAAGGTCCTGAAGGTCGTGGACGAAAGCAACGGTGAAGGCGACACCAACGGCAGCGGAGGGGAAAGCAGTTGTGGGAAGGGCGGTGCAGAACGCATGCACGGGAAGCAGCACGGAAAGAAAAAAAGCAAACAAGGGCGCAGCACCGGTTGTGGCGAGCAAAGTCCAGCAGGTGAAAATGGCTGCCATGTGCAACAGGCCGGGGACCTGGGCTCGAAGTACGTCATCTTTGAAGGCGGGGGAGAAATGCCGCCGCACTCCATCGTCACACTGACTGTCGCCTTCACGGGGCGGGTGCAGGAGTGGAGCCAGGGCGGCATCTACGCCGGCAAGGTTGAAGAAGAACAAGACGCGGGGCACGGGATGCTGCTCACACATTTTGAGGTGGCCTTCGCACGCTGGGCTTTCCCCTGCCCCGATGACCCGAAGCAGTACCGCATCGTGTGGCAGTTGCAGACCCTACTATTGCCCGTGGAGTACGGTGTGGCAGTGAGCAACACGGCTGAACTCTCGCGAAAGGATGTAGGCGCTAAGGGCGTGCAGTACTCATTTGCACCCATTGGACCGTTGCCTGCTTATGTGATCGCATTTGCTGCCTTTGCTGGTGTAGTTAAAATACACGAGGAAGTTCTACAGCTGAGAACACCTCCTTTCATGGAAGGCAGTGAGTGTTCCTCTCATGGAGGCGTTGGGGCCTGCTCAACTAAGTTAGTACCACTGCGAGTTATAACTCACGCAACAAGTGGTGTCACGGCGGCAACGCTCGCGAAGGTTGCCTACATCGCACGCGAGGCTATTTGGCTTTTGGAAGATTTCTTTGGCTCCCCGCTGCCCCTCCAACAAATGCCCTTTACCTGCCCCTCTGGTGGCTACGGAGACGATTATTACCACAGCGATCAAACACAGTTCAACGGAGATGAGCTGCTGACGATTGCTATTGTACCAACAGTGCCCTACATTTCAGGCATGGAACACCACGGCTGTATGTTTCTCAACGAAACCATTTATACGTCCACACAGGCGGGTGACAGGGGATCAGCACGGACTGGCACATCCGCCCCCGGCGTGAACATTGAAGTGGAACGCACTAAACTTATTGTTCACGAGCTCGCACATCACTGGATGGGGAATACGCTCGGTATGCCCTTCGTACTGAAGGAGGGCGTGTGTCAGTTGATGGAGGAGTACATCGGCGACGTGATTATGGGAAAGCCGGTGCGGAAGGCAGAAACCACGGCGACGGCCACGCCAGCACCGGTTCCTCTCAAGACCGGGTCTCAAAAGCCCCGCTGCGTCGGTTTGGCAACACTACCGGCGGCTGATGACGTGGGCGGGATGGTGGAAGACCCGGAGAAGGGCAAAGAATTCACCATTCGATCGTACCAAAAGGCGCTCAACGCAGTCCGAGACGTTGTGAGTGCCGTGGGTTTTACCGTTTTTAAGGAGGGAATGCGGCGAATGTATGCGGCGGAGGTGCTCCCTAATGAAGTGGATAAAATCCAAAGAAGTGGCGGTGGCGGTGATGAGGTAATCGGAAGCGAAGGCGGTGTCCTGCTGCTGCCACCGTACGTTTCGTCAGCGCAATTTATGGTGTACATAAACCAGCAGAACTCGACGGACCGCCGCATTTGAACAACACAAGGCCGGATGGAAGACAGGCCGAATTTTAGCCCTTCACACTCTCTTCTCAGTTACGGTGCGATGTTAATCGAGGCGCCAGAGTTATTAACAGCTGTTGGTTGTGGTAACAGTAAATAACACATGCCGCACCACCGCACAGCTCCTTAACGCAGCAGTGCACCTTTCCCCTCCCCTCTTTCCATCTGATGTATCGGTATTTCTTTATTTTTTTAATTACATCTTTTTTTCCCCCGTTGTGTATGTGCGTATGTGCGCTTAATGCATCATATGCATGTCCGCAGTATTTGAAAGGAGTCAAGAGGGGGGAAACACCAGGGGGTTTTATTTCACTTTGAAATCAACTGCAGAAGGATAGTCAAAAAGGAATACGAAAGGGTGAAACAAAACAAGTGAGGCGCTAAAGGGTATTCAGAAACAGTGATAATTATCTAAAGGAATCGCTAGTCATGCGCCTCAGCGTCATATCGTCACTTCGCAGGGCTCGACTCGACGTGCTCCCCAATGTCAAAACCCCAGCAGTCATCCTCGCAGCCACACGCACGCAATCATCGATGCAAGGGCCACCGGGGAACATCCTCCAGGTCTGCGTGCCCCGGGTGCGCCACAGCAGGGCTTCGTACCTCCACAGCAGCAATTCCACCAGCAGCCACAGCAATTTCATCCACAGCAAATGCAACAACATCAATTCCAACAGCAACAAATGCATCAGCAGCAGTTTCACCAGGAGCAGCAAATGCAGCACCGTCAACAGCAGCCGCCAGCAATGGGCAATGAGGCGGGGGAAGACTTTGAACCGCCGCGCAAGCCATCAGAACCTCCAAAAATGCTGAAAATGGAAACCAACGAGCGGGGTGTTACCACAATTGCCCTCAGCCGCGCACCGGTGAACTCGCTTAACATGGAACTCTTCGAGGAGTTTAACAGCTGGATGCTGTGGCTTGGAAGCGATGAAGGCTGCCGGGCGGTCATACTGACCTCCTCCATCCCTACCGTCTTCTCAGCAGGCCTTGACATGAGCGAAATGCACAACCCGGAACCCGAGCGACTCCGCCGTTTCTGGAAGAGTTTTCAGGAGACGTGGCTGATCCTCAACAGCTTCCCAAAGCCGATCATCGCGGCGATAAGCGGGAACTCCCCGGCGGGTGGATGTGTTCTCGCGCTCGGCTGCGACTCCCGCATAATGGTCCGCCACCCAGCCGACAAACCTGATCGTCCCTACCGCATCGGGCTCAACGAGACAAAGCTCGGCATCACCGCGCCACCGTGGGTAATCCCGGCCTACGCGTATGTCCTCGGATCGCGACGCGCGGAGCGAATGCTTCAACTCGGCGAGACGCCCACAGCCGACGAGGCGCTTCGTATGGGCCTGGTCGACATTGTGGTGGACGGAGAGCCGCAGCTGCGCGAGGCGGCCATGCGGGAGGTGGAGCGCTTCTTGTCAGTACCGCAGCAGTCGCGCTGGATGGCACGGGACATGCTCCGCCGGGAATTCCTGCAGTTCATTGGGTCAGAGGAAGACAGGGAGTATGACACGCAATTTTTCGTGGAGCTTATGATGAACCCCGAGGTGCAGAAAGCGCTGGACGATTTCACCGCACGCCTGAAGGGCAAGGCAGCAAAGAAATAAAATATCAGGAAGCGACGGGTGTCCCGTGGCGTAGTCGATAAAATTAACGATAAGAAGGTACGCGTAAATATTTTACAGTTTGTACCACAAAATCCGTTGGCACGTATGCTAAAAATAATGAGGGAAATGTTGACACAAAAGCAAGGCCTCCAATGTGGCCAATATGGTGGGATTTTATTCACGGGAAAGTTAAGTCTGGTGCTCGTGCTCCTCTTCACTGTGGCCCGTATGCCCATACCGTGCAGAGGCAAAATGCAGACACTTAGCGGAGTTGTTAGCCCCTTTTCTCATCCCTGACTCCACGCGGCAGATGGTTGTGTTCGCAACGTAGGCCCCTACGCCACTGCAGGCAGCCCCAACGTCTTTGCAGCGGATATTTCCGGTCGCATGACATTTGGCGGGTCAGTGAAGTTTGGGGCTCACAAATTAAGGGGCATTGGTCGTCAACACGTGAAAAGTTTTTTGTTGTTGCAACTTCCTCAATATGTCTTAAACACAGTGGAAGAAGATGAAAGTGTTCATTCCACCGCCCTGACTGTTGTTTAGAACATATTTTTACTGCCCCGGTTCCATACGTATTGACACCATCAAACCACTCGTATCTCCCCCACCTCGCTGCATACGCATTCACAACAACTCAATCAATTAGCAAAGGCACATAAAGTAGCAGAGCAGCACCGCGTGGCAATGGTACGCGAACGCCTTTGCACGCAGGAAAATACAGAGTGCAGTAGCACCATTGGTTTCTTCAGCGATGACATCAGTTTGAAGCAGTTGAGTCCCATAACACCCATCGCTAGCACTAAACACTCCATCAGTGGAATTAGCCCGCCTATGAAATCACCCGAACTCGCTTCTGGTAGCAGCGTGGGGGACTTGTGCGTCAAACTCGACTTCAGTCGAGGGGAAAGTCCCACGGACGACGGGGAGGCTGATGCGTTTAGCCCCACCGCAAAACCCCCCTTCACAGAGGAGGAAGTTCTTGAAGAATTAGAGGAGCTGCGCTGTCGATCGAAGCAGACGTCAGGGCCGTTCAACCGCCGAATGTTGCCATTGCTGGCACGGTCCCACCTGCGCAAGAAGTGGGGCCTTCGGCTGAGCGCTACGCGGAGTGGCTCGTCATGCCGAACGGCGAGGTTGCCCCGTCCTTCCAGCCGGAGTTGGAGGCTATTCGTGAGCGGCGGGAGAGGTCTGGAGAGTCTCATGGGCAGCAATCACCCCACCACTACGCCATCCCGCCACAGTTGCCACCGCCACAGCAGCAGCCGCAGTCCCCAACACATGCAATTGATGTGCGGCCAATCCTACGCAAACATCACACCAAGCAGGGCCACGGGCAAGTGAGCCACTCGCGGAGAGAAGCCTCCCCAAAGGCAGTGGCTGGGGAGGTTTCTCTGCGGGGCTGCACTGGTGAAAACGAGGTGCAGAAGGTTTCTAGCGATAAGAAAATCCCTGATTCACCGCCCAGTCCTCAAACGCCATAATTGTTGACTCCACTCCGGGGGGGCGGGGCGGGGAGGCACCGTGAGAACTGATGCCTCGCAGTAGTTGAGTCCCGCTGCTAAAACGTGGTAAGGCGTCATCACCAACACACACTCATCCGCCTTTCTTAAATGGCGGGTGTTATAAATATTACATTTTTCTTTTTCTCTCTCTCTCCCTGTTCCACACAATTGCGTATGTGTTTTACAGCACTTGGAATATTTTTGTTTTCATTCCTCCGATGAATTATTCAATTGGCTTTTATTGTTAGAACTGTTTCATTTCTTTCCAGTGCCTTCTCCCATCCCCCGCTGCATGCCGCTCACTTTGGTCTCCTTTTGAGTTCTGGGGCCGCCGGGGGGGTGGGGCAGGCGCAGTAGAGACGTGGGCAGGACAAGAGCACCCTCCATAGATGGTTTCCCCATTAATTATTGCTGTTCATGAGCACAGGTGCGTGAATTATTCAGTTTCCGCCACACACACACACACTAAACTGGTTACTGCTTCTGTTGCCATCCTCGTGCATCTTTTGTTCATGTCGCTTCTTTATTGCGCGGGTGGTTTGTGAGTCAAAGGATCTCTTTTTCAACCGATGACCACCCGTTTTCCCTTGTTTTTTGTTAATTTTTTTTTTTGATCTTGTTTCTCTTCTCGTAGAAAAATAATTGTTTTTGTCCCCTTCGTAGTGAAACGTTTGTTTTTGTGGTGGTGTGGGAGGGGCGTAATAAATGGAGCCAAATCTGCTGCGCTGTTTACTCTCAAGACAAATGTATACGTTCTTTTTTTCCACGTCATTCATCTTGAAACCGTGCTGCTGATGCTCAATGCTGCACCGCTTACAAGGTAACGTAGGCAGATAATAATTTTAAGAAAGTGGAGTTGGAGTTAGCAGAACAGGCAAAAAAAAAAAAAAAAGTTGCTTCGAAACGCTTAAGATCAAAAAGGCAAAGCCTTGGAGCAAAGTTTTTTGGGTGGCATTTCCTTCAGTACGGCAAAGTGTTGAGTGCAGTGCCC
Source organism: Trypanosoma congolense (assembly GCA_002287245.1). Taxonomy (NCBI): domain Eukaryota; phylum Euglenozoa; class Kinetoplastea; order Trypanosomatida; family Trypanosomatidae; genus Trypanosoma; species Trypanosoma congolense. Next base: position 30,392 of record NHOR01000058.1, on the reverse strand, counting down.
GTGGCCAGCGTGTTGCTAAAGGGAGGAAAAAGAAATATTTTCACCCTTTTTTTTCCATTAAAAAGAAAAAACAAGAACAACAAAGGAAAAAAATGCCTCCGCCTGCACGGGGACAAAATGCCGGAAAGAATCGTGGGCGCGGGTCCCTTTTCATTCTTGAAGGTGTTCCATTGTACGACTCTCCCGAGAACAGCAGCGACGACGAGCGCCTAAAGGGACCCATGCCACATTACCGCCCACCACCGCCACCGCCATGGAACTCAGACAATAAAAGCCCCGCTGTCAACCAGCAGCAGCAGCAGCAGTGGTGCGCGCAGGCTCAGGATCAAATGATGTTGCAGCGTAATTGGTATGAACAACAGCAAGCGCTGCTTCACCAGCGGCAGCAGGAGCTCTTCCACCTTGAGTGTCAGCGCTCTCACCCGCAAAAGCAACAGCAAACGCAACCGAGGCAGTGGCATGAAGTGCCACAATCGAGAGAAAAGCCGTACATTCCCCAGCAGCCTCGAGCACGGAACCGCAATGCCAAGGAGCGCACAGCCAAAAACAATGACTCACCGCCTCCCGTGGAGAAAATTGGCGATACGAAGTGCTTCTTGGATGACTCGCACAGCGGCCCGACAGTAATGATGTCTGCCTATCAACTTGGAACACCGCCGCCATTACTGCCCCTCGCACTCACAAAAATCAAAATCCACATTACACCACATTGCCGCCACCGCATGCTACCCACGACATCGACGACTCTGACAGCGATGATGAAAACTACTACATGATGGAGGAATCTGTTGAGATGTCCACTGGAGACGCACGGCACTTAGTAAATCGCAACAGAAATTCGGTAAGTAGAACTCATCATCTGCAACCCGATGCCGCAGGCATGACCAAATTTGATAGCACACTCTTCATGGAGAAAGAAGGAGCAGTCGTCCGAACAGTGGACTGCCACATGTCAGAAGTGGACAGTAGCAGAAGGTTCATGATGTCCGACTACAACATTGTCGATAGGCATGTATTTTCCCATGAAACCCCACACAACAACGGAGCGCGAGGTCGAGATGGAGGGCCGTAAGCACCGGTTCGCAGGGCTCCTCCCGCCGCCGTCCTGCTCATCCACCGCCGTTCAGCTGCCGCCTCTGCGGGGCCCGTCGGTGACACCACCATTCGGGAACTTGACAGGTAGCAATTCCCCCAACGGCGACTACTTCCGAGGTGACTACGATTTCCTGCCTGTGGAGCTGCAGCCCCATGCACCCGACAACTACAGCGGGTTTGACTTCCCCGGCGACGCACTCGCCCCGCCCACACAGCTGCACTTTAGCAACGAGTCGAGGGTCCAGAACAATGCACGCCGAGAGACTGCCCCCTCCCCACCACAGACTAGGAGCTCGAAGGACGGCGGGCAGCAGCGCTCCCGCCGCCGCCACCCAAGCAGCAAGCAGGAGCCGCAGGGTGGCGAAAGAAGTGGAAGCCTACCGCCGCCACCGGAGCTTCCCTCAACAAAAAGCAAAACGAAACCCTCCACGAAGTCTGAGAAGCTTCATTCGTATATTTTGTCTGCGGAGATCACGGACAAGGACGAATATGAGCATAAGCACAAGGTCATTGACTCCGACAACCCTCACCGGTGGATTTTGCTCTAAACTGCGAGTCGCAGGATTGAAAAGGAAAATGACGGAAGGTGGGAGGCATGGACACGTCTGGCGCAGCTGCTCCCCCTCATTGTAACTGGGTAGTGTAGTTCTGCGGGATCTCTCATGTTTTTCGTGTGGTTTGCCATTTGTGAAGTGTACCCCCCCCCCGTAAGTGCCTTAGTTATTTGTTTGTTTTTGTGTTTTTTGTAGTTTTGTTATCACTTAGTTGGTCACTGTGCCTGCGTGTTTCTTTTATTATTTCTTCCTCTCTTTTTTAAACTCAGCTTGCCGCGACGTATATGCGAGTTTGTGTAATAGTTATTGCCCGACCGCACCCACGTTGGGTGGAGGCACGCTCTGCGCATGTGGCGCGCCCAAAGTAGTTTTGCCACACGGTGACAAAAAGTAAGATACTTCAAAGAGAAATGGAGATTTTGAAAGAAAAGGCTAAAATCGGAGGATTTGGCCCATTTTTCCCGTTGTCTGAATTAGTTTTTGGCTTCTTTCGTATAAATATATGTACAATACCCCTCTAAGCCAGTTTCTGCAATACTTCCCATAGTTTTTCCATCATCATCATCAGCACCACCACCACCCCTCTCGCTCGCTCGCGAGTGTGTTTAACTCGCACTGCTTATCTCTCCACTTTATTTATTTTTTTTCTCTCAGTTGCTTATGTCCTGATTTTGGTGCTCGACCTGAGTTTTATTCTTTTTTTTCTTTTTGCGTTTTAAACCAACGGCAGGATGCAGTCACTCTGTCCCGGTGTTACCCAGTCATTCCGTCGTTCATTGTTTCTCTTTTTATTCCCCTGCACACTAATATGTTACAACTAATGTTGTTGTTTTAATAAATTATTTCTTTGTGGGTGTGCGTGCGTGTGCGTGTGTGTGCCGTCGTTATATTTGTTACTGTTCACTTCCATTTCGCTAAGTTTGTCACTTTCTCCACGCCACTAACCATCAGCCGTGCAGCCGAGGCGCATAGTTATTACAGGATTTGCTGTAAACTACACATCCTCTCTGTTGTGTGTGAGGTGGGGGAGCGGGTTCGCCTCAGTTTCACCGCGCCATGCACACACACACACCGTTACTACTCAACTCGCCTTCTCGTTCCAAAGAGTTCAAGGAAATGAGGATAAGTGGGCTTATGACGTATTTCACGCAAGCAATTTTCCACGGCAAAACAAAACAAAAAAAAATGGCGAAAAGGGAGCAAATATTATCTGATACAGCACTCACTTGTGCTGTTTTCACCTGTGTTGCTTCTCCACTCCATTTAACGGTTTCAAGACGAAGCAGTTGGGTTCCCTCATATTACGTACCCGCGACCATTTGCTTCTACTTTCGAACTTGAAATGTATTTTTCGAAGTAAGAAACGCCTTGTAAAAGCCACATTTCACTCTTTTTCCGCTCCATTGTGTGAGATATGAAACTTTAACTGCCTACACGCCCTTGCTCGCCCCCATCCCCGTACCGCTCAGTGCGCAGGCACCAGCCATGACCTCCCTTGTTCCTCTTCTCTTTCTGCTGCGTGTGGAAAGGTTTAGTGTATCGTGGCAGCAACATCAGCCGTAGCCACTAGAGCAGCAGCGGCCATGCATCAACACCACCAGCACGGGGGAAGCTACACGCTCCACGTGGGGGAAGAAAATGCCCCATCCGGTGTGGCGCGAGAGCCGTACCCATGTGATGCCGCGGAGCAGGAAGAGCCACGGCCCGGAAGCCTGAGCGTGGTACCGCCGCGGGTATGTCTGACCGCACAGCTTGCCGATGGTGCCATCCGCGAATGGAAGGACTTGCTGAAGGTGGAAGCAGCCCTGCAGCTGCTACGTGAAATGGGGGACGTGGCACCGGCGGGGCAGCAGGGAGGTGAAGCGGCTGCAATGGGTACGACGCTGTGCCCTCCACTGACTTTCTTCTGGGTGGACGTGAGCGGAGCACCGCTACCGCAGGACCTGGGAACGCTTTTGGACTTCCTCTGCGTGAGCCCATACACACAGCGACGGTGGCGGGCGGCAGCTGCTGCGGCCGTGGCCACAGAGCCACTTGCAAACGTTGAGCTACCACATGAGGACGGTGACGACTACTACGACGACGCAACAGATCTCGACTGCCTGCGCGCATTCGTTCGAGAGCAGTACGTGCAGCTGCGACTTATAGGCCTGTCCACTGAGAACCCGACACCGTGCGGGTCGCAGTCGGGAGGAGAGTACGAATCCGAAAAGCGGCTGCAACGGCCTGACCGGTTGCGGGTGAATCTGCTGGATGCGAGCGAGACGGGTGCACTGACGCCTGTTCAGGTGCTATGCTTTGCGGGCGGTGTCGTGACCTGGCGGGTGCGGCCGGATGTGGAAGGATGGGAGCATATCCCGCGCTCCCTTGAACGTCGCCTGTGCGGTAGGAACAGCACTGCGACCACGGGAGGAAACGAGTGTGGACCACGGCGACCGCTCAGCACGTCGCTCCTCATGCTCACGATTCTTGAGGAGCTCTACACAACGTTTCTTCCCGACACGACAATTGTGATCAACGAGGTGGATGCAATCGACGCCATGCTGCCACTCGTGCGGCAACGCCAGTCGGACCAGGCCGATGTCCTGCGACGCGTGCGGATGCTGCGGCGTAGCCTGTCCGTACACCGCCGTATGTTGATGAGCAAAGTGAGTGTTCTGGAGCTGTTGAATCGATCGACCATACGCGTGCTCCTGCCCTTCATGAACCCATGTGAGGACCTCGACATGAATCTGAGCTCGGCACGCCAGCGGAAACATGTGGAGCCAGCAATCTATGAGGCAGGCGATGACACCACTGGATCGACCTCAGCTGCCCGACACAGCAGCGCGTATAGCGCAATAGCACGCCCCATCCAACACGTGCTCTCCAAGCTTGAGGATGCTCGCCGGGTCCTCACCAATTCGATCATAATTTACTCCTCCGGGGTGGCGGCGACAAACAGCCGCAGTAGCAACAAATCAGACACGCTCTCCGTTGTGCTGGGTTACGTTGCCCTGACTTCCATCCCCCCAACCATCGTGGCGTCGCAGTGGGGGATGAATGTCTACGTGCCATGGGTGAATACGGACTCCACTGTACCCTTCTGGAGTATCGCAGGCTTATCGGGTCTGTACATGCTTCTGATGCTGGCGTATCCGCTCTACTGCTGGATAAAGGGCAAGCCGGAAAACCTTGTCTTCTAGTAATGTGGACACACACTAAGTGGGTGGGGTGTTCGAGGAAAGAAAGAAAAAAGACGTAGGTAGCGTAGTGAACCGCCGTAAGTGGCTAACGTAACGGTCGGTCTTGTTAAGGAACGAAAAGGCTGTTAGGAAAGGTTGGCCACAGAAAAGTACAGTCGTACTGAGGTTGGGTCAAACCCAACTGCCTACACGCCCTCGCTCGTCCCCATCCCCGTACCGCTCAGTGCGCAGGCACCAGCCACGACCTCCCTTGTTCCTCTTCTCTTTCTGCTGCGTGTGGAAAGGTTTAGTGTATCGTGGCAGCAACATCAGGCGTAGCCACTAGAGCAGCAGCGGCCATGCATCAACACCACCAGCACGGGGGAAGCTACACGCTCCACGTGGGGGAAGAAAATGCCCCATCCGGTGTGGCGCGAGAGCCGTACCCATGTGATGCCGCGGAGCGGGAAGAGCCACGGCCCGGAAGCCTGAGCGTGGTACCGCCGCGGGTATGTCTGACCGCACAGCTTGCCGATGGTGCCATCCGCGAATGGAAGGACTTGCTGAAGGTGGAAGCAGCCCTGCAGCTGCTACGTGAAATGGGGGACGTGGCACCGGCGGGGCAGCAGGGAGGTGAAGCGGCTGCAATGGGTACGACGCTGTGCCCTCCACTGACTTTCTTCTGGGTGGACGTGAGCGGAGCACCGCTACCGCAGGACCTGGGAACGCTTTTGGACTTCCTCTGCGTGAGCCCATACACACAGCGACGGTGGCGGGCGGCAGCTGCTGCGGCCGTGGCCACAGAGCCACTTGCAAACGTTGAGCTACCACATGAGGACGGTGACGACTACTACGACGACGCAACAGATCTCGACTGCCTGCGCGCATTCGTTCGAGAGCAGTACGTGCAGCTGCGACTTATAGGCCTGTCCACTGAGAACCCGACACCGTGCGGGTCGCAGTCGGGAGGAGAGTACGAATCCGAAAAGCGGCTGCAACGGCCTGACCGGTTGCGGGTGAATCTGCTGGATGCGAGCGAGACGGGTGCACTGACGCCTGTTCAGGTGCTATGCTTTGCGGGCGGTGTCGTGACCTGGCGGGTGCGGCCGGATGTGGAAGGATGGGAGCATATCCCGCGCTCCCTTGAACGTCGCCTGTGCGGTAGGAACAGCACTGCGACCACGGGAGGAAACGAGTGTGGACCACGGCGACCGCTCAGCACGTCGCTCCTCATGCTCACGATTCTTGAGGAGCTCTACACAACGTTTCTTCCCGACACGACAATTGTGATCAACGAGGTGGATGCAATCGACGCCATGCTGCCACTCGTGCGGCAACGCCAGTCGGACCAGGCCGATGTCCTGCGACGCGTGCGGATGCTGCGGCGTAGCCTGTCCGTACACCGCCGTATGTTGATGAGCAAAGTGAGTGTTCTGGAGCTGTTGAATCGATCGACCATACGCGTGCTCCTGCCCTTCATGAACCCATGTGAGGACCTCGACATGAATCTGAGCTCGGCACGCCAGCGGAAACATGTGGAGCCAGCAATCTATGAGGCAGGCGATGACACCACTGGATCGACCTCAGCTGCCCGACACAGCAGCGCGTATAGCGCAATAGCACGCCCCATCCAACACGTGCTCTCCAAGCTTGAGGATGCTCGCCGGGTCCTCACCAATTCGATCATTATTTACTCCTCCGGGGTGGCGGCGACAAACAGCCGCAGTAGCAACAAATCAGACACGCTCTCCGTTGTGCTGGGTTACGTTGCCCTGACTTCCATCCCCCCAACCATCGTGGCGTCGCAGTGGGCACTTGAGTTTCATGTGCCATGGCGGGGTGGCGACTCCACTCTTCAGTTCTGGTACTTGACAGGTGGGATGGGTCTCTACATGCTTCTGATGCTGGCGTATCCGCTCTACTGCTGGATAAAGGGCAAGCCGGAAAACCTTGTCTTCTAGCAATGTGGACACACACTAAGTGAACTCAAAGTTTATGTGTCATTGTGCGAGGTACCAAAGCTGTGGTGAAACACTGGCTGGTTGAATGCCTCCGTGTCGAAAACGTACGGTGGTGTGTCCGCAGTGTCTCCCGTTTGACACAATAGCTATGTACTAATGATTTTACCGTTACTGTAGTGCGAATTTATTTTTAATAGGTTTATATATATACGTGAGCTATTTGCGCCACTTATTTATTACTATTTCCGCTTAACCTCTTCGTGCTAACGAGGAGAGATGTTAAAATTTCCTCTCATATTAGTGACGATGCGTTACTTATCTTTCAAATATATATATATATATATATAATTATTCTAACAGTCGGTAGCGTTGTGTATTTTGTCAAATGAGTACCGGGGTGGCTATCACTACGCCCAAGGTTAGGTTTAATTCCTTATTGAAACGCTTTGGCAAAGGTATCTCGAACCGTAGCGTTATATTTGTGTGCTCAGAGGCGATGTTGTTTCAGTGTGCATAGGCGTTGCTGCTGTTGTTGTTTTCTTTTCTCTGTTAACTTTTTGCTTGGTTCTTAATTCATTTTATTGTACTTTGTTGCTGGAATAAAAGTAAAGGCTGCAACGCGGAGGGGATTCGATGGCGTACAACGAGGCTGCGCTCTCAAAGTACCGCGAGCTTATCGACAGCGGTGAGCCGTTTAGGAGTCGGACGTGTCGCTACTGCGCAAGCAATGCCGCAGTGAAGCACATCGACCCCTCCAAGAAGCCAAAGTCACCGTGGGACTTTTGGGCCGATATTGTGTGCGCAGCGGGGCCACACGCGGAAGCGAGCGAGAAGGCCCCAATGTACGTTGTGGGTCCGATGGTGGATCAGAGCGAGTTGCCGTTCCGACTGCTCTGCAGGCGTTACGGCGCCACCCTGGCGTACTCGCCAATGCTCCATGCGAGGAGCTTCGCACAAAGTGCTCAATATCGTCAACGTTACTTTACGACAACGTCACAAAAGCTCTCCACTGAGACGGGGGCGAGTGGTGAGGCGCAGGAGAATGACCATCCGCTCTTCGTACAGTTCTGTGGGAATGACCCTGAGACTGTTCTCGCCGCCGCTCGCCTCGTTGAGGACCAGTGCGAGGCGGTCGATTTTAACATCGGATGCCCGCAGGGAATTGCCCGCCGTGGTCACTATGGCTCGTTCCTCATGGAAGATTGGGAACTTCTTCACAACATCCTCCACACACTTGCGGTTGAGCTGCGGGTGCCAGTGACGGCGAAGATGCGAATCTTTGACGACGAGGCTCTGACTCTTAAGTACGCGGAGATGCTGCGCGACACGGGAATTTACGTTCTCTGCGTGCATGGACGCACCCGTGAGAACAAGGGACAGCAGCAAAAACAGGCCGATCTGCAAATGATTCGCCGTGTGCACAGTCACTTGAACGGCACAGTGCCCATCATTGCGAACGGCAACATCCTGACTTTTGAGGATGTGCCGCGGAACCTGCGGTGACAGGCTGCGAGGGTTACATGTGCGCGGAGCCGCTGTTATGGGACCCGAAACTTTTCGCGCCACTCGCCACAGGCAAAACCTCAAAGGTGTCTTCTGATCCACCTGCGCCAATCCCTCGCCTTCACCCCTTTTGTCATCCACAAATCGCAGCGGTCGGCTCTTTGCAGAGTCGCGTCCGAATCGACTGAAGGCAATTGACACTGCAGCGGAGTACCTGGAACTCGTCCGCCGGTTTCCGGTAGATGTGGGTTTCGTAAAGGCCCACCTCTTCAAAATGTTGTACCACAGCTACGAGATGCACCCAACGCACCAGCAGTGGCTGGCTGATTTCAGCGCTTGTGGCAACAGCAGCAGCAGCAGTGGCCGTTACACGGAAGAGGAGTGCGACGAGGGCGCTGGAGATAACGGTTTGTTGGAGCACAGAGCCGGAGAGGCGGAACAAACGCCAGTGAAAAGTGATATATTTGTGGAAGCCCTAAACGCACTGAGCGAACACGTTGAGCGGTTGCGCGCGGCAGAGCTGTCATTAGACAGCGATGACCCACAGCCAAAGCGCCAACGTGGCAAAACAGTGAACGGCAGCGAAGAGAGCACTTGTGCAGGCTCAGAGGGCCGCAATGGTGGGGGACGAAAAGCCTACACTGATGCCTTTGCTGGCGATGAAACGTACGGCATTGATTTTATACCGTAACGCGGTAGACTCGTGGATCAACTGCTGCACGTTTGCTCATTAAACATTTTTACTCGCACGCATGTGACTCCCTACCACGCTGCGGCACACTCGCATGTGCCGAACAGCACACACACAAACACACTGCCTCTCCCCAATTACCTTAATTTTGCTTCCTGCCACCTGTTTGTATGGTTTGAAATACGGAAACAAGGGTCAACAAAAAAGAAAAAAAAACAGCGTTGAATTAGGTCAATCATATATCATCGCGTAAGGACACTACGAGCTTTAGCAGTGGGCATTACAGGGCCGGTTTAAGACGACAAATATATTAAATATTGCAAAGAGTGGCGTGACTACACGCAGTAGAAGGATAGGACATAAGAGGAAAAGGTATCACACACCCCTAGTGGGCATATATTTATATACATTTTCTATTGTTAGTGTTATTTATTTTTATACATAAATGAGAAGAAAAGTGGAGAAGAGGGTATTGGAGGCAATGCGGTGTCGTCTTCCTCTCCTCGTCGCTATCAGCGTTGCTCTCATTGCGTTCATGCCGACTACGGTGCAGTCCCACGAGACCGGTGGAGTTGAGGTACGGCGGCGGTCCCAGAAATACATCCTCACGAACAGGGAGACACTAACATCGGTCGGTCAAAGTTTGACTATGGGGAAATTCATCCACGGCGGTAGCACTGCGAACAGCGGGTCTCAATGCGCCAACGGACAGCAGTGTCATTTGCAGAGGCCACTTAATGCCCTCAACAGCACTCAGCTCATCAGGGCGCGCACTACAGCGAGTGAAGCGCAACACGCCACTGATGGCTTGCCAAACCTTGAAAAACGGGACGTGGGCCACGAGCCACCTCTCTCCAGTGGAGAGGATCACTACCTCTTCAATCTCACCCCTTACACGAAAACGTACCTGAAGTTTCTAAGCAGCGAGACGGATGAAATAAAAGTTGTCACGCAACTCTTAAGTCACCATTACGACGGGGAAGTCCCTGTTGATAACTGCATGGGCTACCATGTCAGTGTGGAGATTCTTCCCGACACTCAAGTTAACTGGACGGAGGTGAACACGCATCCGAGCCATCCAACGAATGGTGACACGAGTGGCGACGGGGCGGGGAAAGGCAGTGAAAGTGGAAGCGGAAGCGGAAGTGGTGGTTCCAGAGAGGGACACGGAATCACGTGGAGTGCCTTTTGGAACGCAGTCGCGATGGTGATGGACACAAGCAGCTTTTGCGATCTCCTCCCGACAGTTGCAATACGCGTAGAGCCCGAAAAAAAACAGTCGGTGTACGTTGCATTGTTCGATAGCTCTGTTGGACTCGGAGGTGGTTTGATGCATCGCAGTGACAGTTGTCTAATTGGGGTATACATAGCACATACAAACAAGAAGATGGAAGAAAAGATGCAAAACACCTTCGCCTTTGCTCTTCCTCTTCTCCTGTTGGTGGCGCTGGCTCCCATCACTTTTATGGATGCCCACCTCGTGTCGGACTACATGGCCGATATTGATGTCATATTGTGGATGATCTACCCGGCGATAGGGCTGCGGAATGCAATCGTATGGCTTGCCATGTACGCATACCAAAAGGTGTGGGGAGCATACGTTGAGCGGCGGGAAAGGAAGCGGCAGCGGGACCTCGAGGAACGTCACCGGCAACTGATGCGAGAGACAACAACCACGCCGATGGTCACAAACGCACATGGCGGCAGCAGCAAGGTGGATGATGACGATGATGTGGGACTGCGGTCCCAAGCGCACGTAAGCGGAGGTCTCGAGTCGCGGAGTCCCGCTGAGGCAGCGCAGGCGGAGGTTCAAAATGGCTCAGAGCGCGAAATCGGGTTGAGTGGTACAACGGCCATTCACATGGAGCCGTCACCGCCATCGGCTTCGAGAGCCACTGACATTGTGGTGGAAAACATGGTCGATATGGACCTTGACGACGACGAAGACTATGGAACGCGAAGAGCGATGAGGCGACCCCTCATTGCGAGTCACAAACAGGCAGTGAAGCACGGCCGTAGCGCCACCGCAGGAAATGATTCCCCCGCTCTGCAAGTGACGGATACAAATGACTCCGGCAATGTTCAAGCCGGGGCGTCGGGCAAGCAAGTGACCAGCGGCTGTGACGATGATGATGAACGTGTCTGTCGCATCTGCCGTGACGATGAAGCCGAAGAGAAGCTGATCTCCGCCTGCGAGTGTACCGGCTCCGTGCGCTGGATCCATCTCTCATGCCTCGACAAGTGGCGCATGGAAAGCAAGGTACGCAACTCACGCAATGTGAACCGCTGCGAGATCTGCATGAAGCCCTTCCGCGTCCCCATTAGCAAGAGAATATTAATAATGAAGAATCTACAGAGGGTTGCCCTGGTCGGGCTCATGATCCTGTGTGTTGTGGTAATGTTTATTGTCGTGACTGTGAGCCAGCGTGCGACACTCGGTGAACTGACATGCCGTACACAGTGGCATACAGTCGCCTACAGCACTATGTTTGATGCAGACGGCATCATCCTCACCGTGTTCGTGCAGCTCATGCTCACGCTGCTTGCAGCGTTCGCGTTCGCTGTGGTGTATGGTTGGTGGCACACGCGCCCCGAGACAATGGAACACCTGGCAATCCACCACACCCTCCCACCCTTTTGGACACGCCGCAATATGCTTTCAGTTCTCGCGTTTTTCGGATGCGGTGTGATGCAGGCACTGTCGCTTGGACTTCTCTTAAAGCTCTTTATGTACCGCACGAGCACCATTGTGTGGACGTGGGAGGCGTCGCCGTGCACGGGTGCCGTGTTGTTCATGGGGTACGTGTCGCTTGGCATGTGGGTGACGTCGCAAGTTCAAGTCGCTGTTCGCCGCCGTCGCCAGCAGCGGGAGCGGGAACGGGAACGGGAACAAGTGACGGTCGAACAAGTGGTGAGTAGCGATGAAGACGAGCAACAGCAACGACAGCAACAGTCGTAGGAAGGGAGGAAGGTGGAGCATTGTTCACATCCGTCCTCGATTTGCCTCCGTGCCAGTTTGCGGAATGAGCAGTGAAAGAGAAGTAGCAGTAGTAATAATAGCAGCGGTGAAGCGGAACGAGAAGGCGAGGGACGATGGGGGGCGGGTCAGGGTACTGTGCGTGGTCGCATGGAATTTGGGACGTGGCGTAGCCACCGCCACCACCGCGCCGCACAGCCGCTTATGTGAAATGCCTTAATCGACTGTGCGGTATATTACCATTATTATGCGCCCGATCCCCCTGTTGGAGTTGTAAATGTTAGCGATTTTTCCAAGCACATTTCCCGGTAGAGACATGACCAGTGTCAAGCCAGCAAGCGCACAAATGTATGTAGCTTCAATAAACGATCAATTCATTTTTGTCTCCGTCCCTCTCTCTCTCTCCACGCCCTTCCTAATGGGCGTTGGATCGGCGTGCCAGCACGGGAGTGGTTGAAATAATTATTTTTTTTTTGGCCGTGCCAGGCGGGGTCTCTGTGATCAAAGAGCCTCAGTTCCATCGGGCACACGTGCATGTGGGCGCGGTGTTATGAGGTCACTTTTGTGCGTGGCGGTGGTTGCGGTGGTGTGAACGGTTAAGCGGGCAGTTTAAAAAAAGGAAAAAGGAAAAAAAAAAAGAGCTGTGAGACATGGACGGCTTCACCTTGTTATGATTAAATATAATTTTCCTTATTTTTGTTTGTTTCTTTTCGTTTCATTTGCTGCTTTCCCTCCTTTATTCCTTTTCGCTGAGAAAAGATTGTTATTGTGTGAAAAGAAGAAGACGAAAGTATATAGAAAGAGAGAGACTCAACGCATTGCAAAAGAACGAACGGAAGCCAGTGGAAAGAGATGAGGAAAGGGGTTAGTTTGAATAAAAGAGGCAAAAACAACGTTTTTTGATCGGTATCTCTTGAGCGGTGGGTAATTCCCTTTGAAGTGCACGCATGCTTCAGTGCATGAGTGTGTGCGCGCGCTTGTGTGGTGGTGGGCACATCATCGTTTCAGGAATTTTTTGATGTTTTTTTTCCTCTTCGCTTTATGTCTCTTTTATTGCTATTGCTCAATGGTGATTGCTTACGGTGGTAGCGGTAGTACTTTCCTTCTACCCGAGTTCTCCTCCTTTTTTTTTATTTATCATGCCTCCCGCACACACACACACACATAAATACACATGCACTTCCACTTAGCCCCTGACTCGTTACTTCACCTGCAGGTGCTGAGTGGGTCTGGGCGTCGTGTCTGGTTGTTATGTTTGCTGTGTTGCTGCGCTACCGATGATGATTTTCTTTGTTTTTGCTTTCTCTCCTCCCCATCCCACTCCTTTTGTTCCTTCTCGGTCTTTTTCTGTACTTCTTCAGTTGCTGTTCGTAGCTGGCACCATGCCCCCCACATACACACACGCACACTCGGTGATGCTTCATTGCTGAATGTGCCTACATTTGCACATTTGTGTGAAGATATGTGTGCTGACCCTGTCCGTCATTTAAATTACTATTTATTTATTTATTGCCCATTTGTTTTCATTCCATTGTGATGCCTTTCGTATGGAAGAATGTAAAAAAAAAAAAGAAAGAAAGAAAGGTTGAACCATAGTTTTTGTTTTTTCTTTCTTTCTCTAAGAGAGGGAGAAAAGGAAAGAAAAAAGAAAAGAAAAGAAAAACGAACAAAAATTAGTTGTTTAATTCGCTGAGAAATGGAAAATGTGATTCAAATGATCTTGTTACAGTTGGAAAACGACGCACTTAATGAAGACTTGCGGGTCGAGGGCTCACTCGCCGACTTCGGTGAGGGGGTCACCTCCATATTGGAAAGGACCGTGACGGTGGAAGACATCGCTCGCTTGGAAGAAGAGGTGAAGGAGCACACTCTGCAGTTCCCCGCGACTGGACGGGGTAGTCCTGAAAACTCAGATCGTAGCAACGCCGAGGCGGCTTATGAGGAACTGCGGTCGCAATGGGTATTAACACTTGTTGACAAAATAACCGCCTACATGTTGGTGCGTTTCGCGCCATCAACTGGTAATTTCGATACACGGCAGGAAATTGTTAAGTTTCTGTACTCTCGTGGAAGGGTGAGAAGGTCCTTGGGAATTGCCTTAACTCATATCACCATATTTAGAAGTATCTCTGAATTCCCATACATCGCCGTAGACCTGATGGAAGAGTACCGTAATGGCTGCCAAGCACAGCGCAAGCAGCGTCGCGCCCAGCTTCAGCAGGTGAACGTGGCTGACGGGGGCCCGGACGATGGTGCTGAGGGCAGCAGTGTGGCGTTGTTGAACTCAACGACTGGGCCTGGAGAAGGTAGCGTGCCACAAACGATGTCACCTGGAGAGTTTGAAAGGGGCACTTTAGAAAGCGGTTGCACGTCCTCAACCACCAACACAAGCGCGACGGCGTTACCAGCAACTCTGTCAAGGTGGAAAAGGATCAAATTCCTGTTGAGGGGGCCGAAACCAGCGTTGGAGCATCCAATGGTCGCAGGGGCTCATGGTAAAAGTGTTTGTATAGGACCTGTGTACCCGGATAGTGTCGTGCGGACCATCTTAGACAGGGTGAAGCATCAATATATTTATGTGCTCGCCTCATTTGGGAGAGTTTGCCTGAAGCTGTCAAACCCGCTACCTGTTTTAAGCATTTGTCCATCGAAGTTTATTTGTGATGGGTGTCTTCGAGGAGACGTCACCGTGGCATTTCAAGCTGTTGTCTTGGGAGGTATGCGGAGCAGATTTCCGCGTAGCTATTCTCGTGGTTATGATATATGCATTTCCTGTGCCGTATTCTTCCTGCACGAGAGTTTCCGTGAACTGCGAGCGGCACTTCTACCGCCGTTGTACAAGCCCTTTAACAGATGTCCTCTTTACCAGTCACAGATACTTTCCGTTGAGCGTTGCCGCCCTGGTGATGTGAATGACATAACTTGCTACGACTGTGCCTCACACGATAAATGCTGCTGTGAGTATGTGCGAATTTTGGTATCACTCGGGCTCATGACCCTGAGGTTGTACGTTTGGGAGCTCGGCCACAACGCCGCCCCCGGGCCGGCCTCTGGAGCCTCAGTGAATAGGTGCGGCGTGCCAGCTGATGGAAAAGCCGATGAAAGTAGCACCGGTGTGCCGAGTGAAAGCGGATCGTTCGCTGAGCAGTACGACTCCCTGCCGACGCCGCCTTCTGACTGGAAGAAATATTGCTCGATTCGTATTGCAACCAAAGAGTTGCAGATCCAATGCGCAGTTCATGGCGTGTGTCCCATTTGCTATGAGCCGCTGGACAGCCCCACTGCCATCGTCAATGACACGGGCACCGATGGGCGTGGGAACGGAACCGGCAACGGTGGTGGAACTTGCAACAACGTGGTTAGTGCTGTTAGGACTGTCTGCGGTCACTATTTCCATGCCGAGTGCGTCGAAGCGATGATACAGATGTCGGAGATGCCTAATTGTCCCATGTGCCGCAGCGAGCAATTCGCCGTGGGCCAACGGCGGGCGTGTGAGTACGAGGCCGTCATTCGGCTAAGAGGCACGTGCAAAGGCAACGACCGCCCTACGCCGCACATCGCAGTGGCCGCAATGATAGGTGAAAGTTACGAAAACCCCATGAGTATCGCGTGGTGCGAGGTGGTGAATTCACACACGGTGGAGAGGAAAAGAACCAGGAGTGAAGAAGACAGCAAAGTGTCTTAGAAGAATTGTTGTTACTTATCGTGAATGTGGAGATGAAATTCGTAATGTGAGGCAGCTCAGCACGGAGGGGTAAGCAGCATGTACGGCGAGTAACAGCTGTGATGCGTACAGATTGGAAAATGACAGAGGGTTGAGTATCTCACGTACTGTTTCATGACAGGAAGTGGAAAAAGAACAGAAAAAAATAACAAAATAGGAAATACAGCGTTCAAAGGGGAAGGTGGAAAATGGAAAGTATGTGCTTATTTTGATGGACCACCATTTTATGTGGTCCTGATCCGTGTGTAACTCTTTTTTTTTTGCAAGTTCATCACATGGGGGCGGGAGGAAGGAAAAGAAAAATTTAAATTCACCGTTAATAATTATGGCTAAATACCCCTGCACGGATCTCAACCGCAGTCAAAAAAGGGGGAAAATATCGTCTCACTCTCAGTTTCTAATGTTTTATTTTGTGTGTGTGGTAAGCATAAAAACATGTTCCTCTGTTGCCGTTGTTGCTGTTGCTTGCTGCCCAATTGCTGGCACTCGCGCTGAACAGTAAGAGAAGAGCGCTGGCCATGTGCCAAACACTACGACTAGTGCCCCACAACGACGGGTGTCTGTGCAATCCTTTGCATTACTATTATTATTACTGTCATCGTCATTTCTTTTGAATATTGCCTGTAGGTTCAACCTCGCTCGGACGCAAAGCTGGGAATATGTGTGTGGCTCTCCGACCCCTCGTGATGCAAATGCTTTTGGTGCTCTCCCTGCTGACGCCTGGCCGCGGATCGACTAACAACAGCAGTAATATAACAGGTAATGTATGCGGTAATATGACAGGTAATGTATGCAGTAATATAACGGTTAAGGTGTATAACCTCATTCACAACCCGAACATGAAGCAGGAGTACGCACGCGCGCTGGTTGCCGGTTTCAACGCTTCAGTGAATTCCACGACGACCGCTGAAAGGCTTCCAGGAGGTGTTAAGCTTGAAGTCGTGTATGTTTCGCCTGGAAGCAAAGGAACAATGACACCTGATGTTGTGCCGGAACATTTAGAAAAAAAGGTAAACAGCAGCCACAATCACAGCACGCTTCCCGTTATGCTGGGGCCCGTGGGGGACGTGACCGCCGAGCACTTCCTTCCAGTGCTGAGCAGAACAAATATAGTCGCCTTCGCGCCTTTCACTGGTTCGAGTAAAATCAGGGTGTGGCACAAAAACCTCTACTTCATCACAGCATCGCCCACAGCAGAGCTGCTTGCCCTCCTTCGCTATGCTGTCACTCAGCTGCGGCTGGAGCGGTTGGGTTTCATGTACCTGCAGGGTGTTTCTTTCGGTGACGAGGAGTACCGGCTTACGGTGAATGCGCTGTCCAACATCGGGAGAGAGCTCTGCGGCCTGTTTACGGTGAAGAGCTCGCTTACTGCCCGCGCCGATAGAGGCGAATTCGAGGCCGCATGGAAAAAGTTTGCAGAGACACGACCCCAAGGAGTGATCGTGTTTGGGTCTCCCTTACATGACACGAAAGAGTTCTTGAAAAGAATGCAAACGGAAGAAGGCATGAAAAAGGTGCATCTTCTCCTTCCCTCAGTGCTCCAACTAATCACGGAAGACACGTACAAGGAAACAGTGGGAGTTACCACAAGAAGAGGAAAGTCGCCAATATATGTTTCAGGGACCAACCCGCTAGCGAAGGACACCAACTACAATGCCGTTAAACGGTTCCGTGAAGACATGCAAAATTACTTGAAGAAAGAGCCAGTAGGGAAGCATCACAGCATTCAACAGCACCACTACGACCACAATGACATTGATGGTGAGTTCATGGTGTACGGGTGGCTCGCAGGTGAGGTGCTAAAGGAGGCGCTCGGCAACCCGGTATGGCTTAAGGACAGAAAGACATTCATGGAGTCACTGTACAAGCAGCGCCGATACGTGATCAATGACCTCGTGATCGGTGACTTTGGTGGTGAGTGCGAAGCCATGGCAAGGGAGCACGGCGCGGCGTGTGAGTGCAACCAAGGCGGTACCGTGGTGTACATGAACCGAATTGAGGACGGGCATCGCCTATTTCCCCTGAAGGATGGCTCTCTGATGCTGGCCTCGTCCCGGTGCTACAGGGACATGCCGCAGTTGTACGCCCCACTGAGTGGTGTCTATGTTTCCTTGGAAAACAGTGCCATCGCCACCCGTGCCACCGCTGCGTTCACTGACGGTGCCTCAGCGCTGACCGGCAGAGGGCAGCTCGGCCACGGGGACCGGTTCTTCCTGCACCGGCTTACGTCACCCGCAGGCGGTGCGGTGAGGGCGCTACAGAAGGAAATGAGCGAGAGGGCTGTAACCGCCGTGTTTGGTGTTGTGGACGATGCGATGCTGTCGATGAGTAACGTAGTGTTCATTGACCCGGTGACGCTTTCACCACGGCCGAAGGTTGCGAGGAGGAATGTGTTATACCTCTCACCGACGTTGGAGCAGCAGCTGTTTGTGATCGCTAAAAACGCTGCCGCTCGAGGTAGTGATGCCGTGAGTGTTTTGGTTCGCAGTAAAGACGCAGCTGGGATCCAGGAGATGGTGCGAAAGGTGGCGAAGGTATTCAATATGCCCCTGGACACTACTGTTACGTTGCGCGACGGTGACCGCGTCTCTGGTCGGCTGCCCCCTGCCGGCGATGTGCTGCTGATTGGCCTCGCTGCTAGTGACATTGAGCCCCTTGCATCCCACCTTGATAAGCATCCGGGCGTGCGCGTGTTCGTGCCGTTCTTTGACTTTGCTCTGCTGTACGACAATATTACCAGTGCCTTCAACAGCCGGCCGGGCGCTGAGCGGCTGCTGTTTGCGACGAACCTCCCGCACTGGGCGGAGGAGAACGCCATGTCGGAGACCGTGCGCGGCTTCCACCGCGCTGTGCCGGATAAGTCGAAGTGGACGCCGCTTGCGCTTCTGGGGTTTGCCACCGGGCGCGCCATACAGAGCTTGCTGTCGCGCATGGGGGAAGTGACGTCTGAGACGCTGGTGAATTCCATCTTCACACAGTCCGTCATTGCTGCGGATGATATGCAATACGGCCCATTTAGTGAGAAATGTGATACATGGGACGTTGCCTATCTCTTCAACACAAGGGACTGCATTGTGAACTACGGTGCGGTGCGCATAGCTCTGTGGTCTGTCGCGCGTGTATTTGACCCTTCATTACCGTTCGCGGCGGAAGCTGTGACACCCTCTATTATCTACGAGAAACGCGGCTTCTTGGGACTGACGGACGGTCAGCTCATCGGTGTTCTCAACGGTGCACTTTTCATATTTATGCTTGCCATCGCAGGGTTGGCTCTAATGCTGTCCAAAATCTTCCAGGACGCGCGAGATAATCGGCGGGCACCGAAGGAACCCTCGGATCCTGTGACGCTGATCTTCACGGACATTGAGAGCAGCACGGCACTGTGGGCTGCACACCCCACGCTGATGCCCGATGCTGTTGAGGCGCACCATCAGCTGATCCGGTCACTGATTGTGCGGTACGGCTGCTATGAGGTGAAGACTGTTGGTGACTCGTTCATGATCGCGTGCCGCAGCCCGCTCGCGGCGGTGCAGCTGGCAGGTGACCTGCAGCGGTGCTTCCTGCATCACGACTGGGGGACGACAGCGCTGGATGACTCATACCACGAGTTCGAGCTGCAGAAGGCCGAAGCAGGAGGCTACGAGCCACCGACAGCGCACTTGGACCCGTGCGTGTACCGCGAGCTGTGGAACGGGCTGCGTGTGCGCATTGGCATCCACACGGGGCTGTGCGACATCCGGCTCGATGAGGTGACGAAGGGCTACGACTACTATGGGTGTACATCCAACATAGCTGCACGGACGGAGCACATCGCCAACGGGGGGCAGGTGCTACTGACGCGTGCTGCGTACTACTCGCTGAGCACGGCAGAGCGCGAGCAGGTGAGTGTGATGTCGCTGGGCGAGGCCACGCTGCGTGATGTGCCTGATCCCGTGGAGATATACCAGCTGGAAGCCGTGCCCGGCCGTGAATTCGCTGCGCTTCGCCTTGAGCATGAGCTCGATGAAGGAGAGCAAGATATAAGCAGCAGCGCAACCGACTCCATCAGGAACGAATGAGCCACTGAAAGTGAGCCCAGCCATGTAGCAAAGTGCGTTGACTGCATGCTGAACGCGTTGCTGCGCACTTTTAGTCCTGCACAGCGGCAGGAGCCTCTGAAGCCTCTTTGTGATTAGCGCCGCACCACATTTCCACGGAAGATTGCAGCCACGTGGGATGAGGCGAGCTGCCGCAACATTGTGCGCCTCCGTACAGCGAGGGTTGGTCACGTCATCGGCTTCGGTTCACGGAAGGCCCGTGAAGACGACAATGCCCCCCCTTTTCAGGAAAGAAGGAAAAAAGCCGATATCACGTCCCGTGCGTATGAAATTAGATTCGCAATAACTCTCGCCACCTCCCCACCCACGCGCTTTGGGCTCCGCGGCGGAGCACCCTGAGACACTGAGCCGCGTGCACATGACACCGGTGTGTAAGTTTGATTTCTCGACATTATCGCGCGGCATCAGGAATGAATTTGCATCGCGAGAGCACGTGGATGTCCGTGACGGATGGGGGCACCGGGCGCAGCACGCCGCTCAATAGATGTGCGAGCGCCCCCTCCGTCAACGAGTAGAAACGTAACTGACTCGGTTGTTTGCGCTTCCATGATGGAATCGCCTCCTTTCATTGCACCAATAATATTTTTATTTGGTATCTAAATCCGCCGTAATTACTTTTTTCTTCTTTCTAATGTACCTAAAAAGTCGCTTGTTTGAAGTATTCTGGGGTCCGCCACGGGTGGTCTCGGACGCTATTCATAATTGTGAATAGTAAATATTACACTAATTAGTGTGCCACTGCGCCCCGTCGTGGGCAGAGAAGACACAAGATGTCATGTCACGTCCTGCTAAATGGCAGGCGGACAAAATAAGTGTTGTTTGAAAACACGTTTTAGTTTATTCCTTTTTCTTCATATTGGGAGCTGTTGTAGAAAAGGGCTGTTTCCTCAAATAGGGTGCCGATAGCTCGCTCTCTCTCTTCTCCCCACTTATTTTCTTTTTTCCGAAGTTTCTTTTTGTTTATTATTTTTGACCGCTAAAGCTCTCATGCACCTATTGTGGCATTGAGGCTCGTGGGTCGCGTTTCTCCCTTTTCTTTTTTCTGTCATTGACGTTCGCTGTTATATCGCTGTGTTGCTGGCTTCCGGGATGTAATCGCCTTAGTCAGTGCGATGCTAATGGTAGAGGAACCTCTCCGCGGCTTGTCTAACGTGCGCATGCGTCTGCGTTGCTCTGAGTGTATGATGTGCCGTGTGATTGCCAAACGTATTTCCCTCAATCCTGAGAAACACGCGTATCTGCTGCTGTTGGTGTCGCTGCTGAATGCCCTGAAATTTGATTATTTTTTTTTCTTCCTCCAACTTTCCTCGTGTGTGTGTGTGTGTGTGGTTGCGATTTCTCGCTGTGCGTTCTCTAAAAGCATTAGGATGTCAATTCTCATCGCGGCAAATTAGGCCACAGGAGGGCATTGTCATTTCATAATTCCTTTTTTTGGGATGGTGAAAGGAGAATCTTTTTGACTGATTGTTTGTTTGTTTCACAAAGAAGGCTCATACAACGCCAGCGATTGCATCTGCACTGTACGGAATTTCCGTGTGCTCTGCGTTTTGTTGTTGTGCCACGAGAGGAAACGGCGGCGCTACCACTTTAGCGCGGCAACCCACAATCTTCTCATGCCATCCACAGACACGAGGAACCAGTCGTGTTGTAGTGACCCGCTACACTTGGCGGCGCACACAACGAAGTGGAGGGAGACGTAACTAATGGCAGCGACCTCAGTGCTGGCGGGGGAAATATGAATGCGCACGATATGGCTGTGAATCAGAAGTGTGCGGTGCTGTTGATTAATAAAGAAAAGAAGGAAAAACAACACGCTCATATTTATTTTCCTCTAGCGGCCCCCAAACAATGCCTAGGCAGCTGCACGAGCTGAAGCCGCTGAACTGCCAAATCAAGCGGGTTTGTTTGAGTTCGCAAGACGCGATGAGCATCCAGTGGCACGGGCACACGAGCAAACAGCGACTTCTCAAAGCGCCTGCAACACGATCCACCGATTGGCCCAACTCACAAATGATTGAGAATTTAAGGGGAAAATATCGTCTCACTCTCAGTTTCTAATGTTTTGTGTGTGTGGTAAGCATAAAAACATGTTCCTCTGTTGCCGTTGTTGCTGTTGCTTGCTGCCCAGTTGCTGGCACTCGCGCTGAACAGTGAGAGAAGAGCGCTGGCCATGTGCCAAACACTACGACTAGTGCCCCACAGCAACGTGTGTCTGTGAAATCCTTTGCATTACTATTATTATTACTGCCATCGTCATTTCTTTTGAATATTGCCTGTAGGTTCAACCTCGCTCGGACGCAAAGCTGGGAATATGTGTGTGGCTCTCCGACCCCTCGTGATGCAAATGCTTTTGGTGCTCTCCCTGCTGACGCCTGGCCGCGGATCGACTAACAACAGCAGTAATATAACAGGTAATGTATGCGGTAATATGACAGGTAATGTGTACAGTAATATAACAGTTAAGGTGTATAACCTCATTAATGACCCGAACATGAAGCAGGAGTACGCACGCGCGCTGGTTGCCGGTTTCAACGCTTCAGTGAATTCCACGATGACCGCTGAAAGGCTTCCAGGAGGTGTTAAGCTTGAAGTCGTGTATGTTTCACCTGGAAGCAAAGGAACAATAACACCTGATGCTGTGCTGGAACATTTAGAAAAAAAGGTAAACAGCAGCCACAATCACAGCACGCTTCCCGTTATGCTGGGGCCCGTGGGGGACGTG
The DNA here is from genome assembly GCA_002287245.1 of Trypanosoma congolense. Taxonomy (NCBI): domain Eukaryota; phylum Euglenozoa; class Kinetoplastea; order Trypanosomatida; family Trypanosomatidae; genus Trypanosoma; species Trypanosoma congolense. The sequence continues at coordinate 7,904 of NHOR01000058.1, read as the reverse complement.
ACCGCCGAGCACTTCCTTCCAGTGCTGAGCAGAACAAATATAGTCGCCTTCGCGCCTTTCACCGGTTCGAGTAAAATCAGGGTGTGGCACAAAAACCTCTACTTCATCACAGCATCGCCCACAGCAGAGCTGCTTGCCCTCCTTCGCTATGCTGTCACTCAGCTGCGGCTGGAGCGGTTGGGTTTCATGTACCTGCAGGGTGTTTCTTTCGGTGACGAGGAGTACCGGCTGACGGTGAATGCGCTGTCCAACATCGGGAGAGAGCTCTGCGGCCTGTTTACGGTGAAGAGCTCGCTTACTGCCCGCGCCGATAGAGGCGAATTCGAGGCCGCATGGAAAAAGTTTGCAGAGACACGACCCCAAGGAGTGATCGTGTTTGGGTCTCCCTTACATGACACGAAAGAGTTCTTGAAAAGAATGCAAACGGAAGAAGGCATGAAAAAGGTGCATCTTCTCCTTCCCTCAGTGCTCCAACTAATCACGGAAGACACGTACAAGGAAACAGTGGGAGTTACCACAAGAAGAGGAAAGTCGCCAATATATGTTTCAGGGACCAACCCGCTAGCGAAGGACACCAACTACAATGCCATTAAACGGTTCCGTGAAGACATGCAAAATTACTTGAAGAAAGAGCCAGCAGGGAACCATCACAGCATTCAACAGCACCACTACGACCACAATGACATTGATGGTGAGTTCATGGTGTACGGGTGGCTCGCAGGTGAGGTGCTAAAGGAGGCGCTCGGTAACCCGGTATGGCTTAAGGACAGAAAGACATTCATGGAGTCACTGTACAAGCAGCGCCGGTACATCATTGACGATCTCGTGATCGGTGACTTTGGTGGTGAGTGCAAAGCCATGGCAAGGGAGCACGGCGCAGCGTGTGAGTGCAACCAAGGCGGCACCGTGGTGTACATGAACCGAATTGAGGACGGGCATCGCCTATTTCCCCTGAAGGATGGCTCTCTGATGCTGGCCTCGTCCCGGTGCTACAGGGACATGCCGCAGTTGTACGCCCCACTGAGTGGTGTCTATGTTTCCTTGGAAAACAGTGCCATCGCCACCCGTGCCACCGCTGCGTTCACTGACGGTGCCTCAGCGCTGACCGGCAGAGGGCAGCTCGGCCACGGGGACCGGTTCTTCCTGCACCGGCTTACGTCACCCGCAGGCGGTGCGGTGAGGGCGCTACAGAAGGAAATGAGCGAGAGGGCTGTAACCGCCGTGTTTGGTGTTGTGGACGATGCGATGCTGTCGATGAGTAACGTAGTGTTCATTGACCCGGTGACGCTTTCACCACGGCCGAAGGTTGCGAGGAGGAATGTGTTATACCTCTCACCGACGTTGGAACAGCAGCTGTTTGTGATCGCTAAAAACGCTGCCACTCGAGGTAGTGATGCCGTGAGTGTTTTGGTTCGCAGTAAAGACGCAGCTGGGATTCAGGAGATGGTGCGAAAGGTGGCGAAGGTATTCAATATGCCCCTGGACACTACTGTTACGTTGCGCGACGGTGACCGCGTCTCTGGCTGGCTGCCCCCTGCCGGCGATGTGCTGCTGATTGGCCTCGTTGCTAGTGACATTGAGCCCCTTGCATCCCACCTTGATAAGCATCCGGGCGTGCGCGTGTTCGTGCCGTTCTTTGACTTTGCTCTGCTGTACGACAATATTACCAGTGCCTTCAACAGCCGGCCGGGCGCTGAGCGGCTGCTGTTCGCGACGAACCTCCCGCACTGGGCGGAGGGGAACGCCGTGTCGGAGACCGTGCGCGGCTTCCACCGCGCTGTGCCGGATAAGTCGAAGTGGACGCCGCTTGCGCTTCTGGGGTTTGCCGCCGGGCGCGCCATACAGAGCTTGCTGTCGCGCATGGGGGAGATGACGTCTGAGACGCTGGTGAATTCCATCTTCACACAGTCCGTCATTGCTGCGGATGATATGCAATACGGCCCATTTAGTGAGAAATGTGATACATGGGACGTTGCCTATCTCTTCAACACAAGGGACTGCATTGTGAACTACGGTGCAGCACACATAGCTCTGTGGTCCGTCGCGCGTGTATTTGACCCTTCATTACCGTTCGCGGCGGAAGCTGTGACACCCTCTATTATCTACGAGAAACGCGGCTTCTTGGGACTGACGGACGGTCAGCTCATCGGTGTTCTCAACGGTGCACTTTTCATATTTATGCTTGCCATCGCAGGGTTGGCTCTAATGCTGTCCAAAATCTTCCAGGACGCGCGAGATAACCACTGCGCGCCGAAGGAACCCTCGGATCCTGTGACGCTGATCTTCACGGATATTGAGAGCAGCACGGCACTGTGGGCTGCACACCCCACGCTGATGCCCGATGCTGTTGAGGCGCACCATCAGCTGATCCGGTCACTGATTGTGCGGTACGGCTGCTATGAGGTGAAGACTGTTGGTGACTCGTTCATGATCGCGTGCCGCAGCCCGCTCGCGGCGGTGCAGCTGGCAGGTGACCTGCAGCGGTGCTTCCTGCATCACGACTGGGGGACGACAGCGCTGGATGACTCATACCACGAGTTCGAGCTGCAGAAGGCCGAAGCAGGAGGCTACGAGCCACCGACAGCGCACTTGGACCCGTGCGTGTACCGCGAGCTGTGGAACGGGCTGCGTGTGCGCATTGGCATCCACACGGGGCTGTGCGACATCCGGCTCGATGAGGTGACGAAGGGCTACGACTACTATGGGTGTACATCCAACATAGCTGCACGGACGGAGCACATCGCCAACGGGGGGCAGGTGCTACTGACGCGTGCTGCGTACTACTCGCTGAGCACGGCAGAGCGCGAGCAGGTGAGTGTGACGTCGCTGGGCGAGGCCACGCTGCGTGATGTGCCTGATCCCGTGGAGATATACCAGCTGGAAGCCGTGCCCGGCCGCGAATTCGCTGCGCTTCGCCTTGAGCATGAGCTCGATGAAGGAGAGCAAGATATAAACAGCAGCGCAACCGACTCCATCAGGAACGAATGAGCCACTGAAAGTGAGCCCAGCCATGTAACAAAGTGCGTTGACTGCATGCTGAACGCGTTGCTGCGCACTTTTAGTCCTGCACAGCGGCAGGAGCCTCTGAAGCCTCTTTGTGATTAGCGCCGCACCACATTTCCACGGAAGATTGCAGCCACGTGGGATGAGGCGAGCTGCCGCAACATTGTGCGCCTCCGTACAGCGAGGGTTGGTCACGTCATCGGCTTCGGTTCACGGAAGGCCCGTGAAGACGACAATGCCCCCCTTTTCAGGAAAGAAGGAAAAAAGCCGATATCACGTCCCGTGCGTATGGAATTAGATTCGCAATAACTCTCGCCACCTCCCCACCCACGCGCTTTGGGCTCAGCGGCGGAGCACCCTGAGACACTGAGCCGCGTGCACATGACACCGGTGTGTAAGTTTGATTTCTCGACATTATCGCGCGGCATCAGGAATGAATTTGCATCGCGAGAGCACGTGGATGTCCGTGACGGATGGGGGCACCGGGCGCAGCACGCCGCTCAATAGATGTGCGAGCGCCCCCTCCGTCAACGAGTAGAGACGTAACTGACTCGGTTGTTTGCGCTTCCATGATGGAATCGCCTCCTTTCATTGCACCAATAATATTTTTATTTGGTATCTAAATCCGCCGTAATTACTTTTTTCTTCTTTCTAATGTACCTAAAAAGTCGCTTGTTTGAAGTATTCTGGGGTCCGCCACGGGTGGTCTCGGACGCTATTCATAATTGTGAATAGTAAATATTACACTAATTAGTGTGCCACTGTGCCCCGTCGTGGGCAGAGAAGACACAAGATGTCATGTCACGTCCTGCTAAATGGCAGGCGGACAAAATAAGTGTTGTTTGAAAACACGTTTTAGCTTATTCCTTTTTCTTCATATTGGGAGCTGTTGTAGAAAATGGGCTGTTTCCTCAAATAGGGTGCCGATAGCTCGCTCTCTCTCTTCTCCCCACTTATTTTCTTTTTTCCGAAGTTTCTTTTTGTTTATTATTTTTGACCGCTAAAGCTCTCATGCACCTATTGTGGCATTGAGGCTCGTGGGTCGCGTTTCTCCCTTTTCTTTTTCTGTCATTGACGTTCGCTGTTATATCGCTGTGTTGCTGGCTACCGGGATGTAATCGCCTTAGTCAGTGCGATGCTAATGGTAGAGGAACCTCTCCGCGGCTTGTCTAACGTGCGCATGCGTCTGCGTTGCTCTGAGTGTATGATGTGCCGTGTGATTGCCAAATGTATTTCCCTCAATCCTGAGAAACACGCGTATCTGCTGCTGTTGGTGTCGCTGCTGAATGCCCTGAAATTTGATTATTTTTTTTTATTCCTCCCACTTTCCTCGTGTGTGTGTGTGGTTGCGATTTCTCGCTGTGCGTTCTCTAAAAGCATTAGGATGTCAATTCTCATCGCGGCAAATTAGGCCACAGGAGGGCATTGTCATTTCATAATTCCTTTTTTGGGATGGTGAAAGGGGAATCTTTTTGACTGATTGTTTGTTTGTTTCACAAAGAAGGCTCATACAACGCCAGCGATTGCATCTGCACTGTACGGAATTTCCGTGTGCTCTGCGTTTTGTTGTTGTGCCACGAGAGGAAACGGCGGCGCTACCACTTTAGCGCGGCAACCCACAATCTTCTCATGCCATCCACAGACACGAGGAACCAGTCGTGTTGTAATGACCCGCTACACTTGGCGGCGCACACAACGAAGTGGAGGGAGACGTAACTAATGGCAGCGACCTCAGTGCTGGCGGGGGAAATATGAATGCGCACGATATGGCTGTGAATCAGAAGTGCGCGGTGCTGTTGATTAATAAAGAAAAGAAGGAAAAAACAACACGCTCATATTTATTTCCTCTAGCGGCCCCCAAACAATGCCTAGGCAGCTGCACGAGCTGAAGCCGCTGAACTGCCAAATCAAGCAGGTTTGTTTGAGTACGCAAGACGCGATGAGCATCCAGTGGCACGGGCACACGAGCAAACAGCGACTTCTCAAAGCGCCTGCAACACGATCCACCGATTGGCCCAACTCACAAATGATTGAGAATTTAAGGGGAAAATATCGTCTCACTCTCAGTTTCTAATGTTTTATTTGTGTGTGTGGTAAGCATAAAAACATGTTCCTCTGTTGCTGTTGCTTGCTGCCCAATTGCTGGCACTCGCGCTGAACAGTAAGAGAAGAGCGCTGGCCATGTGCCAAACACTACGACTAGTGCCCCACAACGACGGGTGTCTGTGCAATCCTTTGCATTACTATTATTATTACTGTCATCGTCATTTCTTTTGAATATTGCCTGTAGGTTCAACCTCGCTCGGACGCAAAGCTGGGAATATGTGTGTGGCTCTCCGACCCCTCGTGATGCAAATGCTTTTGGTGCTCTCCCTGCTGACGCCTGGCCGCGGATTGACACACAACGGCAGTAATATAACAGTTAATGTATGTGGTAATATGACAGGTAATGTATGCAGTAATATAACGGTTAAGGTGTACAACCTCATTCACAACCCGAACGTGAAGCAGGAGTACGCACGCGCGCTGGTTGCCGGTTTCAACGCTTCAGTGAATTCCACGACGACCGCTGAAAGGCTTCCAGGAGGTGTTAAGCTTGAAGTCGTGTATGTTTCGCCTGGAAGCAAAGGAACAATGACACCTGGTGTTGTGCTGGGAGAATTAAAGAAAGAAAAAGAAAAGATCCACAATTACAGTACGCTTCCCGTTATGCTGGGGCCCGTGGGGGACGTGACCGCCGAGCACTTCCTTCCAGTGCTGCGCAGAACAAATATAGTCGCCTTCGCGCCTTTCACCGGTTCGAGTAAAATCAGGGTGTGGCACAAAAACCTCTACTTCATCACAGCATCGCCCACAGCAGAGCTGCTTGCCCTCCTTCGCTATGCTGTCACTCAGCTGCGGCTGGAGCGGTTGGGTTTCATGTACCTGCAGGGTGTTTCTTTCGGTGACGAGGAGTACCGGCTTACGGTGAATGCGCTGTCCAACATCGGGGAGAGAGCTTTGCGGCCTGTTTACGGTGAAGAGCTCGCTTACTGCCCGCGCCGATAAAGGCGAATTCGAGGCCGCATGGAAAAAGTTTGCAGAGACACGACCCCAAGGAGTGATCGTGTTTGGGTCTCCCTTACATGACACGAAAGAGTTCTTGAAAAGAATGCAAACGGAAGAAGGCATGAAAAAGGTGCATCTTCTCCTTCCCTCAGTGCTCCAACTAATCACGGAAGACACGTACAAGGAAACAGTGGGAGTTACCACAAGAAGAGGAAAGTCGCCAATATATGTTCAGGGACCAACCCGCTAGCGAAGGACACCAACTACAATGCCATTAAACGGTTCCGTGAAGACATGCAAAATTACTTGAAGAAAGAGCCAGCAGGGAAGCATCACAGCATTCAACAGCACCACTACGACCACAATGACATTGATGGTGAGTTCATGGTGTACGGGTGGCTCGCAGGTGAGGTGCTAAAGGAGGCGCTCGGCAACCCGGTATGGCTTAAGGACAGAAAGACATTCATGGAGTCACTGTACAAGCAGCGCCGATACGTGATCAATGACCTCGTGATCGGTGACTTTGGTGGTGAGTGCAAAGCCATGGCAAGGGAGCACGGGCGCAGCGTGTGAGTGCAACCAAGGCGGCCACCGTGGTGTACATGAACCGAATTGAGGACGGGCATCGCCTATTTCCCCTGAAGGATGGCTCTCTGATGCTGGCCTCGTCCCCGGTGCTACAGGGACATGCCGCAGTTGTACGCCCCACTGAGTGGTGTCTACGTTTCCTTGGAAAACAGTGCCATCGCCACCCGTGCCACCGCTGCGTTCACTGACGGTGCCTCAGCGCTGACCGGCAGAGGGCAGCTCGGCCACGGGGACCGGTTCTTCCTGCACCAGCTTACGTCACCCGCAGGCGGTGCGGTGAGGGCGCTAAAGAAGGAGATGAGCGAGAGGGCTGTAACCGCCGTGTTTGGTGTTGTGGACGATGCGATGCTGTCGATGAGTAACGTAGTGTTCATTGACCCGGTGACGCTTTCACCACGGCCGAAGGTTGCGAGGAGGAATGTGTTATACCTCTCACCGACGTTGGAGCAGCAGCTGTTTGTGATCGCTAAAAACGCTACGCTCGAGGTAGTGATGCCGTGAGTATTTTGGTTCGCAGTAAAGACGCAGCTGGGATCCAGGAGATGGTGCGAAAGGTGGCGAAGGTATTCAATATGCCCCTGGACACTACTGTTACGTTGCGCGACGGTGACCGCGTCTCTGGTCGGCTGCCCCCTGCCGGCGATGTGCTGCTGATTGGCCTCGCTGCTAGTGACATTGAGCCCCTTGCATCCCACCTTGATAAGCATCCGGGCGTGCGCGTGTTCGTGCCGTTCTTTGACTTTGCTCTGCTGTACGACAATATTACAGTGCCTTCAACAGCCGGCCGGGCGCTGAGCGGCTGCTGTTTGCGACGAACCTCCCGCACTGGGCGGAGGAGAACGCCATGTCGGAGACCGTGCGCGGCTTCCACCGCGCTGTGCCGGATAAGTCGAAGTGGACGCCGCTTGCGCTTCTGGGGTTTGCCACCGGGCGCGCCATACAGAGCTTGCTGTCGCGCATGGGGGAGGTGACGTCTGAGACGCTGGTGAATTCCATCTTCACACAGTCCGTCATTGCTGCGGATGATATGCAATACGGCCCGTTTAATGAGGAATGTGATACATGGGACGTTGCCTCTTACCTCAACATGGAGGACTGCATTGTGAACTACGGTGCAGCACACATAGCTCTGTGGTCCGTCGCGCGTGTATTTGACCCTTCATTACCGTTCGCGGCGGAAGCTGTGACACCCTCTATTATCTACGAGAAACGCGGCTTCTTGGGACTGACGGATGGTCAGCTCATCGGTGTTCTCAACGGTGCAC